>CAUYUJ010020326.1:0-50000 GCA_963575745.1 Prorocentrum cordatum | reverse complement strand
TTATGGCCGGCACGCTGTGGGAAATCCGAAGGAATCCTCGATGAATCCTCAGGAATTCTCAAGGAAACCGAAGGAAGTCACCAGGAATCCTAAGGAATTCTACAGGAATCCTGAGGAATTCCTTTGGAATCCCTAGGAATTCATCAGGCATCCTGAGGAATCCCTGAACAGTCCTGAGGGATTCTCCAGGAATCCTAGGGACATCTCGTGGAATCCCAACAAATTCTTCAGGAATCCCAAGGAAGCCTGCAGGAAACCGAAGGATTGTCCCAGGAAGCTTCTAAGAACCCGAAGGAATCCGAAGGAATCCTCAAAAGGAATCTTAAGGAAATTGTTAGGAATCCTAAGGAATCCCTGCGGAATCCCAAGGAAGCCTTCAGGAAACCCAGGGAATTTCAAGAAATCTTAAGGACGTCTCCAGGACCCCAAAGGATTTTTCAGGAATTCTAAGGAAGGCCAAAGGAATCCTTCGGAATTCTTGCGAATCCCAAAGAGATTCAACAGGAGTCCTAAGGAACCTCGGAGGATTACAAAAAGGAATCTCGGAGGAATCTTCAGGAGCCTCGGAGGAATCCGAAGGAATTCGCCAGGAATTCTTAGGAAGCCTCCAGGAATCTGAAGGAATCCCGACGAATCCTAAGGAATCCTTGAGATCCCATAGGAATTCTCAAGGCATCCGAGGAATTCGTAAGGATTCCGTAGGAATTCTCCAAACATCCAAAGGAAGTCTATAGGAATCCTAAGGAAGACTTCAGGAAGCCCAAGGACGTCTCCAGGAATCCTAAGGCACCATAGAAAACTAATGAAAACCATTGGTTTCCAATCGGGAACTAAGAAAACCATGGGTTCCAATGCGAAACAATAGAAACAATTTGTTTCCAATGGGGAACTAATCAAAACCACTGGTTTCCAATAGAAACCTAATTAGAAACATGTTGCTTCCAATAGAAAACTGATTAAATCCATTGGTTTCCAATGGGAAACTAGCTACAACCATTGGTTTCCAATCGAAAACAAATAAAAACCATTGTTTCCCAATGTAAAACTAATACACAACCATTTGTTTCTAATAAAAGACAAATAAAACTATTGGATTCCGTCAGAAAACTAGAAACATTTTTTCCAATAGAAAAATAATCAAACCATCGGTTTCCAATAGACAACGAATTAAAACCATTGGTTCCCAATGGGATACTAATAACAACCATTGGTTTCCATAAAAACTAATAAACAACCATTGGTTTCCAATAGAAAACCAAGAGAAACAATTGGTTTCCAATAGAGAACTCATTGAAACCATTGCCTCCCAATAGGAATCTAATAAAAACCACTGGTTCCCAATAGAAAGCTAACTAAAACAATTGGTTGTCAATGGGAAGCTAATCAAAACCATTTGTTTCCAATGGAAAACTAATAAAAAACCATGGGTTCCCAATAGAAAACGAATTAAATCCATTGGTTCCCAATAGAAGACAAACTGACACCATAGGTGCTCAATAGAAGACGAAGCCACACTATTGGTTTTTCAATCGGCAACTAATTAAAACAATTGGTTTTCAATAGTAAACAAAGAAACCCAAACCAAAACCCAAACCCAAACCCAAACCCACACCTCACCGGCCATAAGTCAGGTGTGACCCTAGTAGTAGTAGTAGTCGTAGTAGTAGTAGTAGTAGTAGTAGTAGTAGTAGTAGTAGTAGTAGTGGTAGTAGTAGTAGTAGTAGTAGTAGTAGTAGTAGTGATACTAGTAGTAGTAGTAGTAGTAGTAGTAGTAGTAGTAGTAATAGTAGTAGTAGTAGTAGTAGTAGTAGTAGTAGTAGTACTAGTAGTAGTAGTAGTCGAAGACGTAGTAGTAGTGGTAGTAGTAGTAGTATTAGTAGTAGTTATAGTAGTAGTGGTAGTAGTGGCCCTAGTAGTAGTAGTGGTAGTAGTAGTAGTAGTAGTAGTAGTAGTAGAAGTAGTAGTAGTAGTAGTTGTAGTAGTAGTAGTAGTAGTAGTAGTAGTAGTCGTAGTAGTAAGTGGTGTACTGCTACTAGTAGTGGTAAAAACCGTGGTCGTAGTAGTAATCGTAGTCGCAGTCGCAGAACGAGTCGTAGCAGTACGAGCATTCGTCGGAATAGTACTGGAAGCTGAAGTAGTAGCAGTGGTGGTTGCAATCGCAGAAATAAAAATCATGATGGTAATAGTAATAGCCGTAGTAGTAGTAGTAGTAGTAGTAGTAGTAGTAGTAGTAGTAGTAGTAGTAGTATTAGTAGTAGTAGTAGTAGCAGTAGCAGTAGTAGTAGTAGGATAGTAATCGTATCAGTGGTCGTAGTAATAGTGGTGGAAGAAATGATAATAGATGTAGTAGTGAGAAGAAGTCGTAGTAGTAAAAATAAAAGTCGTCGTATGAAAGGTCAAAACGTAGTAGTGGTCGTCGTAGAAGTCGTAGTAGCAATGCTGGTAGGAATTATACCAATATTACCACTTGTAGTCGTAGTGGTAATAGTAGTAGTAGTGATCGTGGTAGTAGTAGTAATAGTAGTCGTAGTAGTCGTAGTAGTCGTAGTAGTAGTAGTAGTAGTAGTAGTAGTAGTAGTAGTAGTAGTCGTAGTCGTAGTAGTAGTAGTAGTAGTAGTAGTAGTAGTAGTAGTAGTAGTAGTAGTAGTCGTAGTAGTAGTAGTAGTAGTAGTAGTAATAATAACAGTCGTAGTGGCAGTAGTAACGGTCGCCGTAGTAGTAATCGTAACAATACCAATAAGAACACCAGCAGGTGTACTACTACTACTACTACTACTACTACTACTACTACTATTAATTCGCATCTGGCGAACATCCATGGAACACGTAGAAATGAAAACAACAACTCTATACATGTGATACGGGACGTGTGATACAGTTCAGGAGCGTTCAGCCGACTCGGGCGAGGACTCTCACTTAGGCTCTCATAGCTGGACGTGACAAGCAAGGATATGCACATGCGAAAAAACTCCGCTTCGAGTAGGTATTGTGCTTTTCGGGCCCGTGAGAGCCTCCAGAAGCCCCAGGGGACCTCCGACACTCAGAGGACCGCAGGACAGAACAGGACATGCGCCAACCTAAAGATCCTGCAGCGGGGAGAAGGAGTAAGAATTTTGATTTCTTGAGCCACATCGAATCACTGGCCCGAGCGTGCGGTCGGAACAACTTGCAACAGAAAAACACCCAACGAAATGACACATATCTGTTCCGACGGCAATCCGTGCTCCAATCCCGGGAAGACTTGAAACGAAATGCGCAGCCACAACGCATTCTCGGTTTGCTTTGATCCAGCGAGGGGCTACGCGTCACTCCCTTCCTCCTCCTTCGCTCTGAGAGCCTGGCCCTCCTCTTCCTGCCCCTCTTCCTTGCCTTCGTCGGCCCCGACCGGCCTTGTCCAGAAATCAAGCGCGCGCCCCCGCTGAGGTGAAGCACATCGGGTTCGTCCCGTGCTTGCTGGGACCAGCTTTAGGTCGGGCCTGTCCCCCGACAGGCGGACCTTGGGTGAAAGATTAAGAATATTGAAAAACACCCCCCAACTATCAACAAATGGTTAAAAAAAACGTCCGCGGACTATTTTTTAAAACTATTTTTGAATTTTCCTCCTGTAGAGGGACAGGCCCGACTTAAGACCAATTGCGCCCTTTCAGGGGGAAGCGCCCGCTCATCCTGCGCTCGGAGCGAATCGCACGCTGACCACCGAACAGGGCCAACGCGGGCCACAGCCTGCAGCTACAAGTTCCACAGTCAGCCCCTATCGCAAGGATGCGCGACAAGAATGCAAAGCGTTCCCTCGAGCAGGGCGCGGCCAGCGAGAGCGGCCAAGGAAGGCGGCAAGGATGAAGTCGGGCGTGTCCCCCCAGGGCGAAGAATAAACAATACCCAAATAATACCACCCAAATGCTAAAAAATAGTCAAAAAGTCGCCCCCAGACTAATTTTTTGACTATGTTTGAATATTCCTCTTGGGACACGCCCGACTTCAAGCAAGGATGGATAGGTACCCTTCGAAAGGCTGCCCATCCGTGCCGAACGGGTCGCCTGCAGTGCACCCCGCCCGCGCAGTCCTCCTCCTCCTCCTCCTCCTCCTCGAGCGTCTGCCACGGCCGCTCGCCCGCCATCGGCGCCCGCCCTGCGGTCTCGCGGGGGCGCCATGGGGAAGCATTTTTCTCCTCTGCCTCCTCACCTCCCTCCTCCTCCTCCTTCTCCTCCTCGTCCTTGTTCTCCATTCTTTGGGGCGGACTTTGATCTCGTTCTCCTCCTATTCCTCCTCTTCGTCATCGTCCTCGTCGCCCTCGTCGCCGTTCTCTTCATGTTCCTCCTCCTCCTGTTCAGGTGTTCGGCGGATCGATTTGTTCAATCGCGGCGTGCTTCGCCCAAGGGGCCTGCCAAAGATTGCCCGGACGACCTCAGCGGCCCAACCGGAACCCACAAGAATTAGCCTGACGAGGGACCCAACCATATGCAGGTGCGAGTACCGCAATAGTGATTCATTTTTTCGGTGGCGATCCCTATGAGGCAACGAACCGTGCTAGGGGCGTGCCGACATGAGTGGCGTGGTACACAAAGTGAACGAAAACGATTGATCTGAGTACGTAGGGAGACTGAGCGCGGGTGAATCTGCGCGCGTGCGTCTGACTGTGAATGATCTGCGTGCGAGCGAGTCTACGTGCATGAATGCGAATATGACAAAGCGTGGTGCAAATGTGTATGAATGCCAATAGTTTGACAACGACTGCCTCTGAATACTCGTGACGCTGGGCGTGGCCGCCGCAAGGAGCTTCCCCGGGACTCCCCGACGGCATCGCCCGCGCGCCGCGACGCCAATGTCGGCGCGCCCCCCCGCGAGGATCGCGCCCGCTTCCTCCCCTTCCTTTACTCCCTCTTTGCCCGCGCACTCAAAAGTCCAAGGCTGCGGGAGCAGCGCAGCGCGGAGCCCCCGCGACGCGCGCAGGTCACCCCGGAGGGGTCCCAGCGACGCGCGCGGGTCGTCCACTGCGCGGAGCGAAGAGAGCTAGCTGGCTGGCTGATAGCGGGCAAGGCTCTTGCCGCTGGGCAGAGCGACGACGGGCGAGCGAGGCGCTGGGCGGAACGCAGCACGGAGCCCCCGCGACGCGCGCAGGTCGCCCCGGAGGAGTCCCAGCGACGCGCGCGGGTCGCCCGCTGCGCGGAGCAAAGAGAGCTAGCTGGCTGGCTGGGACCTGCGGTGGGGCTCCATATGGGGCCACGTAACGCTGTACTGGGCAAAGGAGACGCATGTGGACTGCGCCACGGGGACCTTCGGTGGAGCTCCCTATGGGGCCACGAAATGGGTGTGCGGGAGGTGTGCTCGGACGAAACGTGTGAGGGGTGTGCGGGACGCATGCGGGCACACCCACTGGGACCTTCGGTGGAGCTCCCTATGGGGCCGCTCCCTATGGGTGTGCGGGACGCATGCGGGCACAACTGTTCGGTGGAGGGGGGCCACGAAACGTGTGAGGGGTGTGCCGAAATGGGTGTGCGGGACGCATGCGGGCACACCCACTGGGACCTTCGGTGGAGCTCCCTATGGGGCCACGAAACGTGTGAGGGGTGTGCCGAAATGGGTGTGCGGGACGCATGCGGGCACACCACTGGGACCTTCGGTGGAGCTCCCTATGGGGCCACGAAACGTGTGAGGGGTGTGCCGAAATGGGTGTGCGGGACGCATGCGGGCACACCCACTGGGACCTTCGGTGGAGCTCCCTATGGGGCCACGAAACGTGTGAGGGGTGTGCCGAAATGGGTGTGCGGGACGCATGCGGGCACACCCACTGGGACCTTCGGTGGAGCTCCCTATGGGGCCACGAAACGTGTGAGGGGTGTGCCGAAATGGGTGTGCGGGACGCATGCGGGCACACCCACTGGGACCTTCGGCGGAGCTCCCTATGGGGCCACGAAACGTGTGAGGGTGTGCCGAAATGGGCGGGACGCATGCGGGCACACCCACTGGGACCTTCGGTGGAGCTCCCTATGGGGCCACGTGTGAGGGTGTGCAAAATGGGTGTGCGGGACGCATGCGGGCACACCCACTGGGACCTTCGGTGGAGCCCTATGGGGCCACGAAACGTGTGAGGGGTGTGCCGAACATGCTTGCGGTGGAGCTGGGGCCACGAAACGTGTGAGGGGTGTGCCGAAATGGGTGTGCGGGACGCATGCGGGCACACCCACTGGGACCTTCGGTGGAGCTCCCTATGGGGCCACGAAACGTGTGAGGGGTGTGCCGAAATGGGTGATGACGATGATGATGAAGATGGGAGGAGGGAGGGGGCAGCGGGAAGGAAGGAACGCGGGGCGACGTCTCTTCAAAACGAGGACCCAACACCACAGGATGGTTGGGAAAAACATTCGAGGCCACGACCAGGACAAAATTGGGGATCCCCATTATGCGGCGGTTCTGGAGGATGTGACGGGCGCGGCGGCCGTTCCAGAGCGCTGCGGAACGCTCTGAGAACGTCCCGCAATCCGGAACGCTCTGAAGGATTCAATGCTCGAGCGCTCGGCCCTTCGAGGCGACGGTGAAGGCATCGATGACGGCTGCGGGGATGGGGGGCGACGATCGGCGGGGACCGGCTCAAGGGGATGAAAGGGACATCCACCTCGAATCGGCGATACATCGCCGACTGATCGGCGATAGGCGCCCCATAACGGAACCGCACGTACCTTGGCGGTGTGAGCTCAGCTACCAGGCCCCTACCGGCGATCAGTGGGCGATTAGGGATCGACGGGGCCCTTCCTGGACCTATTCCCCTACATGTCCGACCGCTGTCTGTATGATCGCAACAAGGCATTCTTGATCGATTTCGTAACGATTACAACGCTACGGATCATCAGATTACTCATCACGCATGTTCGTCGTCTTTGTTCTTCTTCATCTCCCCGTTTCTTCTTCTTCTCCCGACGTCTTTTGGTAACGCCTTTGCAAAAGGATTCTTTTTGTGGCAACCTTACACAAGGATTTCAAGTGTGGAAGATCTGCACTGGCCTCCACAAATCGCAGTCTTTTGTAGCAGCCAGTACAAAGGAATTCCTTTCGTGGCGGCCTTACAAGAAGGCTTTGATTGTGGGGGATCTGCACAGCGAAGAAGGAAAACAATAAACGAACACATAAACAAAATCAGTCATTTGTCAAAAATCATGAATTGACACAGGGAAAGGCAACAAACATCTAAGACAACCTGTGATTGTCGATGTTTCTTACGTTGCAGATGATCTACACTTAGAATCCGCTTGTAGCGGACTTTACAAAATGATTCATGTTGCGGCGACCTTAGAAAGGCTTTAGACGAGTGGAAGAGATGCGGTTGCCTCCACACATAGATTCCTTTGTAGCAGCCTGTACAAAAGAATTGCTCGTGTTGCGGCCTTACAAAAAATAATTGTTGAGGGTCAATAAAATCCGCTACAATCACCATGCAATCAAAATCAATTTGAAACTCCACACAATCACATTTAATTTCTAAATCGCCACAACGAGATCAACTGATAATCCATTTGCAACTTGTCTGTTTTTGCGGGAAGCGGCGCCGAGGGGCCGCGAAAACTTACAAGGAACACAGGCAAATCATGAACAACATGAAACCGCCTTTTCATGGTTGGTATGTTGTTCGCGTTTTGCTGTTAAGCAACGTGTGTAATCCATTGCACTCAAAATCAATGTGTACATGTATTGTGGGGATCTGCGAATTGAATACGTTCAGTTTGATTGCGCAGACTTTCAAAGCAAATTTGATTGTGTAGTTTGTTTCAGATAGTTGAAGTGTAGTGCATCCTGATGGCGGCGCCGTGGGCCCGCGGAAACTTACTAAGACAACTTGACAAAACAGAAACGCAATGAAAACCTGTCTTCATATGGAATAACAGAAGCAACTGGTGCAACAGCAAGCCGTGACTGTCAGAGTTTGGATTGGTGCAACAACAAACAACACTAGCGGTCATAGGTTGCCCTCAGCTTTTCTCAATGGTTCCTGGTTTCCCCCGTGAAGCATGTTTTTTTACTATGTGTCCTGTTCTTCATATTTTCCTGGTATGCTTCCGCGGTTCCACGGCGCCGCCACTGGAAATTCATTAAAAGAAAACAATGGGTACATGTATTGGACATTGATTGAATTTAGGTGATTCGGCACATTGAATTTGAGTGTGTGGATTGTCGCATTGTATGGTTGTCCGAGCTAAAATTTGATGGCGTGGTTATTCAACTTGCTTTCTGTCTGGAACCCTAATGGCGGCACCGTGGGGCCCGCGGAAACATACTAGGAAAACGGGAAAACCATACAACCCATGACTAAAGCTACTGTTTTGACATGGAGACACAAAAAACTTAAGCAACACTGTGGCTACCAGCGTTTTTATAACGCAAATGATCTACAATCTAAGTACTTGTGAAGCGGTCTTTACACACTGATTGAATTTGGGCGGCCTTACAAAAAGGTTTTGACCAATGACAGATTTGCAATGACCTCCACAATTAGAATCCTCTTGCAACAACTTGTACAACAGACTTCCGTGTGTGGCGACCTTACAGAAGGCTTTAAGTGTGGGGAATCCATGGGAACCCCTACAATTAAAGACACTGCGAAACACAACCCAACCAAACTCAATTTGCAAACCCGTACAATCAAAACCACATAGAACATCTCAACATCCAAATCCAATTTGTAGATGGACACAAATTAATGCAATGGATTTCAAGAGGCGGCTCCGTGGAGCCGCGAAAGCTTAACAACAAAAATAAATACCGAACCCCGTAAAAAACGAAGGCACACCTGTGATCGTTAGTGGTTCATCTGGTGCAATATCATATATAGATATCTAGACAACGCTGACCGCCAGAATGTTTCCTCAATTTTTCTTGTTTTGTCCATGTGGAAATGCAGACTTTGCAATGTTGGTTCATGTTGTGTTCCTTCTCTTTTCCTGGCAAGCTTCCGCGGGCCCACGGCGCCGCCACCAGGATTCTCACATTTTTTCATTGAAAAAGAATGAAAAATAAAAAGCGACACAATCAATTTTCGAACGAAAGCCGTACAATCAAAATCAATATGCACATCGACACAATCGAATTCAAGTATAACACCCCACGACTGACAGTAATTGTAATACATTTACAACTTGACTTTGCTTGTAGTGGATGTCCAAAAACGGCGCCATGGGCCGCGGAAGCTTACCAGGAAAACGAGAACATCATGACACACATGAAAAAATATGCGTTCTCACATGGCAAAGGTGAGACGCAAGAAAAACACGACAAACATAAGAAACTTAGGACACGCTGTGACTGTCAGCGTTTTGGTTTGCGCAACGCATGAAAACACTACCAATCACATGTTTTCCTTTGCGTGTTTTATGTCCTTCCTGTTTTGCCATGTGAAAACGCATGCTTTTTCGTTATGTTTCTGTTTTTTCCTATTTTCCTGGTAAGCTTCCGCGGCCCCACGGCGCCGCCTCTGGAAATTCATCACACTCATAATCAATTTGTAAATGTATTACACATTGATTTCGTTTGTGGCGACCTGCACATTGAATATTATTGTGGGGGATTTCCACATTGATTTTGATTATACGGATTTGCAAATCAATTTGATTGTGTGGCTGATTCACCCCCCAGAATTGAAACCCTTGTGTAAAGCCGCCACAAACAGGAATTCCTTTGTGCAGGCTGACACACAAAAGGATTCCAAGTGTGAAGGACACTGCATATCCTCCACACTTGAAAATTATCTTGTAAGGTCGCCACATGAGGAATCCCTTTATAAAGGCCGCCACACAATGATTCTAGTTGTAATTCATCTGCAATATAGAAAGCCCGACAGTCACGGGTTTTGTCAATAGTTTGTCGACTGTTCCTGTTTTGCCAATTTAAAAACACAATTGTTTTACTGTTGCTCCTGTTTTTCCTGTTTTCCTAGGAGGCTTCCGCGGCCCCACGGCGCCGCGTCTGGAAATCCATTGCGATGAAAATCAATGTGTACATGGATTGCAGCTTGATTTTATGTATCGGGATTTACACATTGAATTTGATTGCGGGAATTTGAAAACTCATCTTAATTATGGGGATATCGCTGGCAGCGCTGTGGCGAGTCTACACTAGCAAGCTGTGACGCGTGCAACAAGCGATACATGCAGGTAAGAAACATAGAACATATGTGGTTGTAATCGCACGAGCGGCGGGTCCAACATTCCCCCCAATTTGGTACCCGAACTATCCGGAAAAACTTGGCCAGGGAACGACCCTGTTCGGTGTCCCCAAATGTGCTTCGGGAGACACTGGAAGCGCTTGATCCGGAATAGCTGGTGATTCTGGAGAGTGCCGGAAACAATGGGGCAGCATGTGATCCCGGCAAGGATCCAGGCACGCGTTACTAGCATGCCCTGCCTCGGAGCGAGACGCCCCACCGACGGGCGCGGCGACCTTACCAGGTTGCGGCTTTGCGAGCGCCACGCACGGGGGCGCTTGCGGTGACGGGCGCCGTCCTCGACAAGGCCAGCCTAGGCGTCGAACCTCAAGGACGTGCGGGCGGGCGGGCGAGGCGGTTACGGGCCACCTCCGACACAGTCGCCCCGCGCTCAGGAGCGGGCGAGCGGGGCAGAACGGCCTGCGCCGCAGGCGAGCGCGCCGCGAGCGCGGTGCGAACAAAACAAAGCATCACACTTGCAACGGCCGCGAGAATGCTTGAGCGCGCCGCGACCCGCCCTGTGCGCGTCCCCATGTGCGCGCCCTCGCGCGCGTCCGCCGCCGGTTCGTCCACAAACAGGGTCGCGCCGTGAATCTTGCACACGTGAATCTTACACACGGCAAAGCCACGGACGACGTCGTCGTCGTCGTCGTCGTCGTCGTCGTCGTCGTGGTCGTGGTCGTGGTCGTGGTCGTGGTCGTGGTCGTGGTCGTGGTCGTGGCGGCGCGACCGGCGGTCGAGCCCACAAGCGTGGCGCGCGCCGCGGCACCGCTGGCCCGCGCTGGACCGACCTGCGACGTTTGTGCGCGCAGCACCGGGTCAGTTGTGCCCGTTGGTGCCCCACCGCTCCTTCAAGTTTAAGGGCATCACCTGGAGGTGCCTGTGCGTCTAGGCTTGGTTGAGAAGTGACATGCGACATCGAACAAAGCAGAACATCACAGGGTGAATCTCAGTGGATCGTAGCACAAGGGCTACCACTCATTGTCGTGGGCGACTGCTGGTGTGCGCCCCCCACAAAGCTAGACGCTCCCTTACTCGCATGCCCGGCCCCGGGACGCCACGCCCCAGCGAGGGGCGCGGCGGCCGAGCCCCGAAGGGGATAACCTCCCCCAGCAATGGGAGCATGCATTGTTTTGCGCGAGCTCATTGAGACCCCAAACGATACTTGGAACGTAAGCCCACCAGCCCTTTAGGGCGTGAGTGGTTTAGAAAGTGTCCTCGTCCAACCCCCTTTCGTCTCCTTCGGGAATGGGGGTTGTTCACCCCCTCCCCCTCCCTCCTCCCCCTGGGTTAGGAATCGTTTCGCAAGACGTTGGAACGTCCAAGATGGCATCGGCGAGGAAACCAAAATCAGAAATGCTTGCTTCGGAAACAAATCTTGGCAACAGTTGGGGTTTCCGTGTGTGTGGCGCGGGAGTTCGGGAACTCTCCTCCTTTGATGGGTGTCCTCCAAGATGGCCCCCCAAGCTCCCAAGGGTGCCCCAAGATGGTTCCGCGAGGTGCCCAGGTGACCCCAAGAGGCCCCCAAGAGGCCCCATAGAGGCTCCCAGGAGAACCCCAAGGCACCCCACGAGGGTCTCTAGAGGCACCCAAGACGCCCCAAGAGGCCTCGGCGAGAAGACCCAAATCACTGATGTGACGACGGTTTTGGCCACATGTTGGCTTCTTGGGGGGGTGGGGCATTGATTCAGAAACCTCACTCCTTTGATCGATCTCCTCCAAGATGGCCCCACAGTGGCCCCCGAGGCTCCCAAAGGTCCCCCCAAAAGGCCCCGATAGGTGCAAAAAAAAGGTCTCAAGAGGAGATTCACGCTTGTGCCTGCCTTGCAAGCGCTACCGTTACGGGGGGTCTGGGGGGGTACCGGGTACCACGCGTTATCCCCCGGAGCATAAAGAACGACCCCCTCCGCGCTAGCACAGAACGGGCGCAACAGGGGCAACTGAAGGCGCAGACCTCGCTTGGCTCGCCGCGCAGGCCGGCGCCGGCGGCGGCCCTCGCGGCGGCCGCGGAATCCCTGCCGTGCGATTCCTCGCAGACGCACCCTGCCGTCTGCGGCGATGCTCTCGAAGCCTTCTAGTCTGCGCGTTCCTGGGCCGCCCCGCGTGCGTCACGCACGCGCTCGAAGCCGCTCCGGACCGAGGACCTTCGCAAGCAGACGTAGGCCCCTCTCCATGCCTGCGCGCGGCTTCGACCGAGCGCGGACGGCGGCGTGCGCGCCGGCGGAGTCGCCTGGGGCGCCCGCCCCGAGCAGGCCCTGCGCCGTGCTCGCCACTTCCACTTCCGACCCCAGTCCCGGACGCCCGCGCGCGCCACGAAGTTTTCGGCCCAGACTGTCTGGGAACAGTTCCAGCGCGCGACCTGGCGACCGCCCTTCCAATGACGACAGCCCCAAGACGGTCCCCAGGACTTCGAGGCCCACTATCTGGCCACCGCGTCTGCGCTCTGCAATGATGCACGAATTCTGCATCAGGCGCACCTTCGGTAAACATGATACCGCCGCCCATGAGAAGCACGGCCGCAGCGCGACGGGGCGTGCTCCACGCGTCGCAGAGCGCGCGCGTCGCCGGCATGCCCCCTTGCGCAGCACGCGCCCGAGGGGCCGCCTGAGGCGGTTGGAACGCTCGTGCTGGTGCGCCAGGGGTGGGCGGAGCAATGCTCTAGGGCCTGGGAGCTTGAACAAACGCTGCGCGGCCAGGGCGAACATGCCCACGAGGAAGTGGGCCAGGGGGGGGGTAGGCAAGAAACGGCACGACCAAATCCACTCAAAACCTGTTCCCGGACCCCCCCCCGGGGTCCCCGGACCCCTCTCCAGATCCGTTTCGAACGGTCCCGGGGCCCGAGAACTGCCCCCAGGGACCGCAAAAGGCAAACCACCTGCCCGAACCCAGAATCTCTGACCTGCCAGCCACTCCCGCTCGCGCCAAAGAAAAAACTGCATACTCATACACTTCTGGCGCTCCGCGCGGATTCCTTGGCTCTGCGCTGGGCCCCCCCTCCCTTGCGCGCGGGGCGGGCCAGGGGCGGCGTCGGAGGCGCCGCCGAGGGGGGGGGGGCCCAGCGCGGGTCCACGAAATCCGCGCAGAGGCCAAAACATTATTTTTATGCAGTTTTTTTCCTGATGCGAAACGCTGCGCGAATAACCAATCGATTTCAATTGGCCTCTGGGTTCCTGGGGTCCTGGCTCGTGTTGCCAACCATTCCAGTGAAGGTTAGGCTACCAAAGTCTCGAAAAACATAGAAGTGAATCTTTCTATCGGGGAGACGTAAGACTCAGGTTCGGGGGACTCGGGCTGGCCTGACGGGGCCATCGTTAAAATGACGAGGCCCAATCTGAAATTTGAAGCGAACTCCCGCTGCAGACATCCCACGAACACTGGACCGTCAAAATCCCGGGCGGGCTCGTCAAAAAACGCAGGCCAACCCGAGTTTCGATTACTGGAGCCTTGTTGGGCGCCCGAATCCTCCGGGGTAACTCGGGCCCGGGGTAACTCGGATTCGGATCCCCGAACGACGAACCCGAGCTAGCCCTGACCCGAATGACCCCCGATGATCCCGGGCTCTGATCTCGCGTCTCCCCGATGCCGGGCCGTGCCGCTGGTCGGCCCGCTGGGCCACCGCACGCCCGGCCGGCGCGGACGACGGCGCACACCGCGCCGGCCTGCGCCGCGCGCCGGCCCGCGGCGCGGACGGCTCGCGCGGAGCGGCGCGCCCGCCCGCCGCGCGCGCGCGTGCCCGCGCGCGGCGGGGGGTCGCGCGGGCACGCGCGCGCGCGGCGGGGGCTGGCCGGCGCCTACTGCTCGAGGCCGCTGGGACACTCGGGCGGCACGGAAGGGCAGGGTGCAGCCGGCCCGTATCACTGTATCACGAGGACGAGCGATCCAGGACGCAGGGGCCTTGGACGCCCACGTCGAAGCCTCTCGAGCGGGGCGCGGCCACGTGGCCGCGGCTGGGCCGAGGAGGTCAGGGTGCCAGGGTACCCTTCACCCTCGTGGGTCAGTCCCCAGACTATTTTTTGGCTATTTTTGGATAGTCCCCCTGTAGAGGGGCAGACCCGACTTAACTGCAGCAGAGAGCAGGGCAGACCATCAGCTCACGCTGCTGGTTTTCCTGGCGCCGCCAGGCGCCAGGAGGCACCCACCTGTCGAAGCATTGGGCCTCGCGGCGGGGCCGCAGCCAGCTGCATGCACCAAAGTTCGTAGCCCCCCCTCTTGCCATCGCTCGGACGTTGTCCATTCCCAGAGCATCTTTCGGCTCCGTGCGTGTAACTGGTTCGCAAGATGGCCTAAGTTATGCTCCTCGATGGCCCTCGCCGAGAAAAGTGCACACGTCCGAACGATGCCGAGCCTTTCGTCCAGCCCGAAACGTGAGCGTTTTCTTGTCCGGCATTTCGACATTGGGCGGAAAGGGGGGGGGTGGGAGCTGGCTCCGGACCTCTGCTTCATGCGACTGTTTGGAACCGTGCGTCCTCCGGGGGAGACTCCATCTGCTTGAAACAGGCGCCCGATACAGCCAAGATCTACTCCGTAGAAGGGACCCAGATCATTGGACACCGATTCTTTGTCGGTCGCGTCCGATAGCGACCGATCGGCACTCCACATCGATCGCGACCGATCGGTCGCGAACGATTTTGAAGCAAATCGGTGGCGACCGACACCGAAATCTGAGGCAAAATCGGTAGCGACTGATCTCGTTGGTCGCGACTGGAAAATTCCAGTATCAAATGATCAAGGGGAGGTGAGCGGGGGGTGCGAGGGCCCGCGCCGATCGGCAAAACAATGAGTAAGAAAACGGCTCGCTGTTCGGGCCTTTTTTTGCGTGCGTGGAGTGGAGTGAGCCCGCCGCTGCCAGGGCGAAGCCAAACCAAATGTTGCTGTCCCCCAGGCTGGCCAGCAGTGGCCCTGCGGTCGCGGTGGAGATGAGCCGGTCGGCGCGTCAGAGCGCATCGAAGATGTCACGAAACTCGGCCCGCAAATGTGGGCGAAAGATGACGAGCGAAGGCCGATCCCAGGAGAAGGGTCCACGAGGCCTCTAGGGGGCCCACGCGTGTGCACAAAACACAGCGGCGGGATGCTGGTTCCGACGGTCTGAATTCTCCATCTGGTTGTTCTGCTTCGATCTCGGCTTCTGGGGCCCGTGGTCAGGCCCCAGGACAATCAAACATAACATGGATACAGGACGATACCCTCCTCCTCGTCCTCGTCCTCCTCCTCCTCCTCTTCTGTCGGGACCTCGATCTGGCGCCGCGCACTGAGAGAATCACATCGTCGGATGTCTGGGTCGGTAGCAGACTAATGCCGCGGCAGGGAGATGGGAGATGGGCGGGCCACAAGAGGGTCAGAGAGCAACTCACGGAAGCTTCTGGTCGTCCCCAAGGCGTCCAATAGCGCGTCCCATCGCGCGCAAAGCGGACATGACGCATCTCCCTCGCACGGCGGCATTGGGCGCCTGTTGTCGCTATTGGGCGCCTTTCTGAGCGCTCTCTTTGAGCGCTATTCAATCCAAAACGAGCGAGCGGAAGCTTCCGCGATCTACCGTTTGGTCGGGCATGTCCCCCTATGCGCGGATCTTGAGCAACAGATTTAAGTACTCCAGAGATGCCCTCAAACAGTCAAACAATGACAACAAGACATCGTCCCCAGACCATGTCTTGAATCTTGTCGATTGATCCTCCTGGAGAGGGACACGCCCGACTTACTGCAGGTCCGTGCCGTGTCGACCCTGGCGTTGGTTCCTGACACCGCGCTGGATCGTTCAACCTTGAACGATCGGCCGTCTCCGCAACGTCCGATCGTTCAACATCGACCGATTCTGGGCCGCCGTCGGCGTTCAACGTTGAACGTCGGCGGCGGGGTCGCCGCCGGTCGACACGACGCGAACCTACCGTACAGCTGCTGCTCAGAGACGGGGGAGCGCAGCGGCTTCGGGAGGCAGCGATGATGCGACTCGGGGCCCCGACCGCCGCTCCCGGAGCCCAGGGGGCTGCGGCGGGGCGGCCACCCCGCGGCAAAGGGGGGGACGCAGGGGGCGGGAGGGGGGGGGGGGGGCAGGTGCCAGGCAAGGGCGGGGAGGAGGAGGAGGAGGGGAGGAGGAGGAGGAGGAGGAGGAGGGAGGGAGGAGGAGGGGAGGAGGAGGAGGAGAGGAGGAAGAGGAGGAGGAGGAGGAGAGGAGGAGGAGGAGGAGGAGGAGAGGAGGAGGAGGAGGAGGAGACGGAGGAGCGGAGGAGGAGAGGAGAGGAGGAGACGGGAGGCGGAGGATTGGGGGTGCCAGGCAAGGGCGGGGAGGAGGAGGAGGAGGAGGAGGAGGAGGAGGAGGAGGAGGAGGAAGGGGAGGCGGAGGAGGCGGAGGAGGAGGAGGAGGAAGGGGAGGAAGAGGAGGAGGCGGAGGAAGAGGAGGAGGAGGCGGAGGAGGAGGAGGAGGAGGAGGAGGAGGAGGAGGAGCGTCCGAACGATGCCAAGTGAGGGGGGACGGAGGGAGCGGCCAGCACGCACGGACGGAGGGCGGGGAGGTCAGGCAGATGGAGACGAGACGACACGATGAGGGCGAACTCGCAGTAGGAATCGCGAGTCGCAATGCACATCGAATCGGTTCGGAGCGTCAACTGGGGAAATCGAATCGAGTCGGGCTGGCAGAGTCGGGGTGACCCGAGGGGGTGACAAGCGAGGGAGAAACGGACGAGGGAGTACAATAGGAGCTCGACCACAAGAAACCTTCAGCAAGAAACCCAACCCGCCGGCCCCAGGACGTCAGTTGATTTGTGGCGTGGGGATGTCGCGCTCTCCATCGCAAAGCCATCGAACCCAAAGAAGCCCAGGGCCCCCTGGAGGCAAGCAGGGTGTGTCTCGGCATGGGCCTCCACTGCAAGCAGAGGAGGGCACGGGGGGTCCCCTCTTGGAGCACGGCGTGCAACGCCGAGGGAAGCTTGAGGCTTGCCCGTGCCCCGATTCCGTGGGCCCCTCCTCCAACACCGATCCCCCGGACTTCTCCCGAATCGTGTTCCGCTCGACGCTCCGAGGCAGCCGCGGCAGACGAGGAGTCCCCGGGAGGTCACGGCAAGCCCGAGCGCGTCAAACATCCTGTGTCCTCGGCGCTCCCGCTCGTCCTCCCTCCCCCCTCGACCTACGACAGGCCGACTTTGGCGCCAGCCCCTGGCCCCCTGGTTTGAGCAGGGACCGACCGTCCCGGCATTCCTATAGTCCTACCACAAAATTTTCTGAGAACCCTGAAATCTTCTAAGACAGCAATGTTCTTAGAACGTTCACCCGATGTGATAAAACAAGACAGACTCCGCCAGAAATGTTCTAAGAACATTTCGTGGACACCACAAAAGGCTCTTAGAACATTCTTTGGTAGGGCTATAGGCGAGCCAGGACGCTTCGCCACTGCTTGACTGGTCGGGGGACGCCGTCCGCTCACCTGCAGCGAAGACGGGCCCAAGACGAGCTCACCTGGACTCCGTGCGGGCGGGCGAGCGGCGTCGCCTGCATCCTGCCTTTGGCGGCGCGCCCGGGGGGGAAGTGAGTGAGAGGGACAGAGAAAAAACCTTCTCAGACGGCTCGGACATCCCCCCGGCCTTCCGAGAAGTTTTGTGAGGCTTCCCCGAGGGCAAACAGCAAACTTCTCAGAAGACGCGAGGGCTTCTGAGGAGTCCCGCCGCCTTCTGAGAAGGCCTTCTCCTTCTCATTTCCACCCCCCCATCTCCCCGTCGCTCGGACGTCCATTCCCTGTGCTTTATTCGGTGTCGTGCGTGATTTTTGTCGATCCAGGATGCTCCTGAATAATCCCCGCCGAGAACAAGTGCACACGTCCGAGCGATACCAAGCCATCGCTTGCCACCGATGCCAGCCGCGCCCCGAGTGGCACCCTGAGGCTCGGGGCCAAGCGGCCGCAGGTGGAGGAGGAGGAGGAGGAGGAGGAGGAGGAGGAGGAGGAGGAGGGAGGAAGAGGAGGAGGAGGGCAGAGGGCGGAGGAGGAGGAGGAGGAGGAGGAGGAGGAGGATCAGGAAGGGCTCAGCCTGGATGGGGCAACTCCAGGCGGAGACCGAGCACCCCGCTGCGGATTTTAACCCTCGCAGGGGCCCGGTAGCCGAGATCACGAGAGGCGAAGCCCGGACGGCGTAGGCATGGAGGGAGACCGAGCGCTTCGTGCGGACTTGCCCTGGCAACCCCCCGAGGCAGAGGAGTCTCTTACGTCCCATCGCCACGTCAAGATACTGAACCAGCACGGCGGGGGGTCCCCCCCGCCCGCCCCTTCGCACCCCTGAGAGGGCCCCCGACGACACCGTGGACCGACCCCGTTCGAGGATCCCTTCTGGGGATGGAGTCGGGACCTCCGACCGTGATCTTGGTCGCGCCCTTTGAGCTCTGCTCGCGGCGTCGGACCTCGGCGGGGATCCGTTTTGAATCCTGTCCGGGAGCGAAGTGTGCGGGCCCGCGCTGTGCTCTGCCCAGGCGCGAGGCCGCCATCGTGTCATCGGCAGACGCTGGGAGGCCATCGCCGCGCCCACCGCTCCAAGCCCGCATCCCTGTCCCCGGACTGCCCCCCCCCCCCCCAACGTTGCACTCCCCTCCCCGCCTGCCACCTCTCCGGGGCCCCGCCCGAGGGGGTTTAGTGGGTGGTATTATCAAAGCGGCTTTCTCTCAGAATCCCGCCCTCGGCCCCCCTTTATCAGGAATGCCCTGCTGTTTGCGTGTGCTGCACGGATTTTCCTTCGCCCTCCCCCTTCCCCAGAAGGAGGGTCTGATGGGTTGCTGGGGAGGAGCAAGAAGGGATGGAGAAGAGAGGAGGAGGAGGAGGAGGAGGAGGAGGAGGAGGAGGAGGAGGAGGAGGAGGAGGAGGAGGAGGAGGAGGAGGAGGAGGAGGAGGAGGAGGAGGAGGAGGAGGAGGAGGAGGAGGAGGAGGAGGAGGAGGAGGAGGAGGAGGAGGAGGAGGAGGAGGGAGGAGAGGAGGAGGAGGAGGAGGAGGAGGAGGAGGAGGGAGGAGGAGGGAGGAGGAGGAGGAGGAGGAGGAGGAGGAGGAGGAGGAGGAGGAGGAGGAGGAGGAGGAGGAGGAGGAGGAGGAGGAGGAGGAGGAGGAGGAGGAGGAGGAGGAGGAGGAGGAGGAGGAGGAGGAGGAGGAGGAGGAGGAGGAGGAGGAGGAGGACAGAGTTATGCTAAGTTCTGACGCCCTTTAAAACCTATCTGGGACATCTGGGGAAAACTCTGGCTCGGGCTGTGGCAATATTAAATTTGCTACACCTCCGATTTCGTCATATCACCGTGCGGCAACCATGTTGCTACCTGTAACATCTGAAACTAGCATTCGACTGCGGCTGCCACAGCAGAGGAAGGAGGAGAAAAACCGAGCGGCGACGAACATAACGAGAGAGGAGGAGGAAACTAATATAATGCATTGGTCTACCCAAGGTGGCTCGGCCAGATCTGCTCGCTGAGTTCCGGTGGATCGAGAAATTGGATTGTTGCTCCAAGTGGTACATGCAATGCGTCATGCCGCTCATCAAGCCTTCACTCCGAACTTCACCTGTCTGCACTTTCGGATGCCGTCCTGGTTATGGATGCGACGACGTTACAGCGACGCTACGTCAAGCCATTTTCGTTGCCAGCCGCTGGGGTCGCGACTTGGTTCTTGGCTCTCTGGACGTCGAGACCGCCTTTGACTCCATGGTACACGATGCCGTTCTGCAATCGTTGGCTCATAGAGGCGCACACCCTACCTTGAGTGCAACTCTGGCACGCGAGATGGCCGGAATGCAGTGCACATTGTCTTTGCCAAGCATGGGAAAGTCAGATATTTTTGACACGGGGAAGGGAGGCAAGCAGGGAGGAGTAGAGACACCAGAGGAGCTCAATGCTCTACTGGGGTGGGCGTTAGCGCCAGTCGTCCAGTCGTGGCAGGCCCGTGGCATCGACTCTTCCTTTGACGACGAGAGGCCGCCGCTCACCCACATGTTACGGGCCGCAAACGTGTTCATACTTGCTTCCAACATCGAAGACTTCCGGAGCATGGTCGGCGACATCACCAACGCCATCAGCACCATACGGCTTCGATGGAAAAGCTCCTCCCTACTCTGACTGCCTACCAGACCACCCTAACCCAACCCGAAGATCCGAATTTGACCCGAATTTCGGGTTGCGGGGGATACGGGTTCCATGTGTTTTTTCAATGTTCCCTGACCCCCCCCCACTGGAAATGGAGGGAGAATTGAGGCCTTCGGGTTGGGTTGGGGTCGTTTGGTGGGTGGTGATACTCTGCATGCCCTGTGGAGGCCTCGCGGATATTGAACCATCGGCGTTGCAGGTCCGAGCGGGGGATTTGATTTTCGAAGTGACCCGCGGCATTGTCGCGCTTGGTGTGTTCTTGGACGCGCATGGCGACACGAAGGCAAGTCTGGCATACCGTTTGGAGCGCGCAGAGTGCTGCTCCTGAGAGAACGCCAAGGCATCCGGAAGCCGAGGCCCTTTCAAGGCCAAACTTCGGGCTTGGGCCTCGGGGCCCGCCGCTTCCGCCTGCCATGGATCTCGTTCCTGGCACTCATTAAGACACTTGCTCAACAGGGCTCGACGCTGGGAGCATTCTTTCCTACGGAGGCTGTTCAACATGCAACGGCGCCCAGAAGAAGGCAGGTCCCAGTACACGATCCGTACTTCGAGGAACATTCAGGCCTGGATGGCGACAGCCAGGGCGCGACCCTTGCACGTCCGTGTATCGCGCGACGTGGACAAAAATGCATGGAAGGAGATCTCGCTGTCCGATGCGCCTGTGTCTGCCTCCCTGGTCGCACCCCGGCGATACCGCGACCGATTGTGGTGGGGGGGAGGCGCGCGCCCTCCGGTCTCGGTACAAACATCGCCGGGATGGCCACGCACGTGCTGGCACGGGCCACAGGAGTGAACTGGGAGGACACCCTCGCGACGCTCTACGGGGCCACGTGGAGCCGCGACCGAAGAGACCCAGCACATACGATCCACGATTGCATGAAGATATACGCCAATTTCGAGCGTGACGTATGCCAGCTGTGGCAGCTTCCGAGACATCTGCAACTGCAGTTGCAGAAGCCCGCCAGGTACCGACGAGGCCTCCCAAGGCGCCAAGGCTGGAGCTACACAGTCTTGATAACTTACCCCACTCTCACGGCGAAGGGTCGCTGGAAGACCAGAGGGGAGGAAACGATAAGCATTTCGATTTGGTTACGGACTGTGCGCCGCTCACAGCAATAGTCAATGGACACTCGCCGCTCCTGACCCAGGAATTGGCACCGTTGCTTTCCAGAGTCACCACGAAGCTTTTTGGCGTCATTCAGTATGGGTGGCAACCAGAACAGGTGTGGGCCGACCCCGTATCTTGGCGACGCCGGTGCTACAACAACATCGCAGATCACCTGGTGAACCACACACGATGGACCAACAACGTTCGTGGAGCCAGCAGTACAACCCTCCAGCCGACGGCATGCGCACTAAGGGAATCAATTATCTCATTCATTTCGACGGGGGGACTCGTGCCGATAGCTGTTCTGCCGCCGCTCTCTACATTGAGGCACATGTTGCGGTCGGCGGCGCTTGGCACGCTTATCCAGCATGTATGGCTGGAATCTTCATGGCACGGCCAGCATCGTCTTTCAAGGCTGAAGCTCTTGCCCTTGAGACCGCAATCGATGTGTTGACAACTCTTATAACTTCTGGCTGTTCTTGACGGCCGACATGGTCTGAGGCGGACGGTGCGACAGCACCCTAGGCTCCGGGAAGAGAGAAAGAGGATGAGGAGGAGGAGGAGGAGGAGGAGGAGGAGGAGGAGGAGGAGGAGGAAGAGGAGAAGGGCGAGGAGGAGGAGGAGATAGAGGAGAAGGAGAGGGAGGAGGAGCAGGAGGAGGAGGAGGAGGAGAAGGAGGATGAGGAGGAAGAGAACGAAGAGGAGGCACATGAGAAAAACAGGAAGATGGAGACTAGGAGGAGCAGGAGAAGGAGGAGGGGTAGGAGAAAGGATTGTAATGATGAGGGGGGAGGAGGAGGAGAAGGAGGAGGAGGATGAGGAGGAGGAGGGGAAAGGAGAGGAGGAGGAGGAGAAGAGGAGGAGGAGGAGGAGGAGGAGGAAGATGAGGAGCAGGACAAGGATTTCAACGATGAGGAGGGGAGGAAGAGGAGGAGGAAGAGGAGGAGGAGGAGCAGCAGGAGAAGGAGGAGGAAACTAACGAAGAGGAGGCAAAGGAGGAGGGAAGGAATAAGGAAACGAGGAGGAGCAGGAAGAGGAGGATAAAAGTGTTTTTGATGAGGAGGGGGGATGAAGAGGAGGAGGAAGAGGAGGAGGAGGATGAGGAGGAGGAGGAGGAGGAGGAGGAGGAGGAGGAGGGGAAAGAGGAAGAGGACGAGGAGGAGGTGAAAAGGGGAACTGGCGCTGCTTCAACGGGGGGGGGCTTCTACGGGTGCGAAGCGGGGCTGGAGCGGCCTGGGCGGCGCGAGCAAACCACGGCGGGGCCTCCCAGGAATGCGGCTCGGCGTCGCTGGGCGGCTCCAAAAAAGGCAGGCTCGCGGCGGGCGCCGTCGGATTCCGTTGTCCGCTGGGGGGGGGGGGCAACGATGCTGACTTGCATCTCAGTAGTGCAGTGGAGGAAAAGAACAGCACGACAAAACAATGCAAGACAACACATACGACAATATCATATTATATTTTACTTTATCAAAAAAGCCGGTAACATCATCACGAACCATAGCATGTAACATAGGATGGGAGAAACGTGCATGCTCGAACATGGTGCCAAAAAGGGCAAAGTGCAACATAACGTACTAAATCGTACTGAAGCAGACACGTGCATGACAAAACATAATTTCACGAATGAGATAACGGAAATGCAAAGGGATATCGTCACATTATACGCCGTACGTGCATGTTGGTCAACGTCGCCACAATAATCAGGAGTCGCACCAATGAGCGATACGACAATGTCTCTAGCGTGGCAGGCGTCACGACGTCACGCCGGCCAGAATACCTCGCCCGCCCAAGTCGCCGAATCGCAATGAAGTTCCCGCTGGGGTGCGCCCGGCGGTCAGCGCCACCGCGGCCGCGTCGGTGGCGGCAAACTAGCTGGCCGCTGTGCGCGCGTGCTGGGGTTGGCGCGACCGCAGGGATGCACCAGCCAACGCCAAGCACGCATCGCAATCGCTACCGCGTGGGTTTTGCACACCAAGTTGTGGGTGGGTGGGTGGGATGTGTGCGCGAGCCGTGGAGGTGGTCAAGCGCGCGCAGGTTAGTCAATTCTCCTTTTTTCTGAAAAGCAAAAATCGACTCTACCCTCCCCCCCATCGGCGTTATCCCCCCTTTCGGGTATGTAAATCCACACGTCCATCCGAAATATGAATCTACACTATCCCAGGGGGGGGCGGTATCGCCCCCCCTGGGGTTCCCTTGTACAAAAAAAAACGATACGCGGGGACATCGGTTGATCTAACATAGCACTTTTTCACGAACCCCTTGCAAACAAATGACGGAGAGCGCACGCGCGCGTCGTCGCGCGCGCATGCCGAAATCCTTCAAAAACCTTCGGTGTCGGATGGATTTCGCAATCGAGTACCCAAAAAACACATACACAAAACCCAGGGGTTCGCAACACTCATGTGCTAAAAAAACTTACACGCGAGTTCTTGCGAAACCTAAGAAAACCATAGGTTTTCAAGATTTTCACAGAATGCTACCAAACGGGCTTCGCGCGCGACCGCATGTCGAAATCTATCGAACGCCCTTGCGCGTGTGCCGTCGCGAGAATCCTTTGCAAACAACTGGGCGAAGTGCAGACGCGCGCGTCGTCGCGCGCGTATGCCGAAATCCTTCAAAACCCATCGGCTTCGGAAGGTTTTCAACATCGTGCCCAAAAAACCTACAACAATTTCGCAAGACGGATTTTCAACAAAAGCGTGCGCGCGCGCTCTTGCGTCGTCGTCGTCGTCGTCGCCGTCCTCCCTCCTCCCGCGTCTTCGTCGTCGTCGTCGTCGTCCTCTTTGGCGTCGTGGTCGTTTCCGTCGTCGTTGTCGCCGTGGTCGTCCTTCCTCCTCCTCCCTCGTCGTCGTCGTCGGTCGTCGTCGGCGTTTCGTCGTCGTCCCTCCTATTTCGTCGCCGTCGCCGTCGTCGTCGTCGTTGTCGTCGTCGTCTTCCCTCCTCCCTCGTCGTTGTCGTCGTCTGCGTCGCCGTCCTTCCTCCTTCTTCGTCGTTCGCGTCGTCGCCGTCCTCCCTCCTCCCTCGTCGTTGTCGTCGTTGTCGTCGTTGTATCCGTCGTCGTCCTCCCTTCTCCTTCGTCGTCGTCTTCGTTGGCGACGTCGTCGTCGTCTTCGTCGTCGTTGGCGTCGGCGTCGTCTTCGTCGTCGTCGACGTCGGCGTCGTCGCCGTCGCCGACGTCGTCGTCGTCGTCGGCGTCGTTGACGTCGTCGTCGTCGTCGTCGTCGTCGGTGTCGTCGTTGTCGTCGTCGGCGTCGTCATCGTCGTCGTCGTTGTCATCGTCGTCGTCGTCGGCGTCGGCGTCGTCGTCGGTGTCGTCGTCGTCGTTGTCGTCGTCGTCGTCGTCGTCGGCGTCGTCGAAGTCGTTGGAGACGTCGTCGGTGTCGTCGTAGTCGTTGTCGGCGGCGTCGTCGTCGTCGTTGTCGCTGTCGTCGTCGGCGTCGCTGTCGTTGCCAAGTGCCATTTGGTACCCACCGTCACGGTCTTAAGAAATTTTGCAAACCAAGTTGCGGGTGGGTGGGTGGGATGTTTGCGCGAGTAGTGGAGAGGACAACACCGCGTACATTGCATTACATAGGTCGCCGCCCGTAAACTCTCTTATGTGCAAAACATAAGACCCACCACGCTCCCGAAGCCGGACTTATCGCCCCCCTCTCAGGGCATGAGCACTTGATAGTGATTCTGCCCCATTGCATATCCTGCATGTAAGCGCATACCATCCCAGCCCACGTGGAATCGACCCCGCCTTCCACCCCTCACCCCCTGGAAAGAATCATGCGCGCGTAATCGTGTCTCAGAACGCAGAAGTTTCCGAACACCCTCAGCCGCGCGCGTCGCAGCGCGCGCATGCCGAAATCTCTCAAAAGCCTTAGTTTTCGTAAGGACTTCAAAATCGAACGCCCCCCAAAACATACAAAATAGTTTCGCAACGCGGATGTTCAAACAAAGCTGGCGCGCGCTCTTGCGAATCCTTAAGAACACCATAAGCTGTTCCTGATCTTATCATAGACATGCTACCAATCGGACTTCGCGCGCGCGCACGTCGAAATCGTTCGAACGCCCTGGCGCGCGTGCGGTCAGGAGAATCCTTTGCAAACCATGGGGCGAAATGCGCGCGCGCGTGCTTGGGTTGGCGCGGCCGCAGAGATGCACCAACCAACACCAAACACTCATCACAATATCCACCGCATGGGTTTTGTTTGCAAACCAAATTACGGGTGGGTGGGTGGGATGTTTGCAAGAGCATGACCTGTGTCAGCTCGTTTGTAAAAACCACTTGCACCGCATAGACGGGACCGCATACATTGTATTACATAGGTTGCGTCGCATACACTGCGCCACATAGATTGCACCGCGTAAACCGCAAGAACCTACTGTTTCGGGCCCACAATGACTTACATTCTTTCTCGACTTCCTCCTCCGAGACGTGCCCTGGCCACGTCTTGAGCAGGGACCGACCGTCCCAGCATTCCTATAGTCCTACCACGAAGTGTTCTTAGAACCCGACAGTGTTCTCACAACAAAATTACACGTGAGAAAACCCAATCAATGAATGATCTGAAAATTAGTCATATGGATCTTGGGATCGATTGTGAGATCGATAATGGGATCGATAGTGGAATCGATAATTGACGATTGTAAGGTCGATCGTGAGACCGAGAGTGAAATCGATTCAATGAGATGGATAAGGAGATCGATCGCGAGATCGCTCGTGCGATCTCTAGTAGGATCGCTTGGGAGATCGATTGTGAGATCGATTGTGAGATCGATGGTGAAATCGATAGAGAAATTGGACATGAGATCGATGCTGAGACCGATGGGTAAGAAGATCGACACGGAACCCAGGAAGCTGGGCACCTCGCCGCCCACCGAAATCGGCCCAAGAACCGGGAACCCGGGAATCCGGAACCAGGAACCCGGGAACCTGGCCTGCCACCAAAATCGGCGTGAAACATTCGCCTTCTCTCCCAATATCCGCTAAGACCCCTTCGGTGCAAGCACTGATTGGGGAACAATGGTCTTAGAACATAAACCCGACGTGTTAGAACAAGACAGTCCCAACCAAACCTGCTCTAAGAACATTCCGTGGAAACCACAAAAAGGTCTTAGAACATTGTTTGGTGCGTCTGCGCGGCCCGCTGGAAATGCGAGCCGGGAAGCCTCGGACTCGGACGGTCGCGCGGGGGACGGCTCGACGACGGAACGCCAGGTCGGCGGGGACAGGCTCTTTGGTTCGCGCGGGCGCTCCTCTTGGAATGGCCACGTGGCCATGGTGGCCACGAGGCAAGCACACCAAAAAGCAAGTATGTTGCTTCGAGCGATCTGCACCCAAGAACGCTGCGCAGGATCCCCAAGGAGCATCAGAACACGGTGGGCCTGGCGGAGGCGGCAGGCGGCTGTCATTCGTCGAAGACGCGAGGCAGGACACCGAGGAAACACCGGCATACTTTGGGCCTGGTGACCACGGTACGCAGGGTGTGCAAGGCGGTTTGAGAGCTCTTCCCTTGAAGTCTCATAGCTCCGACCCGCTGGGTGGGCAAGCACAACAGGAACAGTATAGTGACGGCGATCGACGAACTAACAATCACATATGTATCTCCTCGTGTGGTGTCGAATGCCAGCGGGAACGTGCGAATCCGCGTCCGAGAAGGTGTTGCGTAGCGCGAGCCTCCTCGAACCAGTGCCCCGCGCTCAGTGGGTGGCAAGCTGTCGCGCCCCACTATTCAAACATCCCGGCTCGCCTCGTGCAGCACGCCACGCGCTGCCGCAACAAGGAGTAGTTGAAATCTACTTATCTACTTTGGGACAGAAAAGTGATGGCAGGCGTCATTATTCAAAAAAACACGGAGTGTGCCGCGGTCGCAGCCCTATCGGTATCGCCCGTTGGCGCGACTGCAGCATGGGGCGCATGCTGCATACCGTATATGCATGCCCCAAACGAATCGGTGCTACTGTAGCAAGGGCTTGCCTACCTGCGAGCGGGATGACTGTGGCTCGCACGAAAACCTCAGCACGGGTGCGTTCGCCCTCGAACGGCTAGCGATAACTCGAACCCAGCGAACGCAGCAGGGAACGCAGCAGGGCAGGGAAGGCGAGAGAACGCAGGATAGGGCCCGAGGGGTAGGGGCATGGAAGTGATGGGGGGGGGAGGCCGAACGAGTATCAATGAGACGCCGCCGTTGGGAACCCTTTGGCGCTGGCCTTGGCGGCAAAAATGAAGGAGTAACACGCTGACGCGCTGTCAACCGCGGCGTGTCATTCATTTTCCTTTTTCCCGCCCCAGATGAAAAATGGAAGGCCCGTCTTCTCGTTTGGCGCCGTGTGCCCGATGCCGCACGCGAGGCTTACGTCCCACAAGAGAGGAGATTTGGCGCGAATGAATGGGGGGCGACCCACGGGGGGGGGAGATCAACGGTGCCCTGTTCGGGCTTGAAAGGCCCCCTTCTGGGCCCTGAAGGGCCCCTCCAGCGGCCCTCAAGGGTTACTTGTCTGCCGCCCTCGCTGCCCCCCCATCCATGGAGCAGGGACCGACCGTCCGAGCATTCCTATAGGCCAACCACGAAATGTTCAGAGAACCCACTCACGATCTAAGAGCAAAACCTCTATGTATTGTCAAACCATAAGCCGATGTGTTATCTGGGATGGACAGAAGCCCCTTTAGTATAACCTGGTTTAGTGAAGACGACCTCGGGCCCTCACCTGGCGGGCGCAAGCCTGGAAAATGAGGGCCACGGCGCCCTCTCGAGAACCGAGAACGGACAATTCTTTGATCGACGTGTCAGGGTGGGGGGTCTGTCCACCGCCGATGTTAAAACAAGACAGTCTCAGCCAGAGATGTTCTAAGACCACTCCGCGGAGACCACAACATGTTCCTAGAGCACTCTTTGGTGGGCCTATAGGCGAGCCAAGACGCTTCGCCACTGCTTGAATACATCGTACCCCCCCACCCATCACGCGGCCCCCCCGCGCCTGCCTTTGAAGGGGCCCTGGGACACACACAGAACTACACACACAAATAACCGGATTCCCCATATTGTCTCATATGCTCTGGATTTTTGCCTTCCCCCACACTTCCCATCTTTTCCCATATTGTACAGGGAATCGACGATTAATTGTGTCTGTGTGCCTTCTCTCCCTCCTGAGTCTTCTCGCTCGGCGCCGTGTGCCCGGTGCCGCACGCGAGGCCCGCGCCCCGCCAAGAGAGGGGATGCCCTGCTCGCCACGCCAGCTCCTCGGGCCTCCTCCGCCCCGGCTCCCGCTCCCGCTCCCCAGCTCCCCCGCCTCCTGCAGGGGGAGGAACAGGAACAACAAAAGCACAAACTTTCGACCGTCCGCGCGGAGTTCTCGGATCCGCGCTGGACCCCTTCCTGGCGCGCGGAGCGCGCCAGGGGCGGCTCCGGAGGCGCCGCCGCGGGGGGCCCAGCGCGGATCCAAGAAGTCCGCGCGGAGCGCCAAAAGTTTATGTTTATGGCGTTTTCTCTTCTTCGATCCCTGCCCCTCCGCCTCCTGCCTCCTCCGTCTCCCCCCTTGGCAGGAAAGCCCAGGATCGAATCGATAAATCGGACAGGCGATCGACATGCATCGGATCGGCGGAAATCGGCAGCCGAGTCGGGAGAAGTCGAATCAGCGGAGATCGGCAAGCTAGTACGGTCTCCATGGGGAAATCGGAGCCCAAATCGGAATCCGAAATCGAATCGGATCGGAATCGCAAACCATCGGTATCGAGTCGAATCGAACAGGGGGACTCGAAGCGAGCCGTGCCCCTGGCAGCTCGAGCAGCGGAAGACGGTTGGTTTCAGAGCGCAGCTCCCGCCCTGAGGGCGGGCGCGTCGCGCAGGGATAACAAAACGTGCCTGTAGGGACTGATGGGGAAAGGACCTGGGACAGGAGGGTCCGCTGCGACATCGCTTATACATGTGGGGTTTACACTGAGCCATTCTTCTCCTCCTCCCCCTCCCCCTGCTCCTGCTCCTGCTCCTCCTCCTCCTCCTCCTCCTCCTCCTCCTCAACACACTCACAATATGAATACTACTCTCCTTTCTCCCCTGGTGACGCCCGGGGAAATGGCCGGCCCCCCTCCGCGTACTTGTTTTCTACACGCAGGACTCCCGGGACACGGGTTTTCGCTTGGTTTTTTTGTCAAATACCTGCCCTCGCTGAGGCGCTGGCTTCATTTTCGGGCCGCCGCTCGTTCCGAATCGTGCTCCCGCTTCAGCGCTTCCGCTCGTTCCGAATCGTGCTCCCGCTGCAGCGCTGGCGTGATTATTTCCAGTGCCATGCCACGGCATGGTTTCGGTCCTTCCAAATAAATCGCAAATCTACAAAATGGCCTCCCGAAACCATCGGAAGTGATTCCACAGTCGGTGTTGTTTCGTTGAATTTTTGGGTCGCAGAACCCCACCCCCCCCAGTTTGGGGCGTCGCCACGCCATGCTATGTCAGGCTCCGCGTCCTCCGAATCGTGCTCCCGCTGCAGCGCTGGCGTCATTATTTCCAGTGCCATGCCACGGCATGCAAATCTACAAAATGGCCTCCCGAAGAAACCATCGGAAGTGATTCCACATTCGGTGTCGATTCGTTGAATTTTTGGGCCGCAGAAGCCCCCGCCACCCCCAGTTTGGGGCGTCGCCACGCCATGATATGTCATGCTACGCGTTGCTGTTCAACACCATGCTATACCATATAATGCTACGCCATGCTACAACATCCGATTGTGCGAATCGAGAATAGATCTACGCCATGGTATGGGATGGGAGGGAGGGGTAGAACGTCAGATACGACGCGAGCGCACCTAGCTTGTCCTTCCCCCTCTCCTTCCTCCTCATCCTCCTCTTTTCCCTCCCGCGATAGATACACACATCTGGGCTGCCTGGCGCCCCACATGACCTCTGGACGCCCTCTGTCCCCCCCATCGCTCCCATTCATCTGTCCGCGCCCGCACGTGTACCACACCAAACCTCAGAGAAAACTGCTTCCGTGTGCACCTCATTGGTGCAACATCCCTGCCTCCCCCGCTCTGGAACGGACACCCCCTCCTCGGACACCCATCCCCCCTCCTTACATAGACGAGCGCGTTCCACTACTCGCAAAGTCACTACTCGCAAATGGCCTGGATCCCCTGCAGGGGATCTACTATAAATTACATGAGAGCAGACATGTGTTTTTTTGACGTTTGCGAGTACGGCAGGTCCGTGTCGTGCCGACCCCAGCGTTGGTTTTTGACACCGCAGGGATCGTTCAACCTTGAACGATCGGCCGCTGCCGCAACGTCCGATCGTTCAACATCGACCGATTCTGGACCGCCGTCGGCGTTCAACGTTGAACGCCCGCGCTGGGGTCGCCGCTGGTCGACACGACGCGAACCTACCGTAGGCACTTTGCGAGTAGTGGAACGCGCTCGGCGATTACAGGGACCCTCCCCCCACCTCCCCGGCGAGAACCCCCCTCCCCCTGTCCGAATGTCGGGCTCGCCGCTGGCGCACGACGACGACGACGTCGTCGTCGTCGACGTCGTTTGCCAGCGAGTTGGATAGTCGGGTGGGCGGGACACGTCGTTGTCGTCGTTGTCGTCGTCGTCGTCGTCGTCGTCGTCGTCGTCTTTGTTTGCCAACGCCTGGCGTCGTCGCCGTCGCCGTCGCCATCACAGTCGCCATCGCCATCGTCGTGCGTCATGGGCGGATCCATCGGTCCGGCGGGCGCGCGGAACACGTCGTCGATGGCGTCGTGTCGTGGGCGAGTCGATCGGGCGGGCAGGCCGCAGGACACGTCATCGTCGCCGCCGTGGCCGTCGTCGTCGCTTGCCGGCGTCTGGGAGCGGGTAGGTCCGACCCCCCCCCCGAGTTCGTTGGAGGGGGGTTCGGGCTCCCTGACTCTCACTCTAGAGAGCGGGGTTCGGTGGCAATTCATGGGAGCCTCCCATACAATCTTGTCGGCTCATGTGAATCGACGCTGGTCGACGCTGAATCGACGCCAATCGACGCAGACTGACGCTAACTCGGCGCTATATCATCGACTCCCAGACGCTAATCGACGCTAATCGACGCTGAACAGGGAATCGCGAGCGTATAGTCGGCGGCGAGCAGGGGGGGAAGTGAGAAGGAGAAGGCCTTCTCAGATGGTTCGGAAATCCCCCGGCCTTCTGAGAAGTTTTCTGAGCCTTCCCCGAAGACAAAAAAAACTTCTCAGAAGCCATCGTGGGCTTCTGAGAAGTCCCGCCGCCTTCTGAGCCGGCCTTCTCCTTCTCATTTCCCCCCCCTGGCTCGCCGCCGAAAGGACGCAAGAGTACCCTGAGGAAATTAATCGTGACCGCAAGATCGATGAAGGGCGAAGGGATATCTAGCCCGATTAGGGATGCATTCGAAGCCTCCTGGATGGGGGCCGATACAAGAGGCCCCCATGCTTTGCCATCGAAGCGGGGGCCCTCCCCGCCTCCCCCCTGACTTCTGTGAACGGGGGCGGGGTGGGGGGTCGAACGTCCCCCCGCCCTCGACCTCGCCCCGCTCTCGGAGGACACTCGTCCGGACAGGAGAGCCCAGGATCGAATCGAGAAATCAGATCGGCAGTCGAAAGAAATCGGATCGGAGGAATTCGGCAGCCGAGTCGGGAGAGGTCGAATCGGCGGAAGTCGGCAGACTAAAAGGTCTCCATGGAGACATCGGAGACCAGATCGGAATCCGGAATCGGATGGAATCGGACTCGGAGGCCATCGACATCGAATCGAACCAGAGGAAGCGCAACCACCTGCTGGACCGCAACACGCTGGCCCATTCTGGGCCGAGGTCGTGGTCGTGATAGCCTCCCCACCTGGCCCGGCGTCCTGGCGGCCTGCTGGTGGTGGATACGTTCCTTCTCCCGATCTCCGTTCCTCCTCCTTCTCCTCCTCCTCCTCCTCCTCCTCTGTCTGCTCCCTCCTCGCAATGCCCTGACCGCCTCTCTATGTTGCTCTCTTGTGTTTCTGTATCTCCCTCTCCCTCTCTCTCTATTCCTCTAGAAATGCCGGTTTGAGGGCCCGTATGGGGAATGAGGCACGACACGCGTGCGTGTTCACGGGCGAAACGTCTACCCATCACAGCAGATTGTTTAAGAAGGAGGAGCAGCAGGAGCAGCATGACATGAGGCGCATCATGAGTAGTTCATTTATTCACGAGCCCCCCGAGCCTCCTCAAAGCCGAGATGCGGTTTGCCTGCGAGCTACGGGGAAGAACGGCGGATGACGAGGAGACTCAAGGCTATGTGAGCCCCAGTTGCGATTACTTACGCAGAGCCGCATGAGACCAGCGCTGTACAAGTCTTGCGAATGCCGCGGAATCCTCTGCACATTGAAGGCCGCCTGCATCTGCTCGCAACGTCATCAACGTAATCGAATAGAGGACGAGGGACATGAGAACGCATATGATATATGAGGATATATACATGTACACAGAGATATATGTGGAGGAGGGGTCTACAATGGCAAAGCGGCGGAGTCCGTGGCGAGGCGATCATCCAAGAGTGGACTGCCACCTGAAGCTACGTGCTCGCCTGCAACAATGCAGCCCGGACCCAGAGATGGGGGCGCCGATGAGAGCAAACAATGCGTGTCAATTGCAAATCTACATCGGCACATCGGCCAATGCTGTACCAAGTGATGCCTAAAGGATGATCGACAGAAGGACGTGCACCAGCAGCTGGAAAAAACACGTGCGAGCACATCACGAGCGGAGGAAGACCAGGAGGTAGGCCGGAAGACATCAGCCTGCTCAAGAAATCAACTCGCACGATCACCCGCGCCTCTTAGTCTCCCTCCGCAATTCTCATCGCACATTCGCATCCTTGCCTTACGTATCCTTCCTCGTCATCCCCCTCAAAAGGACAACACAATCATAAACCTAATCTTTCTATATATATATATTTATATGCAGAATTCGCTACTATCTTCCGGGTTTTTGTGCGAGCCGAGCGTCGCCCTTCCCAAACACTTGTTCGGGGGGTCCGCATCGGATTCCCACACATGTTTGCTGCTTGCTGCGGTTTCTCATTCCAGCATCCATGTCCCCATCTGATGTGTTTGCTGCGTGTGTTGTGATTGTCATGTCATGCTGGTTGTTGTGTTTGCTGTGTTTGTTTGTACGACGTGTGCGTGCTCACCAGATGGCGAACGCTTCCTTATTCGGCGTTTCGACATTGGGCGGAAGTGGGGCGGGGTAAAGGGGGTGTCTGGCTCCTGACCGATGCTTAATGCGACTGCTTGGCAGAGGCAAACGCTTCCTCCTGTCGCTTCCTCCTGTTCATCCCCCATCTCGTCCGTGCTAGCTCCACACATCCTCCATCTCCGTCTCCTCCGTCTCCTCCATTCCCTCCCTCCCTCCCTCCCGATCCTCCGCCCCCCGGTCTGTTTCTGCTTCGCCTTCTGTCGTCGTCGTCGTCCTCCTCGTAGTCCTCCATGGACGGGCGGGCGCAAAGGAAGGGGGAGAGATGGAGAGGCGGGTTTTCTGGCAGGGGGGAGGGGGAGGGAGAAAGGGTTATGATGGGGAGGAGAGAGAGCGAGAGAGAGAGAGAGAGACGAGAGACGAGAAGATAATGAGCAGGCGAGCGTGTGTCCCAGCATATGCTCCAAACAGTGTGCTTCCAGTGATATACACTGTACAGTATTTGTGGTGCAGTCTATGCTGTGCATTATGTGTGGTGCAACATGTGTGGTGCAATTTATGTTTGGCAATCTGTGAGGTACAATCTATGTGGTGCAATTCATTTCTGTTCGCAGTGAGTTGTCCACTCCACTCCTCGCGCAAACATCCCACCCACCCAACCGCAACTTGGTTTGCAAAATCTCTTAAGACCGTGACGGTGGGTACCAAATGGCACTTGCAACAACAGCGACGCCGACGACGACAGCGACAACGACGACGACGACAGCGACAACGACGACGACGACAACGACTACGACGACGGCGACGACGTCTCCAACGACTTCGACGACGCCGACAACGACGACGACGACGGCGACGACACCGACGACGACGACGCCGACGCCGATGACGACGACGATGACAACGACGACGACGATGACGACGCCGACGACGACGACGACGACACCGACGACGACGACGTCAACGACGCCGACGACGACGACGACGACGACGGCGGCGACGACGACGACGCCGACGTGGACGACGACGAAGACGCCAACGACGCCGACGCCGACGCCGACGCCGACGACGACGTCGCCAACGAAGACGACGAGGGAGGAGGGAGGACGACGACGGCGACAACGACGATAACGACGACAACGACGAGGGCGGAGGGAGGACGGCGTCGACGCGAACGACGAAGGAGGAAGGACGGCGACGCCGACGACGGCAACGACGAGGGAGGAGGGAAGACGACGACGACAACGACGACGACGACGGCGACAAAATAGGAGGGACGACGACGAGACGCCGACGACGGACGACGACGACGAGGGAGGAGGAGGAAGGACGACCACGGCGACAACGACGACGGAAACAACCACGACGCCAAAGAGGACGACGACGACGACGACGAACACGAGGAAAGACAGAGGACGACGTAGGCGACGACGACGACGACGCGGGAGGAGGGAGGACGGCGACGACGACGACGACGCAAGAGCGCGCGCGCACGCTTTTGCTGAAAATCCGTGTTGCGAAACCTTGTGTGTTTTGTAAGTTTTTTGGACACACGATTTTGAAATCCTTCCGAAACCAATGGGTTTTGAAGGGTTCCGGCATACGCGCGCGACGACGCGCGCGTCTGCACTTCGTCCCATTTTTTGCAGAGGAGCCTCGCGACGGCACACGCGCAAGGGCGTTGGACAGATTTCGACATGCGCGCGCACGAAGCCCGTTTGGTAGCATTGTGTGAAAATCTTGAAAAACCTGTGGTTTTCTTAAGATTTCGCAACAGCTCGCGCGGAAGCTTTATTAGCAAATCAGTGTTGGGAGACCCTGTGTTTTTGTATGTTTTGTTTGGGAACTCGATCGCGAAATCCTTCCGGCACCGACGGTTTTTGAAGGATTTCGGCATGCGCGCGCGACGACGCGCGCGTGTGCACTTCGTCACATTTTTTGCAATGGATTCGTGAAAAAGTGTTATGTTAGAACGAACAATGTCAGCGCATAGTGTTTTTTACGAGGGAACCTCAGGGGGGGGATACCGGTTGACATTTGACATTGTGATTTCATATTTCGGATGGACATGTGGTCATAACCATATATGATTTACATACCCGAAAGGGGGAATGATAACGCCGGGGGGGGATGGTAGTCCCTATTGTGTTTTCAGAAAGGAGAATCGATGGTGGGCAATATCAGTGGTGCAACCTATGTTGTGCAATCTACATGGTGAACTCTATTGTTTACTCGATGTGGAGCAATACAAGTGGTTCATAACTGTGGTGCAATCTACAATGTGCAATCTGTGGAGCAATATCGGCGGAGCAAACTACATTGTGCAGTGTACGTGTTGCAATCGATGTGGAGCGGCACATGCTGTGCAATATGTGGAGCACCCCCTGTTGTCAAACCTATGTGGTGCAATATATGTGGTGCAATCTATGTGGCGACATCTATGCTGTGCAATCTGCGTGGTGCAATATATGAGGCGCAACCTATGTTGTGCAATACTTATGATGTAATGCATGCGGTGCGCAATCCAGTCGGTACAATCGTTGCTGTGCAATATGTGTTGAACAATCTATGTAGCGCAATCTATGTTGTGCACTCTTTGTTGAGCAATCAATATTGTGCAATCTATGAAGCGGCGACAGGACAGCGTCGGCGGCCACATAGCCGACAGACCGACGACGCGGCCCAAACGACGGGCGGCGACGGGGCGGCGACGGCGAACACATAGCCGGCAGACCGAAGACACGGCCCAGTTGCTCAGAACAGAAAAAAAACCCTAAGTGCGAGCACTGTGTGGATCACAGAGGGAGAGAGAGAGAGAGAGAGAGAGAGAGAGAGAGAGCGAGAGAGAGAGAGAGAGACAAAAAGAGAAAGTGAGTGAGAGAGAGAGAGAGTGTGGGAGAGAGAGAAGCAAACACAAAGTGAAAGAGAGAGAGAGAGAACACGAGAGATAGAGAGGGACAGAGAAGGCAGTGTGCGAGGATGAGGGGGGCGAGGGGAAGAGAGGAATTAGTGCGGAGAGGGAAGCAGAGCCCTAGCTGTGGAAGATCGACAGCGGCTTACACCATGGACTTAGGTCGGGCCTGTCCCTCTCTACAGGGGGATTTTTGGTGAAAGATGCAAAACAACAAAATGATCAAAAACAATCAAACAATAGTCCCCAGACTATTGTTTGACTATCTTCGAATGTTCCCCCTGTAGAGGGACAGGCCCGACTTAACCGTGGACTCACGGGCCGATCAACATGATCTCGAGGCCGCTGTAAAAAATCAAAGCCAGCATCGAGCTCGCAGGGAGTGGGCGCGCCGCCCGGCCCAGACCTCCGAGCGTCGCGACACGACACGCGGCGGGCAAGCTCGTCTGCCTGCCATTCTTGCAGGGCCCCAGGGACACACACAGAAATACACACGCACCTCCCAGGATTAACCATACAGTCGTCCTTGATTGGACAGGACACGCGAGAGGACACAAGATCCTTCCGAGGGTCACATCGCCACAGGGGTGTAAGAAGGCACGTGTCGCGAAGCACAAGACACGAAGGTACCCTTGAGCAGGCAGGGTCGACCTACTAATCCGGGCCGACTGTATGTTCGCATATTTTCTAGGTTTTCGTCTTCCCCCTCCCGTCCCTCAGATTCGCATATTTTCCTGGGCGTCGACGACGAATCGTGTCTGTGCGTTTTCTCCCTCCTGCATCCTGGCCTCCTGGAGCCCTTCAGGACGACCGACACCTCGGAGCAGGGCGAGTTGAGACAACGGCAACTCACGGTCCGTCCCCTGGGTCCAGACGCACCCGGCTTTCCGAGCGGCGTCTGGCCGTGGCGACGAGGGCTCCCCCGAAGACCAACCATGTGTGTATGTGGATATAGATAGATCGTTGTCTGAACTCGCCCTCCTCTGACAACACAAAAACCGGGAGCAGAAACACAAATCCTGGAGCTGGTGCCTCGTCCTTCTCATCCTCGTCCTCCTCCTCCTCCTCCTCGTCCTCCTCCTCGTCCTCCTCCTCGTCGTCCTCCTCCTCCTCCTCCTGCCCGGGGGGGGCGGGACACGCCGCGAGAGGCGTCCCGACGTCGGAGGTCTGGGGGTTGGGTCCGAGCACGGGCACGGCAGCGCGGCTGCCAAGGCACATTGGGGCCTTTTCCGCCTGCGTCGCCATCGTGCCCCGAGCCTCTCACGGTCAAGGCGTTCAATCCATATCTCTGAATACACGTATAGTCACATATAGATATAGGTAGGTACCTGACACATCGATAGATATACATGGAACTAGATGTGTATATATATATATATGTATATGCGCAAATCTAAATATATACATGTGTCGAAATCAATCCATAAAACACGAACGGCGGCCAGGTCCCCTGGCCCGGCCCTGTGGCAGCCCACTTTGCCCACACTGCCCCCCCTCCCCTGGGTGCCCAGCGTGTCCATGGGGGGGTCCCTGGCACTTACGACCTCCAGCCCAGGTTCCCAAGGCTCTGTTGTCGGATTCCCCGTCCCTGCGTTATCCGAACTCCACGTTTCCTCGGTTGTCCATTACGCTGAATTCCTTGTACCGCTTGCATTGCATCGTAGCGCATTGCTTTGCAGTGCCTGTGTGCTGTTTGGTGATGCTTCCCAGCGTCTTATTTTACACTGTTCTGATTTGTATTGATTTGCGCTGCATTGCATTACGCTGTCATCCCACCAGCCCTCTGGGCTGGTTTAAAGAGTTTGTTGTCAGTTCCCTCCCACTACCCCTCCTTCTCCTGCTCGGGGGAGGCGTGTATCATTGTTCCCTATAAATACACACACCCTCCCACAAGCGACCAGCAGCCAACCAGGAACAATCCCGACCCCATGCGCACCCCTCAACCATCCCTGTCAAAACAATTACCCAGGCGACGTACCCAACCCATGCGCAATGCGGGGCAGGAGTAGCTTGGGAGATTTGACGATAACGCGGCGGCGTGACATGGACGCATGTACTTCTGCGAACGGCATTCGGCAGGTTCACAGGTTCCCAATGAAGGGAAAAACGATGAGTAACTAAGTGAACCCCTGAGTCACTAAGGAAGACGCAAGGTCCAAAAGGAGACGGTGGGCAAGGGGCTTGAAACGTTGGCGGGGCAGCAACAACATGACATGGCCCCCCAAGGACGGCGAGGCCTCGGTCAGATCTGCGCAGTGCCTCACTCCGCTGGACCCACCAGCAGCCGTCGAAAGTGGCGAGCTTACCAACAACCCTCGAAAGTGGCGACAATTTCGCAGATCGCAACCCTCCAAGGACGAAGAGGTCCCGCTCAGATCCGCGCGGTGCCTCACTCCGCTGGACCCACCAGCAACCCTCGAAAATGGCGACAATTTCGTACCCCAGGAACGGGGAGGTCCCGCTCAGATCCGCGCGGCGCCTCACTCCGCTGGACTCGAAAGTGGCGACAATTTCGCAGATCGCAGCCCCCCAGGAACGGGGAGGTCCCGCTCAGATCCGCGCGGTGCCTCACTCCGCTGGACGCAGCAGCATCACCTGAAAAAGGCGACAATGTCGCAGATCTTAGCCCCACCCAGGACGGGGAGGTTCCGCTCAGATCCGCGCGGTGCCCCACTCCGCTGGACCCACCAGCAGCCCTCGAAAGTGGCGACAATTTCGCAGATCGCAACCCACCAGGGACGGGGAGGTCCCGCTCAGATCCGCGCGGTGCCTCACTCCGCTGGACCCACCAGCAGCCTTCGAAACAGGCGACAGTTTCGCAAATCGCAGCCCCTCAAAGATGGAGTAGTAGCCCGGTCCCGCTCAGATCCGTGCGGTGCCTCACACCGCTGGACCCACCAGCAGCCCTCGAAAAAGGCGACAATTTCGCAGATCGCAACCCACCAGGGACGGGGAGGTCCCGTTCAGATCCGCGCGGTGCCTCACTCCGCTGGACCCACCAGCAGCCCTCGAAAGTGGCGACAATTTCGCAGATCGCAACCCCCCAGGGACGGGGAGGTCCCGCTCAGATCCGCGCGGTGCCTCACTCCGCTGGACCCTCCAACATCCTCGAAAGTGGCGACAATTTCGCAAATCGCAGCCCCCCAGGCAAGGCAAGAGGAGAGAGACAAATTGGAAGGGGGGCGGGAGGCGGGAGGCAGGAGGCGGGAGGCGGGAGGAGGACGCGCGAGCAGTGCTCTGTTCAAAACGAATGCCCAACAGAGAGGGTTGGGAACTATACCCAACGCACTCTGCCTCCAAATTCAGAGCATGCGCAATCACCTTGTGCGCCCCGCCCCCGACCATCCCTGTCAAAAACAATGCAAAGTACACTTTTGACCCAAGTCTTGAATGACGTTTATGAGGCCCGCGAGCACTTTGTATTGTTTGATGACAGAAACGGCGGGGGTGTCAGCATATTGTCTGCCGCGCGCAGGGCTACCATCCCTGACGCAAATGCATCATGCACTTCGCGGCTACATTTGGAGCATGCGTGCCCACCTCGCGATCACCGATAAGTGGTTTTTGACATGGACGGTGGGTGTGGTGGCGTATGGCCTACTGTGCGCAGGCTCACCAGACACCATGATGGGCATTGGTTTTCGACAAAGATGGTGGGGGCCGACATGTTTCCCGATGTGTGCTGTCACGTGGGCAGGCGCACCTGCCACACTGTGCACGTGCGTCGAACGTGGCGCACCTGGCGCGGCTGGAGTATGCGGCACACCTGGCGCACGCGGAACACGTGGCGCATCTGGCGCTCCAGGCGTGCCTGGCGCGCTCGGGCCCCAGAGGTGCCTGGCGCGCGCGGCGCGCCTGGCACGCGTGGCGCACCTCGCCCCATCGTCGCGCACATGGGGTCGGTTTTGGTGCCCAGTAGCTGTGAATCCAAAAACGACCCCTGAGCATGCTGAGGCTCGGGCGTTTTTTTTTTTTTTTTTTTTGTTGTGTGTGTGTGTGTGTGTGTCGGGAGGGCGGGTGGGCGTGAGCAGGACGGCTTGCATTTGAAACATGTTTTGATCACTGTTCCCTATTAGTATACACCCCCTCCCCCAGGCGACTGGGAGCCAACCCAGGTCCATGACGGCCCTCCCCCACCATCCCTTATACAAAAACAAAACGAAACACACTCTGTCCCCACCATCCCTTGTAACAAACAATACAAAACACATTCGGTCTCCAAATTCGGAGCATGCGCAGCGAACCCGATGCGGCCTCCCCCCACCGTCCCTGTCAAAAACCAATACAAAGTACACTTGGCGGCGGCGGCGGCGGCTGCGGCGGCTGCAGCGGGGGCAGCGGCTGCGGCGGCTGCGGCGGTGGCGGCGGCGGAAGCGGCGGCGGCGGCGGGGGCGGTGGCGGCGGCGGTGGCGGCGGCGGCGGGCGGCGGCGGATTCGTCCCCCAGTAGCTGCCCATCCAAGACGGCTGCTGCATATGCTGCGGCTCGGGTGCTTAGTATGTGTTGGGAGGGCGGGTGGGAGTGAACGAGACGGCTTGCGGGCGGGGAGGGCGTCTTGATCACGGTTCCCTATTACTAAACACCCCCTCCCCCAGGCGACTGGGGGCCAACCAGGGTCCATGACAACACCCCCCCACCATCCCTTGTAAAAAAGCAAAACAAACCACACTCTGCCTCCAAATTCGGAACATGCGCGGCCAACCCGATGCGGCCCCCCCCCACCATCCCTGTCAAAAAAAACAATACAGAATACACTTGGCGGCAGGCGCTGCGGCGGCTGCGGCGCGGCTGCGGCGGCGGCTGCGGCGGGGGCGGGGCGGCGGCGGCGGTTTGGCAGCGGGGGGCGGCGACGGCGGCGGCGGCGGCGGTGGCGGCGGCGGCGGGGGCGGCATTGGCGGCTGCGGCGGCTGCGGCGGCGGCGGCGGCGGTGGCGGTGGGCGGCATCGGCTGCGGCGGCGGCGGCGGTTTGGCAACGGGGGCGGCGGCGGGCGGCGGCGCGGCAGCGGCGGCGGCGGCAGGCGGTGGCGGCGGCGGCGGCTGCGGCGGCGGCGGCGGGGCGGCGGCGGCGGCGGCGGCGGGCACCAGCGGCGGCGGCGGCGGCGGATTGGCCCCCAATAGCTGCCCATCCAAAGACGACTGCTGCATATGCTGAGGCTCGGGCCAGACTCGGGTGTTTAGTATGTGTTGGGAGGGCGGGTGGGAGTGAGCGAGACGGCTTGCGGGCGGGGAGGGGGTAACTTGACCCCTACCCCTACCCTTTCCCCTGGGCCCAGAAAAGGGGGGGGGGCGAGTCGTCAGAGCGCCCAAGATGGCCCAAGATGACTCGAAGAGGGCCGAAGACACCCCAAAACGACCTCCAAGATGCTTCATGATACCTCAACATCGCTCAATATAGCTTCCCTCGGCATGCCTCCACGGCGGCCCAATACAGCCCCAAGACGGTTTCAAGTGCCCTTCGAGCCGCCAGACCACCCCCCAAGAGGTTGAAATCCTACCAAAACCTTAGGATTATCAATGGCTGTTGGCCTCTCGCTCTTTCGCTTCCGATGGGCCTCTTGGGCCTCAAAATGGCCCCAAGTTGGCCAAAGAGTAGCCCAAGACGGCCCCAGGGCAGCTCCAAGAGGGCCCATGACGCGTCCAAGAGGCCTCCAAGCGGCCATCTTGGAGCGTCCGAAGGGTGGGGGAGGCAAATTCGGTGACCCCCCCTTCTTTGATCGATCTCGTGCAAGATGGCCCAAGAGAGCCCAAAGGGGCTGCCAACACCAACGGGGAGTTGCCCAGGGGGCCCTCAGGAGGTTCCCAAAAGCCCCCCGCAACAGACCAGCGAGGCTCCAATGGGGTTCCTCCGAGGCATCAGAAATGCTCCAGGAAACCCCCCAGAAACAGCCAAGATCTCTCCTCTTCCTCCTCCTCCTCCTCATCATCATCATCCTTCTCCTCTTGTGTCCTCTCCCAGTCGGGACAACGTGATCTGACGTGTTCTGTTTGTTTTCCAACTCGTGCGGAAAAAACATCGGCAACCAGTGGCACATCCAGGGCCGCATGCAATGTCCCCCCTCCTCCTACTCCTCCAACTCCTCCTCCTCCTCCTCCTCCTTTTTCTCCTCCTCCTCCTCCTCTCATATTCGGGGCAATACGTTGTGAAATGTTTCCCGAACCCGTTCGGGAAAACATTTGCAGTATTGTGGTGCAGGGTCACCTCCCTGATGACATAACCGTGGCAGATCAAAGTTTGTCGAAGAGGACCGAAAAGAAAAACTCCCATTGAACCAAAACGGCGCCAGGTCGACCTATTCAACCTACGTTCTGACGGCTCATACAACCAAGGTTCCCGCCCCCCCCGCACCTCCGAACAAAAAAAAAGCATCCAAGGCGGCTGTCGCACTGTATGCTTCTACGCTGCCCTTATCAAAGCAACTCACATGGCGATCGTCTTCATGGGCTGGTGGGCATACTTTTTGTCGCGGCCGCAGGCGAGAGCGCAAGCGGCGAGTCGTAAGTCTGGGGCGAAAGCTGGTGGGCATACTTTTTGGTCTGCGGCCGCGCGACTGGCGGCGAGGGGCAATTTCCGGGGCGGGCGGCACCATGCGAATTTGCGAACACAACCGCCTCGTTGGCAAGCCGGTTCGCACCTGCACAACAAGCGCGCAGCTGCACACGCACTGAACAAAATGCTCAGCATTCACCAGCAGACGCACCTAGGCGCCGCACAGTAAACCAAAGTAAACAAGCGGCCGCGGGTGCGAGTGCAACGGAGTGAGTCGCCGGTGCGGCGCCAAACTCCAAGCAGCCAGCCCGGCTAGCTAAGAAACACGAGCCCGGGAAACCGGGCTGCCGGCGGTGGAAAACAAGAGGCAAAGCGAGCGCGGAAGGCTGAACCACTCAGCGCGCAGCCCTCAGGCTCCTCCGCTCAGCTGGGGGGGGCCAGCGGCACCAATCGCATCGAGTCCGGCGCCTGCGTCGGATAGGCCCGGGGTGAACGCGACGATGCGCGAGACGCAGACTGTACAGAGGCTGCAACGCTCAGAGCAAGGCCCTCGGGCACACAGCTCCCAGTGCCGGTGGAAGCCAGCGACTGCCCAAGCACCACAGTCCCGTCCTGCCGCGGAGAGTCCACCGATGCCAGCCGCGGTCAACGCTGTGTGTCGCTGGTGGGCATACGCGAAGCGTCAAGAACTGAATCGCTGGCTGTTCCTTGCGCTGCTTTGCGCTCATACGCGTTACAGATCGTTGTCGTTGAACCGCTCAACACAATACAATTCTTGCATTTCATGTACATTGCAATGCGTCTAGCACGGGCTTGCACGGGCTTGCATTGCTTCGCTCTAGAGTTGCCTGGGTGTGCCTCTATCAGTGATCTGTAGTTGATCGGTCCTCGCTCGTGTTACTTCTTCCACTCATGGTCAATTCATTGTTTGGTACGTACGTGCATGCAGCTGTGAGCTTGTCACCGGCGGGCCCATGCCAGGACCCTGGCGCGCGCGAAGCGCAAGTGTGGTCCTAGTGTATGTACTTGTACAACACCGACATGTACATGTTTGAATCTATGTTTCTCCCATGCCTCCCTGAACCCGCACTCCCACTCACTCTCCATTTCCATTCTTCCTTCCCTCCCTTTCCATTCTCCCTTCCATTCGCTCCCTCACCTTCTCCGTCCCTCTCCCTCCCCCCCTCCCCTCTCCTGCCCCTCCCCGTCCCAGGCACACACATTTGCGCGCACTGTTCTGGCACTTGTGTAAAAGAATTAGCCATGTGCGACTTATTTTCTCCGACGGCGAGCGAGGGGGGGGGAAGTGACAAGAAGAAGGCATTCTCAGAAGGCGGTGTGCCTTCTCAGAAGCCCACGCGCCTTCTGAGAGGCTCCCTGTATCTTCGGGGACGGCTTTGGAAACTTCTCTGACGGGCGGAGGACTTCCGAGCTTTCTGAGAAGGCCCGCCTTTCGTTTATCCCGCATGGCACGCAGGGCATCTTAAAAGGGCTCCGTTCGAATTGTGCGAACGTTCGCCGTCGTGTGTACGGCTGGTGGGTGATGATTCACGTGACTTCGACACAGCAAGAATGCCAGTGCTAGCGCGGCTCCTGCGTCGGCACCCCTGTCCCGACCACCATGGTTTCTATTGTGCTCCTGCCTTGTTTCGCATCTGGTCATCTTCGTGCGACCGCTCCTCATTTTGGGCCTGGTCCGGAGCCTGCGTTAGACCATGCGTCCAGGTTCACGTGCACGCAGTGATCAAACTAGTATTTCTGGGTCTTCCCAATGCACCTCGTATATCCAACGTGCGCGACAAGTCGCAGAAGTGCTTTTCCTCGGGGAATGAACAAGAATACGTGAGCACGGTGGTGGCGCTGACAAATGCGATACAAATCGCAATGATGGCGGTCAAAGTTACGTGGACAACAAGAGTTCTGATACCCGTGATGGCGGTGTGGTGGCAACATTGCGATAGGACGGTATGACCAGGCGACCTCTTCCCTCCTCCTTACTCACCCTCCCCTTCCATTTCCCTCATCCCCCTGCTCATCCGCCACTTCCTCCCGGTGATACAGCGCCCCTTTTCGGTTTGCGCGTAGCACGATGGGGTCCTTTTGGATGTCCCGGGTCCCGGATAATCGCTATGACACCCCTAAGCGGAGGGAGAAACATTAGCGTTAGGTCGGGCATGTCCCCCTACAGAGGGATTTTGGATGAAACATAAAAAAGTAGTAGGAGAAATACACCAAACATGCTCAACCATACTTACGACAAACAGGCCCCCGACTATTTTTTGACTATTTTTGGATATTCCCCCTGTAGAGGGACGGGCCCGACTGAACATTAGCGCGAGGGGAAGGCACTGGAAGGAAGTGTAGGATGCTGGATGCTGCGCGAGCGCCCCTAGCGTGCCCCTCCGCCCCTCTCCCCCTGCCCCCCTCGCCTCCCCAGGAGGCGCACCCAGGGAGGCTTCTGGAGATGCCCCAAGGAGACACAGTCAGCGAGAACCGAATTCTGATCGGCCTGCTGCTTCCGAAGCTGACTGGCCTGAGCGGGCCTTCAAGTTTGGCTTCAGAAGCCCCGCCCCAGGACAGCCCAAGACCGCCACGAGAGGGCTCCGAGGCGGCTCCGAGAGACCCGCCTGGGCGGCCACGAGGTGAGAAGACGAACAGAAACGGGCCCTACGCAACATGTCACGGCGACCTTACGCGGCGGCTTACGCGGGCCGCCAGCGTGGCACGTCACGTTGGAAATGAGAGAGCGTACGCGCGGACTTGCGTGAACAACTTAAGCGCCAATGTCCGCGCAATCGAATCCGCTGTTTCAACGTCCATCCTCCGGCGCGATGGATGCCGGGGAATGTGGAGATCGAGAGGGGGGGGGAGCCACCGAGAGGCCAACATCCTGCAACCACCTGCGGGACACGAGCGCGCTGTGCATGCTCGCCGTTTCGCCATCGGCGGCCCCCCGAGGCCTCCAAAAGGCCCCACGGCGGCCGACGAGAACCCCACGAGGAGCCCCAAGAGAACCCTAAAAGGCGTGCTTAGGGGCTGCAGAGGTGGAGGCGAATCCCCCTCCCTTGTTTCATCGAGCTCCTTCTAGATTTAGGTCGGGCGTGTACCCCACCAGGGGGAATTGGAGCGAAACAACCCAAAATAATTAAACACTACCCAAACATGGTCAAACCATATTAGAAATATCGCCCGTGGATTATTTATTTTTGGAATTTATGTTTGAGCATTCCTCCTGTACAGGGACAAGCCCGACTGAATCCTAGATAGCTCCACCAGGGCCACAGAGGCTCCCGCGAGGGCCCCAAGAGGGGCGCTCATGAGGCCGAGATGCTCCCCAGAGGCCCCCCTGGAGGTCCCCCAAGAGGCTCCCAAGACGCTCCGAGAGACCCCCAGGACTGCCAGGAGGCTCCCAAGACTCAACGAGCAGGCACCCGAGGCGCTATCAAGTGACATCTGGCGAAACTCCGAGAAACATCCAAGAAACCAGTGGCCTTTTTCCTTGTCCTGCTACTCCCCCTCATCCGCCTATTCTTTATTTTTCTTACTGCCTCCCTCCTCCTCCTCCTCCTCCTCCTCCTCCTCCTCCTCCTCCTCCTCCTCCCCCTCCTCCTCCATCTCCTCATCCCCATCCTCCTCCTCCTCTTCCTCCTCCTCCTCTTCCCCCTCCTCCTCCTCCTCCTCCTCCTCCTTTTCCTCCTCTTCCTCTTCCTCCTCTTCCCTCCTCCTCCGCTTCCTCCTCCATCCGCCCCCACTTGGGGTATAGAAGCTTCCCCAGCCTTTAAATCCACTGCATGCTCCCCTGCATCCCTGCTCAAGGCAATTCGCTTGTGCACGTTTCTGGTTGGGCCGGTGGGGTTACTTTTTGATTGATCGCGAGCGCACCGGAGGACGCCAGGTGCCGTCAAGGTCGCAGCATGCAAGCTAAGAGCTAATTGCTCCAAGGGGAAGGAAGGGAGCCGAGAAGGGGACAGCGAGGGGAGGAACAAACAGGAGGCAGGCCTCGCTGCCGCTCAGAAGAGGGCGCCGTCGACCAAGAAGAACTTCCAGGCGGGCTGCATCGCCAAAATGACGGGGAATTCAGGTTTAACGACACCTCGAGCGTAGCCGGTGGGGTTACGCGAAGCGTCCAGAGTAAGAATCCCCCTGCCTTCTCTGAGCCTCGCCCTGCGCCCTCGTGCGCACCGACGGCACGCCTCGATGCCCCACGTTGGATCTGCGCCCTGGCATCGTGCCGTGGCGTGAATCGGCGCTCTTGACCGCCAGACCCCGTGACAGCGCGGGAGGGCGGGCATCATGCGGTACTTCAGACTTCAGAGCTGACATGCTTCAAACATGGTTCAAATGCAGTTGCAAATCCACGCATCCCACAGAGGATCGCGGGCGTCTGGGCTGGGTAGAGGAGCAGAAAAACTGTGGGCGCAGATTGGGGAGCCTGGCGCAGGACACCGAGGAAGGGAGGGTGGAGGACGGGGGAGGATGAGAAGGAGAGAGAATGAGGAGGAAGGAGAAAGAGGAGGCAAATAAGGAGAGGAGAAGAGATAATACACCTTCTTCGTGGCGGGCGCAAGCCTCAGCACTCCAAACACCCCCGCGAACCTGGAAACAAGACCACTTGTGTCAAACCGATTTGTCGACCTCCTGGCCTTCCCCCAGACAGAACCAATCTGCGCAGACAAACTTTTCCTTAATCGGCGTTTCGGCATTGGGCGGAAAGTGGGGGGTGAAGGGGGGGGTCTGGCTCCGGAACTCTGCTCAGCGTGACTGTGTGCAACATTGCGTCCCATGGGAGAGGCTCCACCTGCTTGAAACAGGCGCCTAAAACAGCCAAGATCTACTCCATGGGGGGGAGAGGGGGGATTCGAGGGCCCGCGCCGATCTGCAAACGATGAATAAGAAAACGATCAGCAGGCGCAGCCTTTCCTTGGGACTGCCTGGTTGCCCCCCCCCCCCAAGCCACCGGCGTCGTCAGTCTTTCCCGACGCAGGCTCCTGAAACTCTCGACTACTTCACTTTGGCCAGGATTTCCGCCGCGGGCCGACTTTTGATGCCCACGGGGCCCAAGACCGATCAAGTATACAGCAGGGGCCCTTCCACAAGAAATCTTCCACAAGAAACCCAACCCCGAGGCCCCAGGACGTCCATGGGTTTTTGGTGTGGGACTGTCACGGCTTCCATCGCAAAACCATCGAAACCCAAGAAACCAAGGGCACCCTGGAGGCGAGCAGGGTGTTTCTTGGCATGGTTCTCCACTGCACCTAAATCGTTTAGAAAAACGGCAGTGAGACTTGCGGACTCAAGGTCGCAAGGACCGGACAGGCCACGGCGGAGCCTCGCGCTATCCTTCAAACTCTCTCTATTAAACGTGGCATGCCGTCGGGAGGGCCCAAACGCCCCACCAGGGCGACGCGTCCCATAAATACGGAGAGATCGCATGGGGCCATTGTTCCAACAACAACGCGCGCTATCGCGTCGATCTCCGCATCGAAACCACGTCGAATCCGCGCGTTCCGCGAGACATCCGCGTCAAACCCGCGTCGGTCAAACGGACATATCCCCACTCAGTGCGACCAAGCGTTAAAAAACAAAAGGGAGCAGGGACGACTCCAACATATTTCTTTCTAGTCTTGGGGGTCGCGCCCTCGACGGCGGCGACAATGATGGATATCTCATATGTTTGCGTAATCCACCTCCCAATAGGGCGCCGCGCCCCCCAGGCATTTCTCAATCGCTTGGTCGCATGAAAGGGCAGACAGAACCTTTTGAAGATACGACGCAACATGATGTAACATCACGCCGCGATGGAGTCAACATTGGTTTCTGGTACCGCATGGACCGTTCATGCTTGACTGGTGGTTGCTTCCCTATCGCGCAACTCTTGCGACGTCGACCGATTCTGGCAAACTGGCGGCGTTGCAACTCGAAGGCTCTCTCTGTGGGTTTGCCGCGGGGGGCGAACTAGTCATCGGGCCGCCGACATTTTTCGGTAAGAACCGATCCCGCCCCCCCCCCGACACCAGACTGACAGTACGTTCGGGCTGCGTCCGAAGTTGGCCAACAAGTACTGATACCGCTCCTCCCTGGACCTCTCCCAGGGTGCGTTCTGACCAGGCTTTCGAAATGAATCCAGCGGTGCCGACGAGGGCCTCCCAGGAGGCCCAAACGGGCGAAAACGAAGCAGGGGAAGCAAGATCGTCAACTGTTCCTCCTCTGAAGATCGGCCGTATGCTCGGGACGCGCCCAGACGTGGCCACGAAGACCCCCGCCTGCCGAATCCCGAGGAAGAGATCCGAACACACCATCTTCAGGCGCGAGCTCTTCAGGCACGAACCTGCAGTGCGCTGGCTCTGGGATGCGCTTGGCCCCTCCCGTATTAACCGGCATATTCAGCCGCGCAGACTTGCCAAACGCCACTCAATCGAGGGGCCCGAGGGACACACTTACTTGCAACCGCCTTCGTTGACGCCCTCGTGAGGGGGAACGTAAGGGAGGGACCGGCTCAGAGGGGAGAAGCATCGAGCTGACATCGGCGATACGTCGCCGATGGATCGGCGATAGGCTCCCGATGGCAAGACAGAACGCTCGTGGGCTGGGTAGGCGATCGGCCCTCTATCTGGAGGATCAGAAACATGCATCAGCATAGAGCTCTGGATGGTCCGCGCGGATCTCTTGCACCTGCGCTGAACGATTTCACCTCCGTGGCGCGCGCAGCGCGCCAGGGGCGGCGCCAGAGGCGCGCGCGGAGCCCAAAGAAATCGTGCTCACGTATGAGGAAGTCTGTGCTTCGCCCCTCGGCGATCCATGGGCGATCGGGAGCCGATGCGTCCCTTCCGAGCCCACCCCACCCTCAATGGGCCCTGGAAGCGACAAGGTAATGTTTTACTGGTTCGGTGTTCCGGCTTTTTTTCAAACTAATCGCTCTTGTTTTCCCCGTTCTGGTTCTGGCTTCAAACCCAGAGCAGTTGCGTTCCGTTTCCGGGCGTAGTCGTCCTTGTCATATTTTGTCATTTCCAGGTTCCAGAGATTTAGTCTCCAGAACGGATCACGAGGCTCATTTTCTCTCGACTCATGCCTGCCTACTTGCATGACATTT
>CAUYUJ010020325.1:125000-159432 GCA_963575745.1 Prorocentrum cordatum | reverse complement strand
GTATATATATATATATATATATATATATATATATCCTGGGGGAGCAGGCCTGGGGCCCGAAACCAGCTGCCCCGAGGGGGCATGGGGGTACCGGGGCTCATTTTCCTTATGTTTTTACAGGGTTTCCGCGTCCTGGGCCTCGGAGGCCGCCGCCTCCGACCCCCCATGGGAGGACGGGGCGGCCGGGGAGGTCCAAAATAGTCCAGGAGGGCCTCCAGAGGCTCCCAAGACGGCCCAAGCGGGCCCCGAGTCGCCGAAAGACCGCTCCAGGACGTCCAAGATAGGCCCAAGACGGCCCGAGAGGTCCCCCAAGGCACTCCACGACGCTTCAAGACGCCTCTCCAGAGCGCTTCAAGATGCCGCAATCGTCAATTTTACGAAGGTTTTCGAACGACTTTGGCCTTCCAGCCTTTTCGGCTGTCCGACGTTCCAAGACGGCTCCATAGGCCCCCAAGAGCGCCCCAAGACGGCCCAAGGGCCCCAAGACGGCCCCAGAGTCGCCCAAGACAGCCCAACAGAGCCCCAAGACGGCCCCAAGATGCGCCCAAGAGGGGGACCACGACTCCAAAATTCGACCCTCCCGCTTGAAGAGTGCCCCATGAGGCCCCAAGGAGCCCCCAAGAGGCCCCAAGCCCAGGAGGCCCAAACGATGCTTAAAGAGGCCATGAAACAGCCCCGAGGAGGCCCCACAACGGTCCCAAACGGCTACCGAGAAGCTGCGAAACTGCCTTCACGACGTCCCCGACAGGCCAACCACGAGATCCAAACCAACACCCATGAGGCCTCTGACCCACCACCCAGGGCACGGTGGCGGGAGCAGTGACAGCACTTGTGCACAGCATGTTCCGGCGGGAGCCTTCCGGAACACGCTGCAGGAGGAGGAGGAGGAAGATCAGGAGGAGAGGGAGTTGGAGTGTGAGGAGGAGGAGGGGGACGAGGAGGAGGAAGAGGCCTCCCATACAGCTCCAAGATAGCCGAAGAGGCTTCCAAGAGGGCCCTGGGCGGCCCACGAGGGCCCCAAGGCGGTGCCTGAGGCGCCCAAGACGGCCCGAGAGGGCCCCAAGACGGCCCCAAGAGAGGCCCAAGAAGGGAAACACGAACCGAGAATCCGAGCTTTCTACCCCGAGAGGTTCTCGGGAAGTCCCAAGAGGCCCCCAATCGGATCCAAGAGGCCCCCAAGAAGCTCCCAAGAGGGCCGACGAGGTTCCAAGAGATCTCCCAAGGTGGCCCCAAGAGGCACAACTCATTGTTTTACGATTGGGCTTTGACGGGTTTTATTTGTTGTTCTGCCTTTTGGCATCCCGATGCTCCAAGACGGCCCAAGAGGCTTCCAATACCGCTCCCATATAGAGGAAGAGGCCTCCAAGAGGGCCCCAAGACGGCCCGCGAGGGCCCCAAGACGGTGCTTGAGGCGCCCAAGACGGCCCGAGAGGGCCCCAAGAGCCCCAAGAGAGGCCCAAGAAGGGGAACGCGACCCAACAGCAGAGCGGTCCCCCCACAAGGCCCACAGGAGGCCGCAAGAGGCCCCCAAGTGGTCCGACGAGGACCCCAAAAGCTTCCCGAGGGCCTAAAAGGCCCGTAGGAGACGTCCAAGAGGCTTTAAAATAGCCCAAGAGTGCCCTCGATGCGTCAAAACTGCCCCCAGGAGGCCCCTGGGAGGACCAGATTGCCTCAATCTGGCCGCAGGTGGCCTCAAGTCGGGCCTCCACGCAGCCAAGACGGCCAATGACGGCTTCAGATTGCAGAACCGATGCCCCCAAGGGACCCTCAGACGCCCCCCTAAGAAGCACCCAAGAGGTGCCTCCAACAGCCAGTTGACGAAGCATGCGGAACACCCCAGAAGCTTCTCAGATGCCGTCGCGCGCCTGTGCTTGATAGCGTTGTCCAAGATCGTCCAGCGCGCCCCCCCGGCCTGGGCTAGAACCTGAGCGCGCGCGAAGCGCGCGATGGTTCTAGCCCAGGGGCCCGAAAACAGCTGCCCGACCCTCCATGGGAGTACTGGGGCTCATTTTCGCTGTGTTTTCACGGGGTTTCGGCGTCCAGGGCCTCGCCGCGATGGTCCCGGACATTTTCCAGATCCTCGGCGCGGGCTCGAAGACCATTCCGACAGGCTCCAGGGCAGCCCAAGAGGGCTCCAAGACGGCTCCAGGAACGACTGCAGGGTCTCATTTTTCCTGTGTTTTCTGCAGGACGGCTCCAGGAAGACTGCATGTCTTATGAGGATGGCTTCCGCCTCTTGCCCCGAGCATCCCAAACTGCCTGAACGGTTCCCCAAGACGCCCCTCAGGAGCCCCCAGAATGCGAAAGGATGGCCCAAGACGCTCCCGAACAGCCCAAGTCAGCCTTCCGACGGCTCTCGAGGCTCCCAGGTGGCCTCCAAGAGACCCCGAGAAGTCTGATAGGTATCACGGGACGGCCCGAAGAGGCCAAAGTCGTATATGTTCAATGGTCTTTTCAATGTTTTTGGCTTCTCGCGTTTTCGAGCTTCCAACGGTCCAAGAGCGCCGAAGAGCCTCCATGGGGGTACCGGGGCTCATTTTCCCTGTGCTTTTAAAGGGTTTCCGCGTCCTGGGCCTCGGAGGCCGCCGCCTCCGACCCCCCATGGGAGGACGGAGCGGCTGGGGAGGTCCAAAATAGTCCAGGAGGGCCTCCAGAGGCTCCCAAGACGGCCCAAGCGGGCCCCGAGTCGCCGAAAGACCGCTCCAGGACGCCCAAGATAGGCCCAAGATGGCCCGAGAGGCCCCCCAAGGCACTCCACGACGCTTCGAGAGGCCGAAATCGTCAATTTTACGAAGGTTTTCGAACGATTTTGGCCTTCCAGCCTTTTCGGCTGTCCGACGTTCCAAGACGGCTCAATAGGCCCCCAAGAGCGCCCCAAGACGGCCCAAGAGGGCCCCAAGACGGCCCCAGAGTCGCCCAAGACAGCCCAACAGAGCCCCAGGACGGCCCCAAGATGTGCCCAAGAGGGGGACCACGACTCCAAAATTCGACCCTCCCGCTTGAAGTTGGCCCCAAGGAGCCCCCAAGAGGCCCCAGGAGGCCCCCAAGAGGCACCCAGGAGGCCCAAACGAGACCTAAAGAGGCCACAAAACAGCCCCGAGGAGGCCCCACAACGGCCCCAAAACGGCGACCGAGAAGCTGCGAAACTGCCTTCACGACGTCCCCGACAGGCCAACTACGAGATCCAAACCAACACCCATGATGCCTCTGACCCACCACCCAGGGCACGGTGGCGGGAGCAGTGACAGCACTTGTGCACAGCATGTTCCGGCGGGAGCCTTCCGGAACACGCTGCAGGAGGAGGAGGAGGAAGATCAGGAGGAGAGAGAGCTGGAGTGTGAGGAGGAGGAGGGGGACGAGGAGGAGGAAGAGGCCTCCCAGACAGCTCCAAGATAGCCGAAGAGGCTTCCAAGAGGGCCCTGGGCGGCCCACGAGGGCCCCAAGGCGGTTCCTGAGGCGCCCAAGACGGCCCGAGAGGGCCCCAAGACGGCCCCAAGAGAGGCCCAAGAAGGGAAGCACGAACCGAGAATCCGAGCTTTCTACCCCGAGAGGTTCTCGGGAAGTCCCAAGAGGCCCCCAATCGGATCCAAGAGGCCCCCAAGAAGCTCCCAAGAGGGCCGACGAGGTTCCAAGAGATCTCCCAAGGTGGCCCCAAGAGGCACAACTCATTGTTTTACGATTGGGCTTTGACGGGTTTTTTTTTTTCTGCCTTTTGGCATCCCGATGCTCCAAGACGGCCCAAGAGGCTTCCAATACCGCTCCCACATAGAGGAAGAGGCCTCCAAGAGGGCCCCAAGACGGCCCGCGAGGGCCCCAAGACGGTGCTTGAGGCGCCCAAGACGGCCCGAGAGGGCCCCAAGAGCCCCAAGAGAGGCCCAAGAAGGGGAACGCGACCCAACAGCAGAGCGTTCCCCCCAAAAGGCCCACAGGAGGCCGCAAGAGGCCCCCAAGTGGTCCGACGAGGACCCCAAAAGCTTCCCGAGGGCCTAAAAGGCCCCTAGGAGACGTCCAAGAGGTTTTAAAATAGCCCAAGAGTGCCCTCGATGCGTCAAAACTGCTTCCAGGAGGCCCCCGGGAGGCTTCCGGATTGCCTCAATCTGGCCGCAGGTGGCCTCAAGTCGGGCCTCCACGCAGCCAAGACGGCCAATGACGGCTTCAAATTGCAGAACCGATGCCCCCACGGGACCCTCAGACGCCCCCCCAAGAAGCACCCAAGAGGTGCCTCCAACAGCCAGTTGACGAAGCATGCGGAACACCCCAGAAGCTCCTCAGATGCCGTCGCGCGCCTGTGCTTGATAGCGTTGTCCAAGATCGTCCAGCGCGCCCCCCTGGCCTGGGCTAGAACCTGAGCGCGCGCGAAGCGCGCGATGGTTCTAGTATATATATATATATATATACATATATATAGATATGTATGCACATATTTACAGAGGATGCGCGACCGTGCACAGTACAGATGGAAGCATCACATGCGGAGGGTACCGATCACCCAGGCCTCGCGGTGTGGGGGTAAAGTCAGATTCAAATTAGGAGCATGACTACATTGCGTGCGATCAATGTGGTGTAAGCTACTCTGGTTCAATCTCGCTGTGCAATCAACATGGCGCAACCCATGTCGTGCAATCCATGGGTTGCAAGCCATGGGGTGCAAAACGTGTGGTGTAAGTCATGTTGTGCAATCGATGTGCGCACCTGGAACCGCCAGCCAGCCAGCGCGCAAGGCGCTCACGAGTCGCCCAGGGGCGCCCACTGGCCGAACGTCCAGAACCGCCAGCTAAAGCCCTCGGCGCCCGCGGACGCCCACCGGCCGAACATCCCGAACCCTTCTTGCCAGCGGGCTTGGCGCCCACGAGGCGCCCACGGACGCCCACCGGCTGGAATCCCAGAACCGCCAGCCAATTATCTACAAGAACAAGGAAGAACCCTTGGCTAGCGAAAGCAGTGTATGGGGAAAATCGCGTAGGAATTCTGTGAATCCGATGACGTGATGAGATTGAGTGGATGTCTTCGCGCTGCCTGTGCAGCTGTGATGTGCAACGCAGAAGGTACAGTATGTCTGTCGGGCGCGGCGGCTTTCCGTCGTCGGCGAGGAGGAGGACGAAGCGGGCAGAAGGGTACGAGAGGAGAGTCCATGACGGGACCAATCCAGGCTTCGGATCGAGGCGCTTCTGAGGCAGAGTTTCAACCATGCCTGCTCGCGTGCTTTCTGGAGACAGCCCTGTGAGGCTTTTGGTGTACAGGGGCGCGGCGATTCTTCCGTATCCTGGGCCTCCACAGCCTTTATATATTGCTACTGCACCACGGCTACTGCACCACATTGCAGAGGTCAGTAGAGGGATTAGTCGCACCCACATGGGACCGACCTGACAGTGGCGCGAGCCTAGTGTGCACTCCAAGTCACAATCTGTCTGAGGTGGAAAGGGTGCTGCCACTCCTTTCTACCGCCATCGTGATGGGGAATGCCCCGACTTCACAGCTAATTCGTCCATCGCCTTGATATCTTCGCTTTATATTGTTTTGTTTTCGATCCTTTCGGATTCTGCGAGGCTTCTTCGCTGAGCCTGGCACGGCTTCTTTGCGGAGCCTGGCAAAGCTAGCATGGCCTTGGATCATTCGGCTCTGCAGGAGGGGAGGAGGACGGGGAACAGGAGGAGGGAAGGGGAATGGATGGGGAGGAGAGGAGGACGAGTAGCAGGGCGGAGAGAAGCACGAGGCGAAGGAGAAGGGAGGACGAGGGGATCAGGGCACTCAGCCGTGCTCTGAGTTGCGGGGGGGGGCCCTTGCGAGCTCTGCGCCCAGAGTTCTGGCGGCGCCTCTCTGCCACGACGTTGGTCCCCGTCTCCGACCAGTGGCTTAATCACTCCCGCGAGGGCGTGACCCGACATCGGCGCAGTTCTGGTGTCCGGCGGCGGGCCCCAGGGGGGAAGCGTGGGCCAGCCCTTTTGTGAGCGGGGGCAGCCCTTCTCGGCATGCGGCGGGGCTTCGCAGAAGCCCCTCCCTGCGACCTCTGAGGCGCCGCCTGTGGATTTGGAGAGGCTCTCACGAGGCTTCTCGGAGGTCGCGAGGGCTTCGGAAGAACCCCGCCGCCTCCTGAGAAGGCTGCCCCCCTCTCACCTCTTCTTTGGGCTCGCTGCCGAGGGGTGCGCTCACACGGCAGTTTCGCAGACTGTCTGGGGCGGAAGGCGGGGGCAGCCCGCATTGGGAGCGAAGACAAATGCCTTGCCGCTTTGCAGACATAGCCGGGCCGTGTGTCGGCGCACATTTGGCAAGTGCACGCTCCAGCTCTTCCGACAGTTTTTCATACTTGTCGGTATTGCAGGAAGAGGGCCGAGGAGAATGAGGATAAGGAGGAGGAGGAGGAGGAGGGAATCGACCATGATAATGATAATGGAGAAGGAGGGTCATTAGTTGTACAGTCGAGTTACCTGTGAAAGATCGAAGGTAGGGCCATGCTTGTGAACTGCGTGGTCCTCAGGCTGTTGTGGAAAACATTTGGGAAGGCTGCCTGGGCATCTTGTAGCCCTTTTTGGCCTTTCAGGATTTTTTGAGGGCCTATTGGGGCCCTCTTGGGTCATTTTGGGTCTCTCTGAGACCGTCTGAGGACGCTTTGATGCCGTCTGGCGCCTTCGGAAGCCACCTTGGGTGCCTCTGTGCTGGGGGAGTCAGTCCCTAGATAAAAGATTCGCTCTTCCTGTAAAGGGTCCGTTCTCTGGGTGGACTTATCACTGTATCTTCGCTCACCTTGAGCAAAGGGTTCGTTCTCTGGATGAGATCTTCGCATTTGTGTGTATGACTTCTTCAGATTTCCATTCCTTGTTTTTTTTCGTCGCAGCGCGGCAGCGGCAATCCGCACGCGCGCTCTAGTGGCCCAAGGCATGGAGTACACATTGTCTGGCAGGACGGGGGAGGGCAGGAGGCGGAGGGCGGCCGTGGAAAGCGGGCGGGCGAGGAGGGCACTCACCACACGAAGACCTTCGGCAGGAGTGGCCGGTGCGGCCTGCCATTGCTGAGGCGACCTTGAGGCTCTGCGTCCCCCCCCCGTACCAAACAGGCCATCGTTGCCATCCTGGACCGACTTGGTTGCGATAAGGGCCCTCTTAAACACCCTCTAGGAGCCATCTTGGACGGGACAGCCGCTGTGTCACGCTTTTTCCTCGGGGCTATCGGGCTTGGTTGGAAGCCATCGGGGAGGTTCTTGGCAGGGCCAAAACAAAAGCAATATCATTCGGCACGCCAATACAACTCTGCTAGTGGAGTGCGTGTTCATTCAGCGCTTGTGGAAACCACTGGGTGGAACACTGGGGAAGGGCCCTCAGGGGTCATCTCGGGGCTCTCTTGGGGCTCTTTTCGGGCTTTGGGGTTTCTTGAGGGCCTCTTGGTGCTCTCCCGTCTTGGGGCTCTCTGGGGTCGTTTGAGGGCGCTCTTGGGCCGTCTGGCGCCTTCGGAGGCCATCTCGGGTGTCCCTCTGAGCCGTCTTTGGGGCTCTCTTAGGGCCCCGTAGGGCAGTCTTGGTACTCTATTGGGCCGTCTTGGGGTCCTCTTGGGCCGTCGTTCGTTTGTCTTTTGGGCCCTATTGGGGCCATCTTGGGCCGTCGGGTTGGGCCCCTCCTGGGGGCCTCTTGACTTGGGTCGTCTTGGGGCGATCTTGGGAACCTCTTGGGGCGTCTTCGGCTGTCGGCTGCCAGAAAGGCGAGAACGCGGACACGGTAGAAGAGTTTATTGGACCTCCATGAATTTAGCGCATTGGAGGTCTCCTGGAGGTATTCTTGGAACCCTAGATGGGGCTTCTTTGTCTGTGTAGGGGCCATGTTAGGCCATCTTTGAGCCGTCTCTCGCGAACATAGAGGTCTTTTGGACCTTCTTGGGTCCTCTTGACTGCTATCGTGGATCGTATTGGGCGGTCTTGTTGGACATCTTGGGACATCTTGGCGCCAACTTGGAGGCCATTTTTTTTTTGTTTTTTTTTTTTTTTGTTTTTTGTTTTTTTCTGGTGGTTTCTGGTTGGCCTGCGGGTTGGACTGGAGACTGGGAATCTTGCGGAAGGACCAGAAAAGGCTATAACATCAGGCACGCAAAGCGCCCCTCGGGCAGACTACGGGGGCGGCGGATCGACGACGCGTCTGGCAAATCACCGCCGCCCCCTGCCTTCGTGGAAATGTCTATGTGCCGAACATAGGGCCAAAGTCCGGCCCCAGAGTTTGGACTATGTGTTTTTGCAGCCGTTGTTGATATTCTTTGGGGAACACTTGAGAGGACGACGGATCTGATGTGATGTGTTTTGACGTGATGTGGTGTAATGATGTTGTGGATGATGATGATGATGATGATGATGATGATGATGATGATGATGATGATGATGATGATGATGATGATGATGATGATGATGATGGCGCTGGTGATGGTGATGGTGATGGTGATGATGACGCTGATGATGATGGTGGTGATGTTGATGATGATGTTGATGGTGATGATGATAACGATGGCGACGATGCTGATGATGACGATGACGACGATGTTGAGTATGATGATGTTACTGATGCTGATGATGAGGATGATGATGAGGATTAGGATGAGGATGTGACGCTGATGATGATGCTGATGCTGATGCGGATGATGTTGATGATGCTGCTGATGATGATGATGATGATCATGATGATGTTGATGATGATGATGATGATGATGATGATGATGATGATGGTGCTCTTGCCGCTGATGATGGTGCTGATGCTTGTTTCTGTTATAGGTCCGACCCTTTAACAGCTTAGTATGGTACTTGCCCTGCTTTCTTTCCTCCTTGTCTTCTCCGCAGTCTTCTTGGTGCAGGCTGCGCTCGCCTTTTGCGAAGGGGGGGGGGGGAAATGCCCCCCCCTCCCCACTCCAGATTCTGATGAAAATCCTGAAACTGGGATAAGTTGTATCGGTTAAGCGACAGCTATTTGAACTAATGGCAATAAAGATGGATATGTTTTACTGTTCGGGTGGCTTGAGCCAACGTGCGAACGACAGTACACACACGACATTCTATGTCTGCTACAGTACACGACCTCCTGTGTATAAGACAACATGCCTGACAGGTTTTTTTTTTTTTTTTTTTTTTTTTTTTTTTTTTTTTTTTTTTTTTTTTTTTTTTTGTTTTTTTATCCTAGTATCAACTCCTGGTCCTATCTTCTTTAGGACATGTTGGATGACACATAGAAAAAAAATTACACCGAGTCGATTTGACTGGAGTTCGGTAACGTCTTCTGAGAAGGAGGCAAACGAGAGAGGAATAGAGATAGAGAGATCTATAGTAGTCCTAGGTAAGCAATAGCTGGCTTATCAACTCCACCACGGACACCATACGTACATGTAGATCCATTGCAATAACTCGGATAGCAGGAGCCGTTGTTGGTGAAGCAATATCTGTGACATTGCACATCGGTGACGTCGTCGTACTCTCTGAAATCTCTATGATGTAGTCGTCGTGGTCTGTGGCCTGGTACTGTTAAGTCCCAAGCCCTGTCTAACTCGTAGTGTACCTCCAATCGTCCAACATCCGGAAGTGGTCAGTTCCAGAAGTGACCTTGAATCCGCGCCGAGATACTTCGTCAACATATCTGAAACTATCAATTTGCTTCGTATATGATGAAGCCGTCGTAGTCGTAGCGTCCGTCTTCTCGAAGAGAAAGAATACCCAGACGTTGTACAGTACAGAATTACTCCCCGTCCCCGAAAGGTTTCGGATATGCTTAGCACACGTTCGGAACGATAGTTGTTTCGGATCGGGTTTAAGGCTCGACTGATGTTTCAGCGTTTGATGTTCCCGCAATCGTTCTGGCTCTAGCGCCCTGAGGTGAAAAGGAACCCTCTTGAGGGAGAGGCCCTGCGGGGCCCAGTATCGATCATGATACTCTAGCGCGATTCCGCGGACGTTGTGACGTGTCCTGTGGGGTACCTCGAAGTCCACAACATACTTCCCACAGGTCCATGCAGTCAACATACGCATCAACTGATAAACTCAACTGCCCTCGATCCAGTCGTTCTTGAAACTGTAGCGGCTTCTGTGGTCCACGCAGAATGTTGATCTCCGGTTCTGTAAGTCTCATGCCAATAATCTGAGCCATAGGTACTCCTCGGGCTGCTTGCAATGTCTCTGCATGTGAGGTGCTATGAGAAACTCTCTTTGATCTAGTCGAAGTGACTACCAGCGCATGTGACTTGCCACTGAGTCGGTCGATCAGGTTGTCCTGCAAGTAGTCCTGCCCATCGCATAGGGGAAAGTGTAGTCGATCTTCCTGAATACCTATGGTAACTCCTTCCGTAGCAAAATCGCTGTTCTTGTTGGCCGAGGAAGCGTTTGTGATGCACGAAATTCTTAATGGTGCCTTGAGCTTCCGGTAGTAAATGCCAAACTTCTTGGTACCTTCCTGAGCCTCTTGATCACCGTATTGATCGCCACTAGGTCCTTAATAGTCGGACTCTGCAGCTTTGTCTGTAGAGAAAAAACGTCTTTTGTTCTGCTGCTGTACAGGGTGAATCTGGTACTGCCAGTCGCTCCTTTGGTGTCACGCATGGTGAAAGACACGATGTGAAACGGTCCTGATGAATACGAATACATATCGGTACAGTCCGTTCAAGCTGTAGACCAGCATGAGTATATGGCATGGTCTGTCTCTTGGGTGCGCCAAATCTGGATTCCAGCTTTTGGTGTATCCAGTCGCGATAAAACCTGCTGCCAGTAATCTGCGAACCGTCCACATGCACTGTCATAATCAAAATGATCACCTTACTCCCCTTGTAAACTATGCTCCAGTAGAGGTAGTTGCCGTCGAAAACTGTGGATCTAGCTCCAGTCTTGTCCTTGAGAAACTCCAGCCGTGTTAGCTGAAACATCAGTGGAGCAACAGTGAAGTCATACATGGCTCGTAAGCACTTACGGGCGTAGCGGTGCCGATCCTTGTCGGGAAGCTTCCAACTCGTTGATGCCTTTGGCATGCGTCGAACATGGCTCCAAGCGTCTTGCTGTAGGACTTCTACATACTGTGCGATCTTCTCGGTACTCATCGCCAAGATTCCCTGCCTTCTCGCGTCGCGTAAATATCCAAGTCCTTGTAGGACAGCTGTTGACATATCTAGGCTCTCGGCGTCAACGTCGCCATCATCCTCGTCGCTCACGCGTAGTATGCCGTCGCAGCATCCACTACTTCAAACCAGTCGTTGTGATACTCTCGTTGCCGTTGAGCTGTGTTTCTCGATGAAATTCTTTTGTCGGCCAAAGCAGCCGCGAGCGCATAGTCGTGATTTGACTTCAACATGCTTGACTTTTCACTTCTTCACCCGGGTACGATCGACGATGTTCGCCTTGTTCGGTAGTTGATCTCGAAGTACTTGTTCGAAGATGTTGTGAGTGACGAAAGCTTCCAAGTCCTTACAACCGCCTTCTGTAACTAGCTTTGCATAACGCCTCATCTCGTCATCCGTGAGGTCCGTTGTAGAATCGTCAATTCGAGAAACCATGGATTTACGTAAGTCATACTGAAAAGACATATGTCGGAGTCTGAATACAGTGTCGGAGATACAAAGTCGAGGTCCTCTGAAAGGTCGTTGAGCATCTCGTCGTTGATTGCTTCCATGCTCTGCTGGTGAGTTCCGTCGGGTAACCGTTCGCATAGACTGACGATCTTGGGAATCTCAAGGTGGTCAATCATTGCCTGGCATAAAGTTCTTGACTTTGCATCCTGGTCGTCGCTATATTCCAGAGTCCTATCCGTAGAAGTCGAGGGTTGCCCTTCTGCCGATACTGGTTGTGTCGTAGAAGTGCCTGGTGTAGCTGCTGGTTGAGTCGATGATGTGCCTGGCGTAGCTGGTCGTAGGTCAGATGCTACATCTTCTCGAATAGGTAATGCTGGTGGCCGTTGTGGTGAGGGAGACGAAGTCCCTGGTTGATATCGTCTTGTCGATGTAGTCGGTGGTCGTGGTGGTGGTGACTCCGGTTGCCAGGTAGATGACCATGGAGATGGTGATGCTGTTCGCCCTTTCTTCTGTGGTGGTGATGATGCCGCGTCTGGAGGATCCACTGCTTTTTGCTTCTCCGTCGTGCTGCTCCTAGGTATGTCCGAGTCGAGTGGAACATAGGGTAGCTTCTCGTCAGGAGTGGATGGAGTCAGCAGTCGATCCTCTGATCGTCTGGTGTCTCTGTGCTGTGGCTGTAACGATGGTGGGTTTCTCGGTACTTCTCGTGGAGTACCTCGAGGTGCCTGTCCAGTTGCTGGAGGTAAATCATGATCATGTCCATGAGCAGGTATCTGTTCTATGTCGTCGATCATCTGATCCTGGAGTACTGAGCTGTGGTGTGCCTGCTGTAGCTGGTGCCGTCGAGGGTCGACCACGAGGTAGCTGGCCTGCTGGATGTCCAGGCTCTACTGCATGTGATGGAAGTGGTGGAAACGGTGGTGCCTGAGCTGGTGGTGCTGGCGGATCACGCGGTGGCTGCTGGTCCGGACTAACTATGTCGGAGAGGTCATCAGGCCACTCTATCATGTTGATGTCGCTCCACTCCAGCTCTGGATCAAAATGCTTGTCCAAATCCTCACAATGGTCGTAACTGTAAAGCAACGCCGCGCTGTGTAATCTAGCCTGTTCGGCTGTGTAGCGAAGAGCAGTAATTTCTGGATGTCGCACGCGAATGCCGCAGTCCGCTCGGCCATCTCGTCGCCAACGTAGAAGTAGAGCCCGCTGAGCATATTCAATCTGAGGAAGCCGTCATGCCTGTAAGCCGTATATGATGCCATGCACGGGCTTGAAGGTATCATTGAACATTTTGATGCTCAGAGTCAGGGGCTTGCAAGAGGCGCGTGCCCCGTCGCTTGGAACATGCCGATATTGCTCTTGCTGGCATGCAAGACCAAACCAATATAGCTTCGTGGATGTAGCTCCATCAACCAAGTCCATGAGGTCGAACATCGCTCTGAGGGAACCAAAACACCGTCAGCATATATCTGATATGGTGCCAAAAAGGTCGTCGCTGCCTTGACCATCGTAGGGTTGCACAGGTCGTAGTTCATGCAGAAGCTGCTCGTGTCGCTTCTTTTGTTGAACTCAGTGATGGAATGCTCCGTTATAATGAGCCGCCTAAGATGTTGCAGAGGAGTGATCAGTGGCTGGACCTGGTGTTTGACTATTGCTGACCCTGCGCGTCGCTCAAGACTGATGATCTCAGCTGGGCCTCGCCATCCGCATTCATCTTTCCGTGCTGGCTCTCGCCATATGTCGCATATAGTACCGGGAACAAGTAGCTCTGGTCCGTGCTGATGTTGTGTGATCTTGGCTGCTTGGGCAAATCGATCTTGAAAAACTGACTGTGCGATAGCCTGACGTGCCAACAGCCGTGCTCGTGCCATAGACCCCGTCTAGTCAGGTCGCTTCTTAAGAGCTCCCTTCATGGATGTGCTGGTCTCGCTGTCGATCGCAATAGTCCTCGGTAGCTGACCAGTCAAAGCCAGTTGCGGAGTACTGCCACCGTGTGGCCAGCGCAGCATTCGTAGCAGATGTCGGAATAGCTTAGGTTGAGTCTTTTCGCTTGACTCGACTGCTTGAGCTTAAGCATGGACAACTTAAGAAGAGCCAGATGCCGTTCGACTAGTCCTTCGGTGGTGGCGCCTCCTTTGCCGATGGCCAACCTGTTAATCTCGAGGCGATCGCAGAGCTTTGTGGCCTCATGTCCCATGAGGCCTCCATCCTGATCAGTAAGAAGGTTCTGCATTGCTTCCCAAATACGTATCGAAAGATAGTTAAGCGCCTTCACCAATACTGGACCTGTCTTGTTGGCGAGGTGGTTGCCGGTCTTCCACTTAGTGGCCTCGTCGATGAGAATCATTAACGTTTCGCCCCATAAGAAGAACAAGTCTTGCTGGGCCATCTGGTTGCATGCTGTGGCCAGGAACGACTTGACCTGTGGTCGTAGATGGCGTCTGGCCCAATAACAGATCTCGCAAGCCTCGCACACCTCCAAGCCTTGTAGCACAATGGCATGTGGTAGGAGCATTGCCTGAAGCAACTTCATTGTGTCCAGTGGAGAGTTGTGCCAGAATCGTTCATGGAGTAGGCGTAGTTACTCAGCGCGATTCTTCTCGTTGGAATGAACGAGCTTCTTGGGTAGTTCTCGCAACTCCATGATGGGCTTTGTCCGCGATGAAACACATCCATTGATCTCAATCTTGTCCATAGCGTCCTCCGTAGAAGTGTCGAGTACTCCGGGCATTGGAACAATTGCAAGTGGATGGCGTCTTGCTGGAAGTCTCTGTTTGCCTCGAAGTCGTCGTCTCTGGTCCGATTCGCCAGCGGGGCCTTGAATAATAATATCATCCGTGATAATGCCAAGCAAAATAATGATGAACATCGTCGAGGTGTCTGCATCTTCCTTAGGTAGGCTCCTTCATTCCTTGTCAATCTTCATCTGGTAGTCGCCATCCTCTTTACCGAGAAATCTGATGCGATTTTTATAGTCCTCAGGATTGACAAGTGCGGCCTCCTCAAACTTTTGTGCCTCTGGCCTGTAGCCTTGAGATGTCATCGCATTGGTCGTGAACACTTCATCAAGAGTATATTATAGGACTCGAGCTCCACCTTGTAGAGGTGCCTTCGTGCCGGGTGCCATCAATATTCGACTTGTAGGTGTTCCAGGAGTACCGAAACTCATTGTGTGATCCATGAGAGAAAGATTCGAAGCCTTGATCCACTGTTGTTCCGATGGGCGGAAGATGGAGAGAGTGATCTTAATGCTGATGGTGTCTACGCTCTCGAACTTCTCTATGTTATCACCTAACGATTTAGGTCCTGCTGGAGGAGGAGCTGGCTGTGCTTCATCTTCCGCTTCATCATCCGCTGCTGCTGGGAATGTTCCGGAAAACTTGTTGAGTGATGTCCTTGCAGAGTGCCGCACAGGACTTCTTTGAAAATATTGCTGCCGCTGCCGTCCTTTTCCGGTGGGCCTTTTTGTCGTAGCCTTGTAGGTGAATGTGTTCCTTCTTGCAGCCGCAACGCATCGCATAATAACTGAGGCAGAATGTGGAAATCAATGTTGTGTCCTTCTTGTTCAATCTGCAATCATTCTCATTAGAAAACGCACGCGCGCAAGTATTCTGATGATGCTTTGAATAAGCTGGATGACCCAGTGGAGCTGACAGTGGGGACTTGGTCCAAATACTCGAGGACTTGGGATTCTCCACGAGGTTGTCTCGAAAGTCTTGCTTGATCTTGACAGCGTGCGATGTCATGAACTTCAGCACGGGTAGTTCTGACTCTCGTCGTGTCCTGGTGTCCTCGATGTCGCGGCTGGGACCCATGTGGCTCTCATACTTGCGCCCTGGCTCCATCGTCGTAACTCTAGGCTTGAAGGCCCTGTCCGCTTTCTGCAACTTGAGTTGATGAGGTCGATGTTTGAGGTCCCATCCGTAACGCAAATTCATTGGAAGTAACGCTGCACAGAAAGGGTAGAGAAGCCATACAGAGAGATAGATGGGATCAGCCTGAACACCAACTCCACATAACTGGAAATCCGTGGTGGGTCCTTTGGCGATTGCTGCCTTGAAAGCGTCGTAGTTCTCGGGCGTGATGACCGGTGGACAGGTATAAGTCGCGTAGAACAGTTTTGGAATCGCGTTGATCTTAGCCTTCGCAACTGACAACTCCTCGGGAAGTAGATGCGTGGGAAAGAGTGGTTCGCCATTCCACAGTGAGAAGGATTCTTTTCGAGGACAGAGCTTGCCAATCTCGGTAGTATCCTCGCGCAGTAGATGAGAATGAAGAGAGAGTGTCTGGAGCGAGCAGTTTAACGTCATGTTCCGGACTCAGTTAGAATGAGTCCTGGAATCCTCGTGTGGTGCTCGATCATCGCCTTCAATCATGGCTGTGAGGGTGATGCCATGCTGATGCTGTCCTTGATGTCGTGCTCCTTCGTCGATCTCCTGCTGATGCTGAAGGATTGTCCTGTTCCACGCGTCGTTCTTCTCCTTGTCAAAGTTGTCGATCGGAAGTAGGTAGTGCGATGAGTCGGTCAGAAGAATCCTCTGTGAACACATCTCGCCACTGCTGAGTCTCAATCCCAAAAGTCCATCTTGATTCTGAAAATGTCAGCATGAACTCACACTGCCATGTCGCAGTAGCGTCTGTAGTGGAATGCGCCCAGGGCAGTTTGCTGACTGACCTGTGTTGACGTCGCAAGAGAAATAGGCATTCTTCATTCCAACCAAACCAATCGGAAACACAATTGCCGATGCTGTGCTGGGGCTGAGAAGACATCATGCCATTAAACTTATTCTTCGAGCGATGCCACATCACATGCTTCATTAATCCTCGGGGTCGCAGGAGCTCCTCACATATCTTACGAAGAGTCGCACTTTCGATAAGACCTCGAGCTGCTCCAGGGTCCACGATGAGGCCGATAACGCAAACTCCGTTGATCACTGCCAAATTCTTGAAGGGATTTGCCGTAAGCCGGTAGTGCCGTGAATTCCTTCGGTTCTTCTTGACTCCTGTGAACCGTTTGGTCGTGGTATCATCATCCAGCTCAACGTCGTATCATCAGAACTCGGCGTTGTCTGACGTAGAGAGGGTGTCCCAGGAGACTCTGTCTCCTGCTGCTGATGATGTCGTTGCTGACGAGCTGCTGACACATCCAAGCACAACGAACGCATCACCTTCGACTGTCCCTTGAAGCCATGACATATACAAAACGAGCCAGAGCATGTGTCACATGTCCCGGCTTCCACAGATAAACACTTGTAACATGTTGATGCCGAAGTAGTTGGAGTAGTCGCAGTAGCTGAGGCCGAGCTTGAAAATGCTGAGAAGCTCGAGCTGACCGTGCCCGTCATAGTTGCGATTGGGCTAAGCCTAGGTGGATGCCGTGGTTGTCCCTGTCCAGTTGGGGCCCCTTCTGTACTGCCAAAGATATCATCATATGCTGATCCTTTCCTCGGTGTCGTCTCAGTACATGCCGCGTGGTGGGTGCAAACGGACAAGCACCTGCCGAGAGAGGGGTCCTAACAATCGTGTCTTGCTACTTGATCTGCTGAGTGCCGTATGTGTCTGCATCTCCTGTCGCAGGTTCTCGGTCGTCTGGTTCTCCGTGTTCATGATTGGCCAGCAAAATCGTGTAGCTACCACATGCTTCATCTCGGCGATCTGATTCGTGATAAAACCGTTGCCGTCGCCGCTCATGTACTTGTCCTTTCGATCTGTAGCCTTTCTTGCCTTGTCCTTTGCTCTTCTGAGGTGTCTGCTGAAAGTCGCTTCTGCCGATGCGTGGGGTATCGCGTCGCTGAAAGTCTTGATGTCCTCGCTGCCGATCTCGATCAGATCCTTTTCCATTGCCGCGTGTTTTGCCTTTGCGACTTCCTTTGCGATGCCCTCGTCCTTGATCATAATACTCCTCATCGTACTGCTCGTCCGCCTGGTACGTGCTGTCGCCGTTCGTTCTGGCCGTCTTTGAGCGGGCATGTGTCCGAATTGTGCCATCTTGAGCCGCATGTGGTGCATTGACCTCCTTGTCGTTTCTTGCCGTCTATGCCGCCTTTGTCGTCCATACCTTTTCCTTTGTTACCTGATCCTTAGCCGCGTCCATTCTATCGATAGTCCTCTTCTGGTATCGACGGTGTTGGCATAGGCGATGATGATCCTCCTGATGCTGGTGCTGCTTCTCCTTGTCCGCCTTGATCTCTGCCGTCGTCATGCCAATCATCGTCCTCTTGCCGCAGGTCTTCGTCGTACCATTCGTCGTAGCAGTCCGGATAGTCGTCGTAGTCATCATCGTAATCATAATCGTAATCCCCCGACCAAGAATCGGGATTTTCGTAGTAGTTCTTACATCCTGTGTGCTGCTCACTTGCTGCCAACTCATTCTTACTCATTTTCAGTTGTAGCTGAACCATTTCGCGCCATCTGTTGAGATCTCCATTGACTTTCAAACGCAGGTCTGAGAGCACTTTATCAGGAAACGTCGTTCTTGACCAGAAAAGCCACGCTTTAGCTGACTCGCCCATTTGTAATCCTCCATATCGTTCAGCTTCTTCGTACAGATGATCCCAATCGAACATATATGATATAAAATCTTGATTCGGTCCCTGGCGTAACGTGAAGAATCGATCCGATGAAGTCCAGGCCAGATCTTGATCATCCAATCCGTACATATCGAAAATCCGGTCAGTCATAAGCTTGATGCCACTATGCTGTGCAGGAGCCATCTCAATTCTCCTTGATCAATGATGGCTGGTACTCGTGGAGGACTGACCGCGTCAATGCCTCGATGATTCACAACATTGCCTGCTTGATCCAGTTGATTGACGCGTAGATCCTGTGCTGCTCTGAGTGCGGGACCTTCCAATCTGCTCATTATTGCTGCCCCGAGTTGGTCGTGTTCCAAACGCGTCAGACGACTCCATATCTCCAGTGCCTCTCGATATTCACGAATAGGATAGGCGCGTGGTCGCCAGCCGGGAGGTATGTTCTTGAAGCACTGCTTGAGAGAAAGAGTGGTAGTCTGGGGTGAAGCCAACATCTTTGAAACCGAACTTCGTAAAGTAGACTGCGTATGATACAACTTCTGTCCGATGATATATTTCTTGAAATACTTTGTAGTGCTGTTCTCAAAGGAAACCAACTGATGAACATCAAGAAGGTGTCGTAGCCTGTAAATGTCGTATGTCCTGTGGCAGAGAAAGAGCCAGAAGGCAGGGAACCGGCTGGCTCCGCTACCAAACTCCAGATTATGATGAAAATCCTGAAACTGGGATAAGTTGTATTCGTGATGCGAAAATTATATGAACTCATGACAATAACGATGGATATCTTGTACTGCTCGGGTGGCTTGAGCCAACGTGCGAACCACAATACATGGCATTCTATGTCTGCCACAGTGCACGATGTCCTGTGTATAAGACAACATGCCTAATAGGGTCTATATATATAAGAGTAATGATGATGATAATACTCATAATCATAATATTATTAATAATAATAATGATAATATTAATAATAATCATTCTAATAATCATAATAATAATAGTAATAATAATAGTAATAATAATACTGATAACAATAATCATAATAATAATCTTAATCATAATAATAGTAATAATAAAAATAGTATTAATAATACTAATAATAATAATGATATTAATGATAATACTAATAATACTAATAGTAATCATAATAATAATAATAATAATAATAATAATAATATTAATAATAATAATAATATTAATAATAATAATAGTACTAATAATAATAATAATAATAATAATAATAATGATAACAATACTAATAATAATAATAACAATAATGATAATAATAACAATCTCAACTCCCCCGGCCCCCCCCCTCATCCCAGCGCTCCGATGTTCGTGCTCGGTGGCTGCTTGGCCGCCCCCTTGGCGGCCGTGGTTGCCGCGCGGGCAGGCCTCGCAGGCAGGCGGAGGAGGCGACCCCAGGTGGAGGGCTCCAGGCGGAGGACTCCAGACCCCGGCCTCGGAGGCGGCCCCAAGGCAGGCGACTCCAGGCGGAGGTCGGCGACTCTGGGCGGCGGACTCCAGGGGGTTCGCGCGAAAGGCCCGGAGGATGGCCGCCCGGCGGGAGTTCGCGCGATCGGCGCTCCGCTATAGGGAAGGGCTGCCCGGCGGGAGTTCACGCGAACGGCGCCCTGCTAGGGGAGGGCCGCCCGGCGGGGGTTCACGCGAACGGCGCCCCGCTAGGGGAGGGCCGCCCGGCGGGGGTTCGCGCAAACGGCGGTCAGCCTCAGGAAGGGGGCCGCGACGGGCCCGTCGACGGGCCTGTTGCCCCGCCAATCTCGGGCCCCGCGCGGGGAGGCCCCGTGGGAGAGCGGAGGGGCCCTGTTTGGCTAGCCCCCCGGGGAATGACCAACCCGGCTGGGACGTGGGTCAGGGGGGTTCTGGCGGGGAGGGAGTGTCCGGAGGGCCGCCTCCCGCGGCAGGAGGAGGAGGAGGAGGCAAAGAAAACGGAAATATTGGCGTTAGGGTCCTACCCAAAGCGCCTGCCCGCCGACAGCCGGACCCGACGGGCCGCCTCCTCGCGCGCGAAGGACAGGAAGGGCAGCGCGGAGAGACGCCTTCGGATCGGCTCAGGACTCCCGCGCGACAACAGAAACTGCACTGCCAGCCCCCGGCGATCAGGCGGCAGCCGGCCTTACGCGACCCCGCGCGCAGGGGGGGGCTCCGAAGAGCCGAACCGCCCCTGTACATGGAAGCGAGTCGTGCCCTCCTGCTCCCGCGCGACCTAGCGGTGTGAAACAAATGAGAGAGCCGTGGCCTGGTTCGCGAGCAGGGGGGCCCAATTCCACTCCGCGCCCAACCGCGCAGACAACCCAAAGGAGCGACGTGAGGGGCTGCCCAGGCCGAGGGGAACCTGGGGCTCCCCCGTCGTGGGGTTGGCCGCCCTTGAGTGCCAGCCCACGTGTCTGTCGGCGCTGTGCGACGAACACCCCCGGGCGCCCAAGAGGCGCTGCCTTTGGCCCAACCGGGTGGTTTAGGCACTCGCGGGCCTTCAGCGGCGCCGAGCCGTGCAGCGCAGCACCCGGCGCGCTGATGCGGCGCCGACCCGTGCAACGCAGCGCCCGAAGCACGTAGTTGCTCCCGCTCGTCGCGGCGGTCCGTGGACGCGCTGGCGCGGTTGGCGGCCGCGCCCGGCACCCCGGCCCTGGGAGCAGAACTACGGGCGCGCCACCCCATATCATCGCCAATGCTGTGCGTGGCATTTCTTCTCGAGTATCCAAAACGCTGCATGGGTTAGCCCCGCGCGCGTGCCACGCCGCGCAAGCGCGCGAGCGCACCAGTGCATGCCATGCGCGCGCAGCGCACGAGAGCGCGCACGCGCGCGCAGAGACGCTCCTACACGTCTTTTGCCAATATTCGTAGTTCCGCCGTGCCGATCGCGATCTTGGCCAGACGAGCGTTGGCGATCTCGGCCGTTAACTTCTTCTGCTTATTCCCAGCGTCGATGGATGTTGCCACTTGGAGGCGGGGCTCGCCTGCCGCGGCCCTCCGGCCCGCGGACTGGTCCTGGATGACCACGCCGATGGTCGCCGTCGTGGTCGGGCTACCGCTGGCGATATCAGCCGCGAACTTCGTCTGGTTCTCCCGAGCGTCGCGGGCGCCAGCGCCTGGAAACCGGGGTCGCCCAGCGGCGGTGGAGCCAGCGGGCTGGTCCTGGGGCGGCTCGCTGGAGGAGCCGTGGGCCGCGATCTGCGCCCGGCACCTCGCGGTGACGTCGGGGATGACGTCGAGGCCGTTCGGGGTGTTTGCGAGCTTCTGGTCAGCGGGCGGCGATGGGCACCCTGGTAGCATGCCGGTGATGTCCGGGGCGAGGTAGCTTATCGTCACCAGGGTGGGCGCGCAGCTATGTACCAGCTCGGACTGGCGCCGTCAGACGGAGTTGTCCGTCGTCCGCGCCTCCGCCCGAGGTGGCGCCAGCGCTATCCCAACAAGCCCGGCCTAGTGCGTCCTGCTCGCCCGCGAGCATGCTGAACGGGACGCCCTGGCACCGCGCCCTGTCTCCCCGCGTGGAGCCAGCCGAGCCGTCGTGGATGGGCGCGCCGGTGATCGCCACAACGGCTATGCGACTGTCGGCAATCTCAGGCGTGAGCTTCTTCTGCTTATCGTCGGCGTCGCTGAACGTCGGCTCGTCGAAGCCGAAGCCTCTCGCCGTGGCGGAGGTCTGCTCTTGGAACACCTCGCGGAGCGCGCCGTTGGCCGCGATCTGCGCCAGGCCCGCTCGCGGCGGAGAGCGCGCGTGCAGCGCCTTATCGGCCCGCGCGGAGCAGGTCCAGCTTCGCGGGCGAGCATTCCGATGACAGCCATCGTGGCCAGACAACCGCTGGCGATGTAGGCCGCCAACTTCTCCTGCATGTCCCTGGCGACGCTGAACGTCAGCGCCGCGGGCTCGACGCCGCCCCCCGCGGCGGGGGCGCCAGCGGTCCGGTCCTGCAGCGCGCGCTGGAGGCCGCGACCTGCCCCCCGTCCGTCGCGGACGCCTCCTCCTCTGGTTCCCTCGCCTCGCCGCCGCGCGCGGCGCCGGCGGCCCTGGCGCCGGCGAAGGCAGGCGCGGCGGCGGCGCGCGCGCCGGCGGCTGCGGCGGCAGCGCCGCGCTAGCGGCACTGGCAGCGCTTGCTGCCACCGCGGCGCAGGCGGCGCCGGCGGCCACGGCGGCAGCGGAGGCCCCCTCGGCCGCGGCGTCGGCGGCCGCGGCGGCGGCGCGCGCGGCGGAGGCCAGCGGCCGCCTCGTCGCCCGGACGCCGCGGGTCGCCAGCCTCCCCGTGCGAGCATGGCCTCCGCGCCCGACGCGGCAAGAGCGTCTGCGGCAGCGGCTGCCCCGTCGGACGTCGCGCCCAAACCGCGCCTCGGGGCCGCCGCTGCCCCGGCCGAGCGAAGTGTCGGACTTCGTTGTGGCGGTCGCCAGACAGATGGCGCGCAGAATCTAAGCTTCCCAGATGGGGTCCGAGGAGATGGGGGCGGAGGGTCGCGCCGCAGCGCCGATGCATTGGCGATGCGGTTTGGCGCGGGGCCCGATTTTCGCCGCGGCGACGTCGCCGATGCATCGCCAGCGTCGCCGGTGCATCGCCAGTGCGTCGCCGATGCATCGGCGGTGCGGCGCGGCCCTCCGACCCCATCTACTTGGGCTCCACCTAGGAGGCCGCTACAAAAGTGGGCTCGAGCGGCCTCTGCAGTGGGGGGTCTTGGCGCGTCGCTCTCAGCAGAATTCTGGCTCGCCGCGCTGCGGCGCGGCGCGCTCCCAGGCGTCAAGGGCCGACTTGCCCGAGCCGTCGGCGTTTCCCGCATCGGCGAAGCGGGTTCCGACGTTGCTCGCGCGCCTGCTACCGCCGGCTCGCCGAGAGTCCGCGGCGCGAAGGCCTGCTCTTGCTGGAGTCGGCGCGCCGCCGTCGCCAGTGATGCGATGTTTCCAGCGGGCGGCCCGTCCGCTGCCGCCGCCACCTCCGTTGCGCCGACCGCTCGGGGGCAGGTGGGTGGGGGCGTCTGGAGGGGATGTGTCAATGGTGAGAATGGAAATCTGGGCGCAAACCAACGTTGCCATGCTGGAGATGGATTTTGGGTGCGCGAAAAGAGCCAGCCTGCATGGCGACATTCTGTCACTCGTGAGTCAACTTCGCATCTCAACTTTTCCTCGAAAGCAACAGGGAAGGAACGATGGCCAACATGAACAGATCAACGTTTCATACACATGGAAAGTCGATTTCTCGTCGAGATTATCTCGGCGACTGATGAGGACTTGCAAAATATGTCGTTCCTTATTTGTCTATCCTCCATATGTATATGTTGTGTGTATATATATGTATGTATATATATACACATATATACATATATATATATATATATATCTGCGCGCACCTACGTATATGCGTATATGTTGCCTCCTGGTTGCCAGCCGCTCCTTCAAGTTTAAGCGCGCCACCTGGCGGTGCCGCGGTGCACTCTGGCAGCGCGGTTGGCCGCCGCAGAAATCTTCGGTTTAACGCTGACCGCGCAAAGGCGGTACCGATGCACTTAAGCTTAAAGGAGCGATTGGCCACCAGGAGGCAACATATGCACATGTACATAGATGTACGTGATCGCGACAAAGTTCGTTCCAACCGCGCATTGCTCGGCGGCTACATGATAGAGACGGTCGGGAATCAGAGTCCGATCGTGCGCGTCGTGCTGAGCTGGCGCGCTGCGATTTGTGCGGGCACGTCAGTCTGCTTGTGCCCGCTTCAAGGATTTGCCAGGAGTAGTCGCGGTTTTGCTCCGTGCGTTGTTTTTGGAGTTGGCGCCAGGGGGGCCGCGGTGCCTGGGGATCTCGCGACGGCTGGCAACTCCGAAGGGAGCCCCTGCAAAACCTGCGCGTCGTGCCGCGTGGGGAGTTCATTCGGCCCGTTCCCTGCCCGCTCTCGCCGCCGCAGCCGCCTTGCTGCCGTCGAACAGTTTGTCGTCGCGTGACTCGTCGCGTGGCCCCAGGCTGTTTGGGTTGCAAAGTAACGGGGGGGCGCGCGCCCTCTCCCCCTTTTCGGGTCGGGCGCGCACTTGCCCGCATTCACTTATCGTAGCTACGGATTAACGGGTTACTGTTTTAGAGCCTTGTCGACTGTCAGCGTTCCATCGACGGGGAGTGGGCACCCGATGAACGTAACAAGACAAGGGAACACATTATAACATATGTCAGCATCCGCTTGGAGTTCTGGCAGACACCTGAAACACCAGGACACTAGGGCCTGCCGTTTTGGCGGGAGCCCCCCTTTGAAAAGGATGGCAGCGCATTTTTCTGGCGCGCAAGCAGGCGCGCGAGAAACAATGATCGTGCACTTTGACGGGGCGTCCAATGATACCCCCTTTTGAAGAAGGACCGCGCCCAGATGTCCGTGTAGCTGTTGCAAAGCTGCGAGGGAGCGCCAATCGACATCTCCATTCTGGAACAGGGCCGCCATGGATCCGTGCAGCGGTGCGCGCATTGAAGTTGTGTGCCCCGTAACGAAGTCCCAGGCGAAGTTTTCATGATACAAACCGTTCTCCATCGTGCCAAACGTTGCATTCAAAACGAGCGTTCGCGGCGCAGGGGGGGGAGCCCTGCTTCTAGAGCTGCCAGTGCTGATCTTTGAAATTGTTGCAGGATTTTGATACGAATTCGCGAGGTTTCAATGCGAAAGTACCATTTTGACCCCCCCCGCCCTTGCCAGTCGTGTTTTTGTTGCAAAGTATTAACGCGAGTGTGCTCAGAGCCATGGCCTGAGGCACGCTTTGAAAACACCCCCTTTATCTGTGAAGCTGCTGCGGATTCTACGACGCAGGTGCGCGACAGTAGTGCGATAAGGCCATGTTGAACACTACCGTTATACATCCGCGAAGTTGTTCCAAACTTCCCAAACAAGCGCGCGCGGCGCGAAGGCCAGGGCCACATGTAGCAAACTTTTGGGCGAATGAGCGCTGCGCTACGGCGAGAGCGCCATTTTGACTGTGCAGATGTCAAGGGGAGGTCTCAGGCGAAACGCCCTGCCCGAGTTACTTATACGCCTCGGGGTGCAGCAGGGGGAAGTTTTTCATTACCCAGGCAGTGCTTGCATTTAGGGCTTCTTGTTTGTGCCGCTCAGAAATTCGACGGGTGTGTCGGGGTTTCGGTTGGCGCTGGGTTGGGGCCGCCTCGTTGCCGTCTCGTTGCCGCCTCGTGCGCTGGGTCGGTGTGTTGGGGTTTCGGCTGGCGCCTGGTTGGTGCCGCGCCTCGTTGCGGCGTGGTTGCCGCCTCGTGCGCTGGGTGGGTGTCGGGATTTCGGCTGTGCCCGATTGGTGCCGCCTCGTTGCCGCGTCGTTGCCGCTTATCTCGCCACGCAGCTTGCACCACATAGCTCACACACCCATGAAGCAATCAAGTACTTTTTGGGGTCCACGCTGGCAAACATAAAAGGAACAGGGATGGAAGGAACGGACGACGCGGAGAAGCAGGAGGCGGCCTCATGGAGTTTTGCCGGGGCCCTTTTGCGGGGCGTTCTCGGCCTGTCTGACGCCTTCGTGGGCCGTCTGGGGGCCCTCTTGGGGCGCCTTAGGGCCGCCTCGGAAGCTTTTTGGCTCGTCTTGAGGCCGTCTTAGGGTCGTCTTGTAGGCCTCTCGGGCCGTCTTGGGGCTCTTTGGGGGGCATCCTGGGACGTCTATGGGCCGTCTTGGGAGCCTCCTGGGCTGCTTCGAGGCCATCTTGGAGCCACCTTGGAGGCATCTTGGGGCGTCCTGGGCCGCTGGAGGCCCTAAACATGTCGCGCTATAATCGTTCAGAAGCCAGAGGGTCAAAGGCCTCTTTGGTGCCTCTCGGGGTCTCTTGGGGTACCTCTTGGGGGGAGGCCTCTCGGGCCTCTTGCTGCCATCTGGGGCCTGTTGGGTGCCTGTGGGGGTCTTTTGGGGGCTTCTTGGCGGTCTCACGGGCCTTTTCTGAGCGCTGCTTCGGAGGCTTGACCCTTCGGCGCTTCTTATGAGTCCGGAGTTCGGATGGGGGAAGAAGGCGGTGATTATGTAGGAGGGGGAGGGGGAGGATCAAACGACGGGCACTTGCCAGGGTCTCCGAGGAGGAGTGGGCGTGCGCGGAGGGGCGGCATGCCGCGGCCCCGCCACGCCAGAGGCACGGACCTCTCCTCTCGCCTCGGGCCATCTGGGGCGATCCGTCGGCGCCCGTGCTGTGGCCTCCGCCAGCAGCGCGTGAGGGTTTCAGCTCTGGCGCCGTGCGGCTCTCTGGGCACGTTCCGTTCTCCTGCCCTGGCCTCGGCCCTCTGGGCAGCTCGCCCGATGCCCAGCAGCTCGCTAGGCCGCCTCGGCCGCCGCCCAGCTGCGCACGGGCGTCCAGGGTCTCGTGTCCGTGCTCTGCGCCCATGCTTTGGCGTTTGACTGTAGCCTGCTTCCCTGGTTCTCAGTCGGTCCTGCCGCGCTGCGCGTGCCAGCTGGAGCCTCTCGCGTCGCGAGAAGGGGGTGGAGGGGGGAGGGCACGATTCGAGGATCTGTTTGGGCATGTTTGCCATTTGCTATCGTTCATTGCTCTACTCCTGTCCCTGCATTGTGTGTTTGATGTGTTTGTTCTGCTCATGCACACCTGTAGCGCAAATTCCCGATGGCCTCCCTTTCATGCCCCATTGTGAATTGAAGTCGCCGTTCTCTACTTACACCCTCTGTACACCACACTTTTACTTTCCATTTTCGATTACATGCGGTATGTTATCTACGCCCCTTAACCGTCTTCTCTCTGTTTCTTGTCCTTCTCTTCTATATGCTCTGCTCCATACTCTCTTCGCAAACGTCCCGGCGTCCCAGTCCCAGGTCAGTGCCGCAGGTTCCGTACTGACGGCTATCCCACATACTCCCACATTACCGTATTAGTTTCTGATATTCGTGTTTATCAACGACATGAAAGGTATTCTCGTTGCCGGATTTTTATTTAGTTTCTAGCCTGTAATCGCCACCCTCTAATTCATAGTTTCTATGCTTGGCCATCTGCTCGCTCTGCTCTGTACGTGCAGCTCCGTGCTCTCCACCTTGTACCTCTTTCTCTCTACCCTCCACCGTCTGCCCTCGACCCTTCAATTCTGATATTTATCCCCCCTGTTTCTCTCTCGCTCTCGATTCTCTCGCCGCTTCCGAACTCTCCTGTGTGGAATTGGGTCTTCGATTTGAATCCGCAGCGTGCTGCGTCTCCTCCTCCATTCCTTGGCTTTGCACCCCGCCTGCCCCTACTCTCCTTGACTCTGTCGTGGTACCATAAGGAGCGCCATCGAAGGAACCAGAAGTGGTTTTCGCATGCCACCCGACCATTCCGGCACACCCCTCGCGCGCTTCGCATCTGCGAGGCGCGGCAGAGATACTTCCGCAACTTCGGGGCGAACGGTCTGGCTCCCAGGTCAGCGATCCGCACCGCGGAGTCGTGGAGGACATCGGCAGCGAGGTGGGCCGCGGATGCGCAGCCGTCATCGTCGTCTACGCCCTCCCCGGGGGGGAGCGCGAGTTCGAGAGCGAGGGCGCCGGCGCGCAGGCGGCCAGGGAGACTCCGGCGTGCCCAGGCGCTGTGCACACGACCCCGTCTGCCACTGGGCTGCTCGACCCACGGACGTCCAGGCGCATCGCAGGCATCTCTGATCTTGCTGCGGAGGTCTGCGCGGCTTTCGCGACCCACAGCGTGCCCGAGATCTTCCATGCGGGGCCTGGTCTCATCGTCCGTGACCTTCATGCGATCTCCGACGCATTCGGAGCAGTGCCGTGGCTTGTCGATGCTGCTGGGATGTCGCGTGCCGCGAGCGTCCGCTTCTTCTGGACAAATTTTGAGGTCGTCGGCAACGCCTTCCATGGGGTCACGCTCACAGAGACCCAGCACGCGACGATCGTTGACCTCGCGTGCAAGCCAGAGCCCTCCAACAAGTGAGTAGATCGCGGGTTCGAGTACGTTCACGGCGACGAGGTATGGTTTCCGGCCGTCACGAGCATGCATTCCACTTCATACGTCGAGCCCGCTGATACCCTGGGCCTCGAATCGGCGAGCGCGGACGCGCGGAGGCGTCGGAAGGAGGATGCGTACCAGTTGCCCATGTACCACTGCGAGGACAGGTTCCTTGTCCCGCCGCAGGGGGCCCGTGCAAGTCCAAGCCAAGTGCCCAGCGTTACGGATCGCGAGGAGAACTTTCTGGCGCGTAGCGCCGCGGGCGCCTGCTTTTCGAGACCCTCCGACTCGTGGGCATCCCCAGCGCAGCCCGCCCAGGAGCTCGGCGCGTGGCGCCGCAAGGGCAGAGGCAGCTGCCGTTCGCGCGTCTCCAGGTGATCCCGGGACGCCGTGAGCTCATGAAAGGCCGGCGGCCAACGCCCGGCCCTTGCATCCTAGCCCGGCTCTGTCGTTGCCGCGGCTCGTATCCTCCATCTGGCACACCGTTGAAAATTGAGAGCGCAGAGTTGCAGACACGATATGTATCCATTGACACGGATGTTTTAATGTCCGTCGTGTTTGTGGATATCTAATTGCAGACGTATATCGCTCTCTTCATATCCAGATTTCGTTCCTTTTAATATCGCTATCTTTCTCTCGTCCACTCTCTCCCTCTTTCTCGCTCTACCTCTTCCTCTCCCTCTCCCTCTCCCTCCATCTTCCTATTTCTTCCTCTCACTGTCCCTGTCTCCTTCTCCCTCTCCCTCTCCCTATCTCTCTCACTTCCCCCTATCTCCCTCCCCCTCTCTTTCTCTTTCTCTTCTCTCTCCCTTTTCCAAGGATGTATGTTGACTTGTATTGTATATCTATGGCAATGCGCGTGGAAGTATGATGAGAGGGGAGGGCGTGGAGGAGAAGGAGGAAGACGAGCGTAATCATGGTGATGAGTCGTAGGAGGAGAACTTGAAGGTGGAGTAAGCGTTAGGCGCTAATTGCATGCAGCTCGTGGGTGCGTGTATCTCCAATGCCCTTCGACCGCATGAGGGTATGAGTGATTGTGCGAGCGTGGATCGTGAGGCATTTTTGTTGCGATGGTTTGGTGGAGTGGCCACCGCTTGTGCCTCGCCCCAGCTTGCAACCGCAGCCGTTTGTACAACCCCTTCAGCCGCGTGTAATGGACATAGAGGACATCCGCATTTGTCTTCTGTGCTTCCTGTTGGCATCATGATCGAATAAGCCTAAGGCGAGTCGTCGCCGCCCTCTGCTTTCTGGAAGCTCCTGTGTTGTGAAACGTCGAGCGAAACAGCGGCCACGCCAGTGGACTGCGTACCGCCCCAGCTGTTGAAGAAATCATTGGGGGAATACTGCGGAGGGGTCTTCTGTGGTCGTCTTGGGGCATCCTTCGTGTGCCCGAACACCGCTACGCGCAGCTGGCCGTGCGTCGGGGAGGACCTGTCGCCGGCATCTTCGGACCTGTTTCAGGACCGCAATGGCTCCCCCGCGCGCCTCGCGGGCCAAGGTTGCCTTGGCACTCGCCGGCCGGCCTCTGCGACCATTTTGCGAACCCTGCCCCGACAGGTCCAATCGACTCCGGGGTGTCGGAAGCCCCTAGTGGAGGTCGCTTGGCTGCAGACACTTTTCGAATCTTGAACCCCGGCCAGTCTTTCAGATAGGCGCAGACAGCCCGCGTAGTAAGGGTGAGCGCCTTCCCAAGTCCACCGTCGCATCCTCGTCCCTTGGGCCCATCCTCGGCAACTTTCGCTTGCCAGCTTTGTTCGAACAGATGTTTGAACGTTGCCCTTCAAGGCCCTTGCGTCCTCATCGCGTGTCCTCATTGTGCGGGTTGACTGTAGCCCGCAGGGGGGGGGGGGTTCGCACGCGGTTGAGCCCCTGGTCTAGTCACGCCAGCGCGGCTCCGCATGGGCGCGCTGAAACGCCGTGGCAGGGGGGGGAGGGGTCAAACAGTGGCGAGGCGTCCCGGCTTCCCTATAGGCCCACGAAATCATGATATAATAATTTCTCGTGATTTGCGCGACGTGTTCCTTGATCATTTTTTTGTTTTTTTTTTTTTTTCCTCCTTCTTTTTCTTATTCATTTCTACTCTTTGTGGTAATGTTCTAAGAGCACTGTTTTTGTTCTAGGGGCATTTTAGGGTTTGGCGAACACGCCGTGGTAGGCCTGAATGTCGGGGCGGTCGGCGCCTGCTCAATGGGAAAGGGGGGGGCGGGGGCGAAGGCGGCGCCCCGGAGATTAGTTCACAGGTGTATCGTGCGTTTCGCAATGGGGCGGAGTGGGCCCAGGACAAACAGCGCGCATCTTTGGGGCACCCTCGGGGCCCCAGAGGGCCCCTGCAGGTCCCCTGTCCTGCGCGCCCCGACGCTTCCACTCGTCGGGCCCATGGCGGGGCGCCCCGACTTCTCGCTGCAAGTGTGCGCGCGCTATCATTTCGACGTGCATGGAGCGGTCAGGATTCTCGTGGGTTCCAAGTCGTTTGTCTGGAGTTTCGCGGGTCCCAAGTCGTTTCGCGGGGCGCCTGCGACGCGGTGCTATTTTTGCTGTGCAGGGGGGCTTGGCCCACTGGGGGCGGGGGCGAGACTGTCGATGCTGTCGTGCGCCAGTGGCCGCCATTGGCCATCCCGCGCCCAGCGCCGGGCTGGCCGCGGCATCGCGGCATCGGGCGCGCTGCGGACTCGACGCCCCGCCCGGCGCCCGGCGCGGGGCGCCACGGGCAGAAATCTAGGCTTCCAAGATGGGGTCGGAGTTGATGGGGTCGGAGGATCGCGCCGCGTCGCCGATGCATCGACGATGCGTTTCGTCGCGGAGCGCGATGTTCTCCGCGCCGACGTCGCCGATGCGTCGCCGACCTCGGCGATGCGCCGACGACGCGTCGGCGATGCATTGTCGATGCGGCACGATCCTCCGACCTCATCTATTCCCACCACCTGTTCCGTCTCGCGCGGTGGATGGCCCAAGCGCTCCACTAGGCGGGGGCGAGACCGCCGGGGGCGGCGGCGGGGCCAGCGGGCAGGGCACCGGTGGGCTTGATAGGGAATGCGGTTCTGAAGATGGCACCGCCGTCGAGGACTTTGCCGAGGCGCAGGCTGACCGCTTGGTGCATCAGCTCGCATTCTCCGGTGTCGAGCCTGGTTCGGGGGTTGTGCTGGCTGACCTCGTCAAGGCGTCGCCGATTGCTGCGGTCGAGCCTGTGGGCGGCAGCAACGTCGCGGTCCTCTTCGATGCCGGCGCGCGCGGCGAGACTGACCGCGGACCTCGGTTGTGGAAGCGCCCCTTTGCTGGGAAGAACTTCGGGAATTTCACCAGGTCCTACCTCGCAACCAAGACTGGGAAACCAGAGCCAGAGATGTTGCCCAAGGGCTTGATCTTCCTCTACCTCAACAGTGGCAAGGAGAGGGGTCGGATCGTCCAGAAGCATCCCCTGAACGTCAAGACTGACAAGGCTCGCGACAAGTTCCGCGCCATGGCCTTGTTGTGTTCAGAGGAATGCATGCGCGAGCGTCGCAGGGCAGGCTTCCTGAAGCTCACGTCGACCATCTGCGTCGCCATGAATGGGCGGACGCGCTCCGCCAAGCGCGAGTTCTCGCGCCATTCGCTCTGCTCCAACGCGGGCGACGTACTGGGCCCAGTGGCCTTGCTTGACACAGTCCGAGATGACCTGGAGCTTTCGTTGCCTGAAGCATGGGAGGCGCCTTGCGAGGGCTGGGGGGGGCTCTCCGAGTGCTCCGAGGAGGGCGCGGGCGATGCGCTCGAGGCAGCAGATGAGGCCGAAGTCGAAGAACCTGAAGGTGATGGCGGGAAAGTTCTAGTGCCACGCCGCGCCCTGCCAACGTCAGTCGTTCAGATGCTGTCGCAAATCCGCCGCCCTTCGCCGTCCTCTTCATTCTGCGCCTTTTGCGCCGCGGGGGGGGCGGGGGGGCCGGCGGCCGTCCGCTCGCCGTCTGCGGCGAGGGTGGAACAATCCAGCGCGCCCGATTTTTTCAATTGGGGTTGAAACACAAAACGTAAAAACATGTGATGCCGACTCCAGCTCGGACTCCTGCTCCGGCTCTCCCCCCCCCCTCGGGTGCGCGATCCCGGCCGCCCTCTTTGGGGGCGCCGGGGTGGACTTTAGCGGCCGCCCAACCCGCCGTGGCCCAGCGCGATGGGCGGCGGGTCGCAGATCGGGTCAAGGGGTTCGATGTGCGCCGCGTCGTGGATCTCGCGCCCGCCCCCGAGCCCCATGGTTGCCCGTTTGATCGAGCTCTGCGCGTGTACTTCGCTGTCTGTGGCAGCGAGAAACAAATGGGCTACGTCGCGTAGTGGGCCCGCGATGAGGTCTGCACCGCTCTGAGAACCAAAGATGGCCGGCCCCCTGTGCGACGAGCGCACAGTCAACGCGCCTTGCTAGCGAATGGCCGAGACCGAGGGCGGCGCGGGCGAGAACCTCGGCGAAGGGGGGGCGGGGGAGGGCGAGGGCGAGGGCCCGGCACGGGCCCCGGCCCCCCGCCCAAGTCCAAGAAGCGCGCGGGCAAGGCGCGAGGTAAGGCCAAGGGTAAGTCCGAGAGTAGGGCCGAGCCCAAGCCTGAGCCCAAGGCGAACGCGGTTGCAGACTTCAGGAAGATTCTGGCCGAGGCCCGCAAGAACCTAACCGCTTCAGGTGGAGGTGGGGAGGCTGATGGGGTAGGCGATGGCGAGGGCAAGTGCGGATGACGCTCAATGCGCTGCAGCTCCGAGCGCGTGGTGGGGACAGGAACCTCTGCGCGATTTTTCGACTGCGCTCGGGCATGCGCGGCGCCTGCCCACGGGAGACAGGCTGGCCGGTTCGGACTCTCACTGTCGTCCTCCGTCCAGATGCAGGTCGTGTTTGGGGCTCGTTTTTCCCAACCATCCTGTGGTGTTGGGTCCTCGTTTTGAAGAGACGGTCCCCGCGTCCTCCTCTCCTCTCCTCTCCTCTCCTCCTCTCCTCTCCTCCTCTCCTGCTGGGCTGAATCTAAGCCCCGAGATTTGCTCAGGGAGTGCCCAGTAGCATCGAATGGCACGGCGGCCCTCACAGCTTATAACTGTGAGGCGCTGGGGAGGCTGAGGCAGGGAAAGCCCCCTAAGAAGAAGTGCCTCGACTGGGGGAGCACTGTCGATACTTTCATCGACCTCTAATTCACGATTTTCACCTGCCTGGCAATCTCTCCGGAAGCTTGACTGGCAGCGGTCCACAACAAAAAAAAACAAAAACCCACCCAGTACACCATTTCGTGGCCCCATAGGGAGCTCCGCCGAAGGCCCCAGTGCGGCCGCCCGCATGCGTCACCCACACCCAATTCGGCACACCCCTCACACGTTTCGTGGCCCCATAGGGAGCCCCACAAAAGGCCCCAGTGCTGCCGCCCGCACGCGTCACCCACACCCAATTCGGCACACCCCTCACACGTTTCGTGGCCCCATAGGGAGCCCCACCGAAGGCCCCAGTGCTGCCGCCCGCATGCGTCCCCCACACCCAATTCGGCACACCCCTCACACGTTTCGTGGCCCCATCAGTGCTGGCCGTCATATTCGGCACACCCCTCACGTGGCCCCATAGGACCGAAGGCCCCAGTGCTGCCGCCCGCATGCGTCCCCACACCCAATTCGGCACACCCCTCACACGTTTCGTGGCCCCATAGGGAGCCCACCGAAGGCCCCAGTGCTGCCGCCCGCATGCGTCACGCACACCCAATTCGGCACACCCCTCACACGTTTCGTGGCCCCATAGGGAGCTCCACCGAAGGCCCCAGTGCTGCCGCCCGCATGCGTCACCCACACCCAATTCGGCACACCCCTCACACGTTTCGTGGCCCATAGGGACCCACCGAAGGCCCCAGTGCTGCCGCCCCATGCGTCCCGCACCCAATTCGGCACACCCCTCACACGTTTCGTGGCCCCATAGGGAGCCCCACCGAAGGCCCCAGTGCTGCCGCCCGCATGCGTCCCGCACACCCAAATTCGGCACACCCCTCACACCCCTCACACGTTTCGTGGCCCCATAGGGAGCCCCACCGAAGGCCCCAGTGCTGCCGCCCGCATGCGTCCCGCACACCCAATTCGGCACACCCCTCACACGTTTCGTGGCCCCATAGGGAGCCCCGCCGAAGGCCCCAGTGCTGCCGCCCGCATGCGTCCCGCACACCCAATTCGGCACACCCCTCACACGTTTCGTGGCCCCATAGGGAGCCCACCGAAGGCCCCAGTGCTGCCGCCCGCATGCGTCCCGCACACCCAATTCGGCACACCCCTCACACGTTTCGTGGCCCCATAGGGAGCCCACCGAAGGCCCCAGTGCTGCCGCCCGCATGCGTCCCGCACACCCAATTCGGCACACCCCTCACACGTTTCGTGGCCCCATAGGGAGCTCCACCGAAGGCCCCAGTGCTGCCGCCCGCATGCGTCCCGCACACCCAATTCGGCACACCCCTCACACGTTTCGTGGCCCCATAGGGAGCTCCACCGAAGGCCCCAGTGGCGGCGCTCACATGCGCATGCGTCC
>CAUYUJ010020325.1:115000-120000 GCA_963575745.1 Prorocentrum cordatum | reverse complement strand
CTGAATGCGAACATGGCTACACCTAGTATGAAAGTAGACGAGTGTGAACGGTTTGGGTGTGCCTGGCTGTGAGTCCTCGCGGCATTGAGCGTGGCTGCCACAGGAAGCTCCCCCCGAAACCCCGATGGCAGCGCAGGCGCGCCGCGACGGCCATGTCGGCGCGCCCCTCGCGAGTATCGCGCCCGCTTCCCTTCCTGGTTCCCCCTCCTTGTCCCTGCGCTCCAAGGCCCAGCGCGCGCAGCGCGGCGCGGAGTCCCCGCGACGCGCGCTGGTCGCCCCGAAGAGGTCCCAGCTGCGCGCGCGGGTCGTCCGCTGCGCGGAGCAACGAGCTAGCTGGCTGGCTGATGGCGGACAAGGGTCCGGCCGCTGGGCAGAGGGACGACGGGCGAGCGAGGCGCTGGGCAGTGCGCCGCGCGGAGTTCCCGCGACGCGCGCGGGTCGCATCGAGAGGGCCCCAGCGACGCGAGCGGGTCGTCCGCGGCGCGAGGCCAAGCGGTTGGGCAGTCGAGAGAAGGCGCGGTTCGGGCGGGGCGCTTTTCGGTCAAGCCTCGCGGATAAACGCAGTAAAGCCCAGCTCCCTGGCGAGAGCCCTCACCCCCCTCCTGCGCCGCTTCGCGCGCACGCCAACCTGCTCCTGCTGCCTCCGGTTGCCCTCCGGCGGCCCCGCCGGGAAAAACTCGATGTGCGGCGCCCGCGTGGGCAGGAGTTCATCGTGGCGGGTGTTGCACGAGAGCAACGCGTAGAGCTCCAGCCACCAGTCGTCGCCCTCCTTCTTGCCGTTCCCGACCTCGCGGCGGCCGCAGTCCAGGATCGCGCCTGTCGGTCGAGAGATGGCAGCGCGCTGGACAACCTGCGGCCCAGGGCGAGGGTCCACAGGGCCGGAAGAAGGTTTGGCTGCGGACCGCTCGCGCGCAGTCGGTTCGGCCGTAGACTACCCAGGAGGGCCGTTCCCGGGCGCGGGAGCGCCCGTTGGGGCCTTCGGTGGGGTTCCCTATGGCGCCGTAAAGCGTGCGAGGGGCGTGCCAAAATTCAGAGCGTGAATTACCTACCCCGCTTTCGCTTCCAGGCAAAACCAAGTCATACCACGCGCCTCCTAGTCGAGCGGCCTGACCAGTATTGGCCGTAGTTTGGCATCGCTTGGTATATCTTGGAAGCGAGGGTGGTCAAAAGCCAGGTAGTTTTGTTTTCCCACTAAAAAGTGGGGCGGCGCCGCCATGCGAACTGCGCTACTGGGGCCTTAGGTGGAGGTCCCTATGGGGCCGCGAAAACGCGTGAGGGGCGTGCCAAAGTGGGGCGGCGTTGCCGTGCGTAGGTCGCCGTGGGAACTTGGTGGAGCTCCCCATGGGGCCGTGAAGCGCGCGAGGGGCGAGGCAAAATGAGGCGGCGCCGCCATGCGGACTGCGCCATGGCGCTCCGAGGTGGGGCGCCCTATGGGGCCGCGAAGCGTGTGAGGGCGAGGGCGGCGGCACCTCGCCGCGCTGCGTGAACTTCGCGCCGCCGTGCAGCGCCAGGCCTCGCTCGCCCCTTCGGCGACGAGCGTTTTTGCGTCCGTCGCAGCCGCTCGGCCCAAACGCTTCTCGCTAGGAGCGCCAGCTAACCTCCTCTTCGAGGCCCGTGCGCCGCCCGGCAAGCGCCCGCTGTGGCCGCCCCCGCTGCGGGTCCTGAAGGGGGGGGGGGGGGGGGCATGCTGCAGCGCATGGGCGGGCAATTGGGATGTCAGGAGCTTTGATGCATCTTGTGGTTTTGAGCCAGCTATGATGCCCACTCGTGCCCACCCCGCCCCGTCTACAGGGACTTCGCATCCCCCTCTTGGTGGTGGGGTGCGAAGACGGGCCGCCGCCCCTGGCGCTGCACGCGCGGTGCCACGTTCGTGGGGATGTGGCTCGACCCTCGCAGTCCCAATGACGGAAACTGCGAGGGGTGTGAGGCCTCCTGGCGGTCCGCGCTGGCCAGGCCTATGATGGTCCTCGCCGTGGGGGCAGGGCGAAGGCGGACGTCCACCAACGATGTCCGTCGTGCTCATCCTCCGCGAAATCCACTGCGACCACGCTCGTGAACGAGAAGACAGTGACATTCACGAACGCGACCCGACTTGTGATGGCGGACGCCGTGAAACGCACCGTGACCACGCCCAAAGCGAGCGAGGTGCCGTCGAAGACGGGTGCAGGCTTCGCTTGACCTTGCAGGTGGGACTCGGACGGCGCCGAGCAGCATTGGGCCGGTTCGGCAGCGGGCCGGCTCGGTCGTGGCAGTTCGGGTTCGGCGCCAGTTCGGCGTGGGCCGGTTCGGTTTTGCCTCGGGGCGGTTCGGTTTTAGGCGGCGCGGTTCGGGTGATCGAATGGTTGGCGCGCAATGCGTCACAGGAGGGGCATGTGGGTCGGGGCCAATGCTCTGGAGGGGCACGGGGGTCTGAAATCCAGGTCCCGACCCCAGGTCTGGACGTCAGGTCTGGGCTTCCAGTCCGGACTTGGGCCCCAGGTCCAGACCTCAGGTCCGAACCTCGGGTCCGGGCCCAAGGTCTGGACCTCAGGCTGTGGTCCAAACCTCAGGTCCGGACCTCGGGTCCGGGCCCCAGGTCCGTCTGGACCTCAGGTCCGGGCCTCGGGTTTGGGCCCCGGGTCTGGACTTCAGGTCCGGACTTCACGTCCGGACTTCAGATCTGGGCCCCAGATTCGGCGGACCTCAGGTGTGGAGCTCAGGTTTGGGCCCCAAGTCCGGGGCCCCAGGTCTGGGGCCCTAGGTCCGGAGGCCCGAAAACGGCTCGCCGAGGCTTTTTCGCCGGGGGCCGCCTCGGAACTTTCTGGGGGGGGGGCCTCTTGGGGACCTCTGGGAGAGCCCTGGCGGAGCTCTTTTGGACCGTTTCGTTGGGGTCCCAACAGGGCCCCAACGGATGCTACAACGCACCCCTCTGTTGTAGCATCCGTCGGGGGGGCGTTTCGGAACTCTCTGGGGGAGTCTCTGCTGGAGGCCCTCTTAGGCCGTCCTGGAGCCCTTTGGTCCGTCCTAGAGTCTTTCTCTCTCTCTCTCTCTCCCCCTCTCTCTGTCTCTCTGTCTCTCTGTCTCTCTCTCTCTCTTTCTCTCTTTCTCTCTCTCTCTCTCTCCTCTCTCTCTCTCTCTCTTTTTTTTTGTTTTCTCTCTCTCTCTCTCTCTTTTCTCCCCCGTCTCTCTCTCTCTCTTTGTTCTCTCTCTGTCTCTCGCTCTCTCCCCTGCCGCCGCGCGGTTTCCGTCAAGGCCGCGATAGGGGCCGTCAGCGCGTCGGGCGCGAGCCCAGCGAGGCAGAGACAGGCGGGGCAGGGGCCCGGACGGGCGCAGGGAGGGCCAGTGGGGGGATAGGGAGGAGGAGGAGGCGGCACTGAGGACGATGGGAGGAGGAGGAGGAGGAGGAGGAGGAGGAGGAGGAGGAGGAGGAGGAGGAGGAGGAGGAGGATGGCGGAGGAGAATCTGCGGGAGCAGGAAACGGATGATCATGAGGATGTGGAGCAGCAGCAGCAACAGCAGCGGAACTGGGCGGGTGGATGGGCCACGAAGACCACGACCACCAAGACGACTGCCAACACCACGACGGCGGGGGAAAAGAAGGAGACACGAGAGCGCACGGCCCATGGCCGGATTAAGAAAGAGGTTAAGAGAGACAAGAGAGACAAGAGAGCGCACGGCCCATGGCCATGGAAGGGGGAGCCCGAATAACAAAGACAAATCGGGCAGGGGCACCTGGCGCGCTACAGCTGGGAGGGAAAAGGAAGACCATTTTCCATTGGCGGCCATCCGGGATAAGTCCCATTGGGGGCCATGGGGCCTATCACTATCATCGCATCCGTAGCCGTCATCCTCGTCACCATTATCATTGTCATCCTCATCGTCATCATCGTCATCATCGTCATCATCGTGCTCGTTATCGTCATCATCGTCATCGTTATCAACAGCATGCCTGCATGCATTGATGATCATCACAATCGCCATCATGATCATATCAGTGCGCTGGTCTGTGGGGATGCAGGACCTGCAGGAGGGGGAGGAAAAGAAGGCAGGGGCCCCCAGGGCCTCGACACTGTGCGAAAACTGTTGTCCAACCTCGTGCAATCGCCGGACGAGGACACATGACCTGATTCTCGCATCTCCGGCGCTCTTCTCAGTGCATTGTTTTTGGTTTTGTAATGCCAGCGCCCGTCGCGATCTCAGCTGGAGCACTTCGCAGTTTTGTTTGTGTGTCTATCTGATTTCTTCTTTTGTTTCCAGCGTTTTGCTGACGACTACAGCCTGGACAAATAAGCGTGTTCTTAGCGTACGGTCCGATGATATAAGTTTTTTGTTGACTCTTGTTTCATTCAGGTTGCTGTCTCTCCGCTTTGGCCTCTCCCCTTGGCTTGCTGCGGATTCGCCTGCTTCTCGCTGCAAGTGAGTATGTTCTTCTTTCCCTCTGTCACCGTACGATCGTTCCCATTTTTTGTTTGCCAGGAGAAATACAGGCAGATAAAGAGATCGAACCCTGCTATACAGAGCAGGCCCACTACGCGCGCGGGGATTAGGATCAATGGTGATATATACATGTTTGCTGTCATGGTGTTTATATGACATGTGTAGTTGCTTATGTGTGTATATATATATATATATATATATATATATATATATATATATATATATATATATATATATATATATATATATAGAATCGCTTCGCTCATTCCGCCTGCCCGTATTGTGTCATCGCGGGGTCTTGGGGGGTCTTGGGGGCCTTTGGAAGCTTCGTGGGAGCTTCTTGGGAACTTTGGGAGGCCTCGTGGATGGCTCTGGGTGGGCCCTCTTGGTGGTCTCTTGGGGGGGTCTGCCTGGCCTCTTGGGGGCCTCCTGGGAGCTTCCTGGGGGTCTCTTGGGGGCCTGTTGGGGCTTTCTTGCGGCCTGTTGGGGGCCTCTTGGGGCTCTTTTGGGGGCTTCGTGGGGCTACTTAAGGGCTTGTAGGGGCATTTCGGGGGCGTGTTTGGGCGGGAGGCTCAAAATTTCCG
>CAUYUJ010020325.1:0-112500 GCA_963575745.1 Prorocentrum cordatum | reverse complement strand
GTGCTTTGAGGCAATCACCAACCAGCAAGATTTTCTCTCCTGTGGCCGTCCTGGCCGTCAGTCTGCTTCTCGTGGGCACAGCTTCCGAGTCTGTGATAGAGGGGCAGTGACGCCTTCGGCCGCTGGTGGGAAGCCAGGCGCTCGAGCAGCGCGTCGTGACAAAACAGGCTCTGCAAGACGTGTCTGGGACGTGACCATAAGCCCTACGCTAACTTCGCGGACAAGCTGTGCTGCAACAGTTGCGGCCTGGCCAAGAACGTCGCCTGCGGAGGCCCAGTCAAAGCTACATCCCCATCCAAGCCAGCGCCCTGGGCCCAAGGAGGCGCTCAAGGCAAAGGCACGGGATCGATCTCGGCGCAGCTGCTGGAGATGCAAAAGCAGGTGCGGTCGCTCACCGCGGAGCTCAAGCTGGCGAAGGCGAAGGGTCCCTCGGCCAGCGCGCCGACCACCGACGCCGACAAAGGGGATGACGAACCAGGTGCGGAATGGGCTGCCAAGAAGAGGCTGGACAAGCTCGACGGCCTTCTCAAGCAGCTGGTGGGGGTCGATGCTCCAGAGGTGGCCAAGCTGGTGGACCAGTACAGGCAGGAGCAGACCAAGCTGCGCGCGCGCAGCTGTTCATGGAGAAGCCGCCCTCGTAGCGCATCAAGACCCTCGGCTTCAAGATCACCAAGGTCGATCAGCAGATCACCAAGCATCAGCATGCTCGGGAATCGAAGCAGGTGCAGCTGGAGGCCCTGCAGGCGGAGATCGCCAAGCAGGATGCCGCGCTCGCAGGGCCCCGCAGGCAGCTACTTGAGCTCGAGGAGCAACGTGTCCAGCTCTTGGGTGCCATGCCGCAGCCGACCACGGCGCCGCCTGGAGCCGCAGCAGGGCAAGACGAGAGCAGCTGGACGCTGCCCAAGCTGGAGCAGGTGCTGCTGGCTGCTGGGGCTGCTCCTGATCTGCAGCATGAGGTGGTTGCGCTTGTGGGCAGGCTCCGCCAGCACCGACGCGAACAGCAGCAGCAGGCCCAGACTCAGCGGGAGGAGGATGATAGGCGGGCCGCTGAAGCCACCGAGCAGCAGCAGGACGAAGCCATGGGCGAGGCTGCAGAGGAGGTCCAGGAGGAAGAATCGGTCAACCAGGCCTCCGCTGAAGAGCTTCGTGATTTCCTGCGTGGGTCTGGCGCTGATTTCCCTGGTGCCGCAGACGCCACCGAGGAGGAGCTGCGGGCCGCCGTCGGGCGCATCCGCTTGGCCAAGCCAAAGTGGAAGGAGGTCAAGAAGCCATGCGCAATCTGAGGACCTCGCATTGCCGACCATGACGAGAACGAACCTACATATTACCACGGTGAATGCCAATTCGTTTGGCACCTTGACCAAGTATCTGGTAGACTGCACCAGCGACGTGGTCATCGCGCAGGGGCACCACGCGTGCGCCGAGAAGCTCCCTGAGGTCCAGGGGGATGCCCAGGATGCGGGCTGGCGAGGAGTCTGGTGTCCCGCGCTCCAGACCACGGCTGGAGACACGGGAGGCGGGGTGGCCGTGTTGGCCAATGCCGACATCACCGTCGCCCAGGCGCCCTTGCTGGACGATATGGCGTCATCGTTCCTGGCAGAGCAGTGGCCGCAGACGTCCGCGCTGCAGTGCCTGGCGGCTTCGTGGCGGTGGCCCTCTACTTACGCGCAGGGGAGGGCAGGTAGCCTCGCAACCTGGCGCTGACGTGGCAAGTCGTGCAGTATGTCAAGCGGGTGGCCGCAGGACTTGGCCTAGCCTGGGTGGTCGGCGGCGGCTTCAATATGTACCCGCAGGAGCTGCTGGAGCACGACTGGCTCCAACTGGCCAACGCCAGATGCGTGGCTCCACGAGGGCCGACTTGCATGCAGGCGGTGCCTGCCGCGACGCTGGCTTACTTCCTTGTCTACGGGCCCATGCTCCACGGTGTGGCGTTCGAGGTGGGCGTGTCGCAGTCGGCCGTCACCTGGCCGCGCCGACCCGCCAGGCTGACTCTCGCCAAGCACACTGAGGCACCGATTGCCCTCGAGCTGGACGAGCCGAGGCCATTTCCTCGTCGACCGCCTGTAGGTTGCGCTCGCTTTCCTTGGCACGGCGGGGAACAGGTATACCTTTCTATCGATCAGGCACAGGCGCTGCCCCAGCTGGCCACAGCACGGGACCTAGTCATACGAGGCATCGAGGAGGAGCTGGCGGGCAGGCGTGACATCGTGGGCCAGCGCAAGCAGTGCTACGTAGGCCGAGAAGGCCCAGTCCAGCAGCGAGTGCGACATCTCCAGTGGAGGCCTCCTGCCAGACGAGCCCGGCACGGCCCCGACGTCACAGCGTGGAATGTTGCCGCCAGGTGGGCCCAGCATGTCATGCAAATCCGAGGGTACGTGACCAAGACGGTGGCCAAGCTCAACATCCCACAGGACCAGTTCAGTAAACGGCAAGGTGCCCAGGTGGATCCCAGGCTGCACGCTCCAACGCCAGCTGCGACTACTGGCCCAGGTGGGCTCGGCGCCGGAGAGAGCAGCCGCGCCCCGAGTGCCCAGAGGCAAGGGCGCGCTGCTAGTGAGGCCCACAGCGGTGGGGTGGCCGATGCCCCAACGCACGGAGGTGTTCCCGGCGGCCTGGTGAGGCGCTGCGGCGCTCGCCCCGTCGCCCTCCCTGTAAGCCCGAGCGAGGCCCACCGCGGTGGGGCGGCCGATTCCCTCGCGCATGACGCTGCTCCTGGCGGCCTGGGCAGGTGCTGCGACGCTCGCCCCGTCGCCCTCCCTGTAAGTCCGAGCGAGGCCCACAGCGGTGGCGTGGCCGATGCCCTCGCACGTGGAGTTGCTGAAGGCGGCCTGGGCAGGTGCAGCGACGCTCGCCCCGTCGCCCCCCCTGTAAGTCCGAGCGAGGCCCACCGCGGTGGGGCGGCCGATGCCCTCGCACAACCTATTCCTCTTGGCGGCCTGGTGAGGTGCTGCATCGCTCGCCCCGATGCCCTCCCGATAAGTCCGAGCGAGGCCCACGGCGGTGGGGAGGCCGATGCCCTCGCACAACCTGCTCCACTTGGCGGCCTGGAGAGGTGTCGCATCGCTCGCCCCGACGCCCTCCCTGTAAGACCGAGCGAGGCCCACAGCAGTGGGGTGGCCGATGCCCTCGCGTGCGGAACGAGGCGGGGTGCCATGGGCGGGGGGCTGGACCCCGACGATGAGCTCGACGCAATGTTAGACGACCAAGACCTGCACCGTGAGCTCCATCTGCCACCGCTGGAGGCCGAGCCCCAGCAGAACGGGCTGGTGGCTGGTGACCCACATGGGCCTGGTAGGGGCTTCGCCGAAGTGAGGCATAACGAAGACCACCAGTGTCAGCCCGCAGGTCGTGGCGAAGACCCTGGTCGAGTGGCTGCTCGCATGCTCCAGGCAGCCTTCCAACGGGAAATCAACATATTTACTCAGCATTGGATAGGGGGCCCACTCAACGACCAGCAGGCAGAACAGGACGTGCTAAACGATTGGATCGAGTGGTGTGTGCCGTGCACAGCCGAGGAGCTGCGCGGCCCAGTGTGCAACGCCCTGTGGGACGAGGGCGACTGGGATCAAGACCTCCCTCGTGAGGCCAGGAGGTGGCAGCGCGCTCGGGAGATGTGCGAGGGGGCCTACCGTTCTGGCAGCCGAAGCCGCATGCTCTACCGCGCCCACCTACAGCAGTTGCGCGACAGCTCCCAGGCGGAGTGGGCAGAGGCGGTCGGCATGCACCTATGCGCCTTTGAGCAGCAGCGGGAGTGGTTGGACCAGCGCTCAGGCGAACAAGCAGGCCGCGCCCCCCCCCCCCCCCCCACGTCCGCAAAGTGACGCACGAGGCATGGTCTCCCACGGCTTGCAGCATCGCAAGTGGATCCACAGTTTGGCGGCAGAGCTCGTCGCCGAAGTTCTGCAATCGCATCAGAAAGCAGCAGCACATCCTCAGGCAGCTGGACGATGAGGCTCGTCAGATGATGCAGTCGGGCCCAGGGCTGCTGGCGCACAGCGCCGCGGAGGCCAAGCTGCAGGACGTCATCGCGAAGGCCAAGCAGCTCGCAGCAGAGGCGGAGGCGAAGTGTCCCAGAGCCTGGACCTCGTGGGCGAGGGGGGGGCTTCCGCAGGAGGTGCAGGGCTTGCCCACCGCTTCGCCAAGCCGAAGCAGGACGTTGAGGTCCCCCGAACCAACGCCAGTGGCCACCCGTGCGACCTGGCCAACACCGAGCTCGGCGACTGGAAGGCGATTTGGGAGCATCACAAGCTTGATGCGGTGCCACTGCCCCCAGTTGCCTAACATTGGCCAGATCTTCCGCATCTCACCGTGCAGGACATCCGCTGTGCGATTCGCTCCTTCAAGCTGGGCACAGCGGTTGGCCAAATGTGTTTCCACCCGAAGCAGTTGGACTTCCTCTCTGACGAAGAGCTCTTGGCATTATCACTGCTATTTCATGCCTGCGAGCATCGCCTCGGGTGGCCGCCGCAGCGCATCGTCACGGTCCTGGTCAGGCGACCCAAGGCTGGGGGAGGAATGAGATTGATCGGGCTGCTCAACACGGTGGTCCGACTGTGGACTCGTGCACGTAGGCCGTTGGTCGCCCAGTGGGAAGATGCCCGCCGAGCAGAGCACGCCTGGGGGCTTGGCCCAGGCAGGAGCTCGTCTGCCGCCGCCTTCGCCCACAACCTGCCCACGGATATCACGCTGGCCAGGAAGCAAGACGCGATCACCATCATGGTGGGCCTCCTTAAATGATTTGAAATGGTGGCGCCAGCCGTTCTGGTACAGGAGGCGAATGCAGTCGGATTTCCACCACGACTTGCGTGGCTACTGGTCCAGCTGTATTGCCAGCCACGAGTCGTGCGGGCGCACGGCAGCGAGGGCGACCTGTGCACATCGTACCAGGGCATCGTTGCAGGGTGCTCACAAGCGACCACGCTGCTGGCAGTACTCATGCACAGGGCGATGCTGCGGGTTACGGCTTTGTGCCCAACGCTGAAGCCCAGACAGTTGGTGGACGACGTGACATTACAATGGGCTGGGCCCGAGCATCGCAACACGGAGGAGCTAGGCGAAGGCATCGATCAGCTCACCCATGAGCTCGAGTCCCTCAAGCTGACCATCCAGATCAAGCAGCTCGGCTACGTGGCCTCATCCAGCCGTGCCGCGAGGAGGTTTCGGTGGGCCGCGCGGGCTCGTCGGGTCACGGAGCTACCATGGATTCGCAACCTCGGACATGAGTTGGGAGGCGCGCGCGTCAGGCGACGTCAGGGAGCTGAGCGACTTGAGCAGCTACGACGGCGAGTGGGGCGGACCATGGCCCTCAAGAAAGCAGTGGGGCCAGGCGAGTGACCCGACTGCAGACGGCTGGATTCACCCCCTCAGCCGCGCACGGCGCCACCGTCCGCGGCATTGCCGACGCCGCACTCAAGCAGATCAGGACGGTGACTGCCATGGTTGCAGGAGTGCGACCGACGGGCAGCATCAGCATGGGCATGCTCATGCAGGACTACGCGCTGTACGACCCACTCTACTACGCGACCAGCAGCATCGCCTTCATGTACTCCGCGCGTGTCTGGGAGAACCTAGTGTCGCTGCAGTCGCTCAATACCCTGGCACTATGTGGACGGCCAGATGCGTGCGCAGCCCAGCTGGGGCAGAGTGAGAGGGCCCGTCAGCGCCCTGTGGCTCACCCTGGCTCGCATAGGCTGGCGGCTCAGCCCGGCGACCACGTTCGAGGCAGACCCCGGCGCCAGCATGCGCCTCCTGGAGATTTCACCTCGTGACGTCCGTGGCCAAGTCAACCAGGGGGTCACGCGCTGGCTGCTGGCGCGGGCGGCGAGCCACGTCGCAGAGCACAACGGCGAGCAGTTCGGGTACCGCGGCATCAGGCGGTGCGTCGAGAAGGCCATTCGGGATCCTGCCGAACGAGGCTCGCTGCAGTGTACCTTGACTGACGCGATGTGACCTCGTTAAAAACGTTTGAGAAGAAGCTCCTATCTGACGGGAGATGCCTGGCTTGCGGAGCGGAGCGCGAAACCCCGGGCCACCGTTGGTACACGTGCCCTGCCCTCCTGGACCCTAGCCTGCCTGCGCAACTCGGAAGCTCCTGAGGCGGTGGTCAAGACCCGTGAGCGTCTGGCCCAGCAGGCCCTTGAGACTGCCATGGGGGATCCCCATGAGGCCCTCAGGCTCGCTTACGCCATTCCGCTAATGCCTCCTCCCGCCGAGACCCCGCCCATGTGCCCCGAATTCGTGCACCACTGGGGGGGCCCTGAGCTGCCGTGGGGTGGCCGCCTGTACCTCGATGGAGGTGGGTTCGGCATGGGCACCCCTGAGCTTGCCAGATGTTCTTGGGCCGTTGTCCAGCCGTGTGAGGACGGCAGGCCCTGCAAGGCTATTTTCCCTTCCCTCCCAGGCGTGCAGACAGTTGCCAGAGCCGAGAAATATGCTGGACTGATCGCCACTTGCCCCCCCCCAGGTCACCTGTCTCGTCTCGGACCATTTTAAGTTTTGTGGAGGGGGGGCAAAGGTGGAGCCCGCGCGATGCGTCCGCCTCGGCTCGCCACGCCGTCCTCTGGAGAGCGATCCGCACCAATGTGGCTAAGCAGAACAGGAGACCGTCGCTTTTTGAGTGGATTCCCTCGCACAAGACACTGGCTCAGGCTATTTCGCTCAACCTGGACCTCCAGGACTGGCTGGGGAATGGCTGGGCGGATCTGTTTGCTAGCGTTGCCTTAGACCTGGCCAGCCCCGCCAAGAACCTGGTTCGCAACCTCAAGATTCGAATGGAGGGGGCCTGTCTTGATGCCCGTTTCATGGCCTGGGCATCAGCGAGGGTGGCTAGTTCAGGCGCATGGGACCCCGCTCAGGTTGACCCTCGGCGCCCTCCCCCCGCACCTCGGCCTCCGAAGCCCTTCAGCATTGTCGCGCACGAGTTTGCGGAGCTCCCTGGAAGGGGGGTCCGTTGCATGGCGTGCAATCGAGTTGCTCGTGCGGCCGAGACCAAGCGGTGCTTAGAATCGTTCCCCTGTGTGGCGTCTCGCTTGGCCAGGCTTCGGGCCCAGGCTGCCGTGCGCGCGGCAGGAATCAGCCCTGCCCCCCACAGCCGTCGCCTGTTGTGGCCCTAGCCCTAGCGGCCGCTGCCACCGTGGCCGCCGCGTCAGCCCCCTCTGCGAGTGTCGAGGCGAGTCGTGCGCCCAGAGGCCGAGAGCCGGACTCTGCCCCTCTTGAGGCCCCGCAGAGGTCCCGACGCAGGCTGCATGGCACTCGTTCGGCCCAGGCTTTCGAGCGTGATCGGTCTGCCCGCTCGCTGGCCCCGACCGAGCCGTTGACCCCGTCGCGAGGCAGGAGTGTCTCGGAGAGCGCTGGCGCAGAGCCCAGTGCCTCCCCCCTCGGTGCCCCGGCTGGAAGCCAGACGGGAGAGGCCTGTGGTGCGGCCGCCGCCCATCGTCTTCGCAATGCTGCTAGGGGAGTACCCGATGCTCCTGTCTCCAGCTTTGCCCCCTCCCCTCCTGAGCCCCCCGTGGGTGACGTGCTGGAGGCCCCCCTGGAGGGGCTCGAGGTGGGTGGAGGTTGGGAAGGCGACCTTTCGTCGGGCGGGGTGGCGGGGGGGGCGGGGGACCTTGCGCATCGCGCGCGGGCGAGCAGGCCCTGCCGCTGCCGACGACGGCGCCTGCGGAGCCCCCGCCACCGCCTGCAGCGGCAGCGCGGGCCCCGCGCATGCGGGGCCAGGCCGCCCGCGGCTGCGCCGTCGCCGCGGCCGCCGCTGCCCAGCAGGAGGAGAGGGGCGAGGCGGGGTCGGCCACGGGCGGGGTGGGGCAGGGGGTCGAAGTCCTTCACGAGCGGGGCCATGTGATTGTCTCTGCCCCGCCGTTCACCGTTTACCGACGCTGTGGGTGCCTCTCGGGCAGGCAGCTGTCGAAGGGTCTGCTGCAGGAATGCACGGGGCTCTTGCCTGCCCCGAGGTCGTGCCCCGCCCCTGCTTTCAAGGAGAAGGCTCGCCGCAGTGGCAGGTTGCTAAGTGGCGTGCGCCCCGCGCGCGGGCAATCCGCTCTAGTCTGGCAAAGGGAGTGTTTTTTACTCGTCCTTGACCCTGGCCTCCGTGGGGTTCGGAGGCGCCCCTTTCAGTGATATGGGGATCACCTGCTGACGAGCTCCTGGTTCTGCCCAGTGGCTCCAGAGCGGCCCATGTGGGCCCCGCTGGTTTCAGGCCGCGGTCCGTAGCTCCTAGTTGCGGGACGTGGGCCCTTGGTTGCCCACGCATCCGCACACGCGCACGCACACGCGCACGCGCACGCACACGCACACGCACACGCACACGCACACGCGCACGCACACGCACATACATATGGTGCTGTGTACACAATTCGTTCCCGCTCGCTCTCTCAATCGTGTTTGTGGCCTGGGACCAATTTGCGACTTGATGTCTGTGATCGATCTTTCGTTGTGCGACAGAGAAAAATAGTGATATATGGTGATTTAAAAAAGACAGAGAGTGAGACATAGAGTGATACATAGAGCGGGAGATAGATAGCCGGCCAGCGATATATACATATATTCATATAGATGTGTGCATTCATATATATATATATATATATATATATATATATATCGGGAGCCAGGAGGCCGTTGTATTCGACGGAGTCATTGTCGCGTGGGAGGCGGTGGCGAATCATTCAGTCATTGTCCGTTTCGCCAATTTCACGACAGGAGAAGCAGTGATGCGAATGGGGATGATCGGACATCGATTGCGCGGTTTACGCATGCCCTCGCGCAGAAGCACTCCTTCTTTGCGTGCCCTGACGCTGTCTGGACTGTGCAGTCTCGGCATGTCCTTTCTGGCACGTTTTTTTGGAAAAAGGGCTCTCAACACATCAACACGAAGAATGGGAATAGCAGACGAAGTCTAATGAGGGGTGCACGTATCTCGTTTTGTCTTCGAAGCACATGCAGGACCAGGCACTGCGCAAGGTAATCAAAGACATGTCCGAAACCTGGCCCCGGGGCATCCCTCCCAGGCCCTCGGACTCCACCCCCCCCGGCAGCGTCTTCGGAGCTTCCACCGAACTCAGGATGCTCCACGAGCTCGCGTCTGGCGTGGGTTGTCTGGGCTCAGTCCCCCCACGAGTCCGAGTAGATGGGCCCGGAGGGTCGCGCCGCATCGCTGATGCATCGTCGATGCTGCTCGACGTGGAACCCGATTTTCTCCACGCCGACGTCGCCGGTGCATCGCCGACATCGCCGATGCATCGGTGATGCATTGGCGATGCGGTGCGATCTTCTGACCCCGTTTGCCAGGCCTTTACAGGGGGGACCCTATGCCGAGACCATCTCTTGGCATAGGATTGGGCTCACTTTGGCTCGGGGTTGCGGCTGCTCTTGGGTCCCCTCAAGGGGCAGCAGGGGGCTGCCCTCTCGTGGCGTTCCTCTGCCGCTTCCTGGCCATTCCTCAGATCAGACGTTGCCCAACACATTCACATGGCAAAAAACCACCACCAGAGTCCTGGACCCCATCTTCTTGCATCATTGGTCGAGCCAGATTGATCTGTGAAGGTCGCGGGTCCCGAAACTGGGCCAAAACTCCCGCGGTGGAAAACATGCAACCCCAGGATTTCAGAGGGTTCCTCGGCTCCTCCTTCTCGGACTTGCCTAGCAACGGCTCCTCGGCCGTCCTCTAGTCTCTCGTGACGTTCCTCGTCGCCTCCACTCGTGCCCGGGCTGCAGCCGTGGAGCCTGCCGCTGCAGCGTCTGCGCATCCTCCTCCTCCTCCTCCTCCTCCCTCCTCGTCCCGTCTTCTTCTTTTCCTTTTCCTCATCCTACTCCTTGTTCCCCTCTTCCTCCGGTCTGAGGTGGCCCAGCAAGCATTGGTTCGGGCCACCAGGAAGGGCGGGCAGGTTCGAGGCGCTGGGTTCGGGACGGTTTTGTGCCCTTTTCGGTATCTGGGGTTCATGTCCAAGCCCCAGTACCGTCAGAAACGGATCTGGTTGAAAACTACAGGTGGATCCCAGGAGGGGTTTGGGGACGGGTTTTGAGCAAAATTGGTTTCATCCCCCCTCTTGCCTCCTGACTGACTTTCTGTGGTCCCAACCAGTTCAGACTCCCCAGCCGCCTCTGACACCCCCTGTCCTCTTCCCGCCCAGATCTTTCAGTTTCGCCCCTTCGCACAGCCCTCCAGCAGGGTACGTCTCTGTCACCCGCCTCTCTCATGTTCGCGTCTTCGAGGCTCTTTCCGGAGTGCTACGCCCTGTTGCTGGCTGCCGGCTTCCAGGATGCACGATGATCTGAGCAGGCGGCAGCTTTCAAGTGCGTGCCATGTTTGGATGGCGACTAGTAGAGAATAGAGAAGGATGCGGATGAGGTTGGAGACGGGGGAAGGACGAGGAGGAGAAACTAGTCGTGCTTTGGGCCCAACGGCTGCTTGGGAAAGCAGGAGGAGCAAGCCGATGATGATGATGATGATGATGATGATGATGATGATGCTGATGATGATGATGATGATGCTGATGATGATAAAGATGATGATGATGATGATGATGATGATGATGATGATGATGATGCTGATGATGATGATGATGCTGATGATGACAAAGATGATGATGATGATGATGATGATGATGATGATGATGATGATGATGATGATGATGATGATGATGATGATGATGATGATGATGATGATGATGATGATGATGATGATGATGATGATGATGATGATGATGATGATGATGATGATGATGATGATGATGATGATGATGATGATGATGATGATGATGATGATGATGATGATGATGATGATGATGATGATGATGATGATGATGATGATGATGATGATGATGATGATGATGATGATGATGATGATGATGATGATGATGATGATGATGATGATGATGATGATGATGATGATGATGATGATGATGCTGATGATGGTCGTGTCTCACTTGTCATCTCATTAGCGATTGAGTGCCGCGAGGGTTTATCCTCCGAAACCGTCTGGCTCAGTTCTCTCGCGAGGTCTCCAGATGCTGAGCCCCCGCGCGCTGGCCGGGCTGGGCATCGCGCATTTCGCCGGGGCGTTCCTGGGCCATTTCGCGGCGCAGCCCGCCCCCCTGGTGCCGGAGGAGGCGCCTGGGACCAGCCCCGCGGAGGCGGGGGTGGACAGCGGCGCCGCGGCGTCGCGGGACCTCCAGCAGGTGCTCGGCACGCTGCAGGAGGCGCTGGGCGACTGCCTGGCTTCGCGGGCGCCTGTGTGCCCGAGCCCCTGCCCCGAGTGCCGCTGCGACTGCGGGGCCGGGGCTTCGGCGTCGCCAGGCTGGTGGCGCGCGGCCCTTGAGCTCGTGGTGGGGGCCGCCGTGCTCCTCGCCCTCGAGTTCTTCCGCGGGCTGCTGGGCTGGGCCCGCCGGGCCATCTCCTGCGCGAGCCGTTCGTCGGCCCTGCCCGCGTCGAGGCCAGGCTTGGCGGCCCCAGGCTCGCCTGACCCGCGTGTGCCGAGCGGAGGCGGCCAGTATCGATGAATGTTGGGGACGAGATTTGGGTTGAGTACGATGTCGATCCTCCCCTTCTTCATGCTCGGCTTCTTCTGGTGGGCTCGTCTCGCACCCCGGGCGCCTTCTCTGTGCTCACTCCCGACATGGACGTGTATGTCGAGGAGTACACGCCCGCGAACACCGACTTGCGGGGATACTATCTCAAGCAGCCTCGAGGTGTCGGAGCCCTGGCGGTGGCAGCGCCTGGGGGACGAGGGCACTATGACGTCGCCCACCTCCCGACCGCGCCGCAGATGGTCGGGGTGCTCCAGGAGGCGCAGGTGGCCATGGCGTGTTTCGAGGGCGGCGGTGCAGGAGGCGTGGGTGCAGGCGGCGGGGCTGCTGGAGGGCTGCTGGGTGCCGGCGTGGCCGCGGGCCTGCCCGCCGCCTTGGGCGGTGGCGGAGCCGCCGCCGGCGCAGCACCCCTTGCCCTGCAGGGGCCCGCCGGGGCCGGCGCCGCGGGCGCCCCTGGCGCGGCAGCCGGCGCGGGCGGCGCCGCGGGCGTGGCCCCTGCCGGCGCCTTGGTCGCCGCGGGCGATGGGGCCCCTGCCGCTGCCGCGCCTGCCCCCGCCGCGGGCGGCTTGGCTGGCCTCGCCGCCGCGCTGGGGGGACCCCCTGGTGCAGTCGAAGGCGATGGCGCTGGAGCTGCTGTGGGGGGCGAGCGAGGCGGGGACGATCTACGGACCCTTGCTGTGCGGTATGAGCGACAGGGGTTGCGATATCGAGAGTTTCGGGAAGCTGTTCAGAGCAACCGATCCACCAGCTTTCCTGACTGGCCCGTCCCAGGGCCGCGTACCTTCCAGTGGGTGGCGGAGTACCAGATGGAGCACGGGGGCGCCCCCATGGGCCACCACGTGGCGTGGAAGGCGTCGCTGGGAGCCTCCGTCGGGCCCGATGACCCCGTGGTGCACCTGCACGCGGAGTTTAGCAAGCTTATGCAGACCATGTGCACCTACGACCAGCTGGACGGCGCCAACCTCGCATGCGGCGAGCTGGTGGCCCGCCAACTCCAGCTGTGCGAGGAGAAGTACAAGGACAAGATATTGTCGCAGCGCGGGGGAGGCGGGCTCCAGCAGGACGAAGGGTACTTCTTCACCGACATGGGCTCGACAAGAGGCCTCATGGTCAGTCCAGAGCTCGCGAAGTGGGTGGCGGAGCGCCTGCAGGCCGAGAGCAGCGTCGCGAAGGAGCGCCGCAAGGCGCGTGAGGAGCGGCAGCTTGCCGCACCCAGCGGCGGAGGCGGAGCCGGCAGCGGGGGCGGTGGCCCCGGCGGCGGCGGCGGCAAGAAGGGGAAGACGTGACGAGAACGGGGCGTCCCTTCGCCCCGCTGGTGAGGGAGCTCAGCCGACCCTCACTGGCTCCTCCAGGCTTGAGCATCGCGCTCCTGTGGTCTTATGGGCCCCAGTCGTCAGCGAAATGTGTTCCCCCTTCCTCTTTTTCGTGATCTGCCTGCCCGACAACCGGCTTGCCGTGCTGTGGGGCGCCGTCGGGATAGACTGGTGCATTCGCTGCAGTGGGCTAACCTCGGCATCGGATCGCTCAACGAGTTGGCAGGACGCAGCGGCAGCCGCCCACGTCGTGCCTCAGTTTTGCAGCACATGGCGCTCGAGCACATCCGGGAGCAGTACACCGCTTTCCCGGGGCCGCCTGAGGACGTGTGCCCCCGCGGGAGCCTTCGCGAGCTCTGCGGCGCCTGCCCCATGTACGGTATGGAGCGGGCGGATTTGGCATCCTACAGCGAGGGCAAAGTTTCCTGGCCTGCAGAGGGGGCGGCTCCTGTGTCCCTCGAGTCCGCCCTCCAGCCGGCCGACGCGGCGTGGCTGTCGGATTGGGGGGCCAACATGCTTCGAAGCCCGGGGGAGGCTGCTCAGCTTCGCGCTGAACTGGGACTACGTGCTCCTTACTCTGATCCTGGGCTGCGAGACCCCAAGGTGTACGGGCGGTTTCTTGAGCAGCTGCACCGTCGTGGCATGCTCCAGTTTTGCAAGTGGGATGGCAAGGCCCCGACCTGGGGGGCCTTCACGGTTCGCAAGAAGGGGGGCCGCCAGAGGCTCATCTTCGACACCAGGCTGGTCAACCTGCACTGTCGACAGGCGCCTGCTACCGAGCTGCCGTCGGCCGCATCCTTCTCTCGTTTGGAGAGTGAGGCCACCGCCCCGCTGTACTTCGCCTGCGGGGACATCGAGAACGCTTTCTACGCGATGCGGATCCCAGCCGGCTTGTGTTCCTTCTTCAAGCTCGGGCGGGTCCGCGCGGGCATGGTGGGGATCACTTCTCTGGGCGGCGCAGCGGTGGATTGTGGCGACTGGCTCACCCCTCAGCTCACCATCCTGCCCATGGGTTGGAGCTGGGCCATGCACCTGTGTCAGATGGTCACGGTGCGGGCGGGCGTGCCAGTCTCACGGCACGTCCGAGATCGCAGCGAGGGGCTGGTGCTGGGGAAGCAGGACGGCCTGGGTGCCGCCGCCTACGTGGACAACTTCTTGGTGCTTGGCGCCAGCCAGTCGGAGGTCGACTCCACCGCGGCTCGTGTGGAGTCGGAGCTGGTCAACCTCGGCTTCTCAGTGCGCGAGCAGCAGCGGGCCAGCAAGAGGTGCTCGTTCGTGGGGCTGGAGCTGCGCGGGGCGTCGCACTGCGTCCGCGTGTCCCCGAAGCGCCTTTGGCGAGTGCGCTATGCGATCGACGAGCTGCTGGCCCGGGGGTCCGCGCGGGGGGAGATCGTGGAGGTCCTCCTCGGGCACTGCACCTGGATCATGCTGCTGCGCCGGCCGTCGCTCGCCATCTTCGACGCGAGCTACCGCTTCTGCCAGGCTGCGCAGGACGAGGCCCTCCCCCTGTGGGCCTCGGTGCGCTGGGAGCTCCGCACGCTGCGGAACTTGCTGCCGTTGCTCTCCGCGCGCCTGGCAGCCCCGTGGCATGCGGAGGTCTCCGCCTCCGATGCCTCGCCGTGGGGCGGCGGAGTCTGCGTCCGACAGGCTAGCTGCCGCGCCGCCGCCTCGCTGGGGCGGACCGTGGAGCGCTGGCGGTACCACTTCGATGAGGCCATCACCGCCCGCGCGCACGCGCTCGAGGGCGCGGGGGTGGCCACCGCGCTGCGGCGGCCCGCGGCGCTGCCGAGCGAGGCGGCGAAGCACCTGGACAAGCAGTTCGGCGAGGTCCCGGCGTCCTTCATGCAGGACCCCAGCTGGAAGATTGCAATGTCCTTCCCGTGGCGGGACAAGCACGACATCTACTACGCAGAGGGGCTGGCCCTATCCGCCTCGCTGCGGCGCGCGCTGCGGTCGCGGGGCGCCTTCGGGCACCGCCTGGTGCTTCTGGTGGACAACCTGTCTCTGGCTCTGGCTGCCGGCAAGGGTCGAGGTTCGGCGGCGCAGCTCCGCAGCGTGCTGCGCGAGCTCTGCGCGCCGGCGCTGGCCTGCCGCCTGCAGCCGCACGTGCGGCGGGTCCCGAGTGAGCTCAACCCTGCCGACCGCCCGTCCCGCGGCTACCTGTGCATCGACGCGCAGAAGCGGGGGGCGGCCGCGGAGCTCGGGCCTGCTGCAGCTCGCGATGCTAGCCCTGGCCCCCCCGACGGTGATGGGGGGGAAGAGAGGGCGCGCGCCGACGCTGGGGGCTGTTGCCGCGCTGGATCGGCCCCTAGCCCTGCCCGGTGCGGGGATCGCGCTGGGGGCTGCCGCGGGGTCGGCCGCTGCGGCGCGTTGCCGGGGGGCGACGAAGGTGGCGCTGGAGCCGGGGTTGACCTATCTGGAGCAGAGGTCGATCTCGAAGCCCGTGCTGGCCGACTACCGCAGGCGGGCGCAGGCCTTCGTGACTTGGGCCTCCGACTGCTGGTGATGATACTGATGATGCTGAGGCTGATGCTAATGATGATGATGCTGCTGATGCTGATGCTGATGCTGATGCTGTTGCTGCTGATGATGATTATGCTGATGCTGTTGCTGTTGCTGATGCTGCTGCTGCTGATGCTGCTGCTGCTTATGATGATGATGCCGATTATGCTGATGATGATGATGATGATGACGATGATGACGATGATGATGCTGACGATGATGATGACGATGCTGATGATGACGATGACGATGACGATGACGATGATGCTGATGATGATGATGGTGGTGGTCGTGGTGGTGGTGGTGATGATGATGCTGCTGCTGATGATGATTATGCTGATGATGATGACGATGATGACGATGATGACGATGATGATGATGACGATGACGATAACGATGAGAATGAGGATGATGTTGGTGATGGTGGTGGTGATGATGATGATGCTGATGATGAGGCTGATGATGGTGTTGATGATGATGCTGATGATGATGCTGATGATGATGATGGTGGTGGTGATGATGATGTTGATGATGATGATGATGATGATGATGATGATGATGATGACCGTGTTTGCACATCGCATTTTCAGTGGAACCGAAGGCCGTCGCCACGACCGCTTCGGCTCACGTCTTTTTCTGGAGGGCGAGGCCTCCGCCTTGATTCGCCTTGGCTCCGGGCTCGGCCTCCCGCTCGCAAGCAGCGCCCTTCTCCTGTATCTGGTGCGCTGGTGGCTGCAGCCCGCCGTGCCCGCGGCTCCCGTCGCGCCTGCGGCAGCGGCGGCCTTCCCGCGCGAGGAGGCGGGCCCGTTCCGGGCGCTGGGCGAGGCCGCCGGGGTCCAGGTGCCGCTGGCTGACTGCCTGGCGGCCGCCTTGGACGCGAGGGAGGCCGCGCGCGCTTGCCCCCCGCCCTGCCCGCAGTGCCCCGTCTGCGACGTGGGCAGCGGGCCGCGGCCTTCCCTGGCGTGGGAGGCGGCGCTCTACGTCTTGCTGCTGGCCTCCGAGCTCCTGCTCTGGGGGCTCTCGCTAGCCGCGGCGGCGGCCCGACTCCCTTGCCGGGGCCGCGCTAGGCGGCCCGCCCTGGACGGTGACGCCCGCGCGAGCGCGCAGCAGCCTGTGCGTGTGGACTCGCCCGACCGACGCGGGCATCTGATCGGCGGGCCGGGCCGCTTCTCGTGATCTCGGTCGGCGATGGGATATGGATCGAGTACGATGAACCTGGGCCGCGGCTCGCACACAAGCGCATCGTCGTGGCGCTGTCCTCCCGAGGGCTCGAGCACTACGCGGTGCTCACACCTGACTTCGATGTTTACGTCGAGGAGCGTGGCGCGGGGAATGTCGACATCCGCAACTTGTGGAAGGAGTGGGGCCCTGCCGCGGCCCCGCAGGGGGCCGTCATCCCCCTGGGCTGCGACGGTGCGACTTCGCCGCCATGCCGACGGTCGCCCAGCTTGCCCAGGCCTTCGCTCGAGGGAAATGATATGGAACAGGCGGGTGCTGAACAGGCCTACACCCAGTCCAAACTCGGGGGAACTCCAACGTGGATTTTTCTCCCGCGAGAAGAATGGCCGTCTGCTTGGGAGGACGTGAGAAATCCTGTATGTCCTCTCGTTCTATCACTCTACTGACATCCTGATGCCGTGGGGTCTCGGGAGCAACGCTGTGAAGGACATGTGACTTCAAAAGGATGTGTCAAATGTAGTCCTTGGCGTAGTTGCTACTTCCATACTGAACTACGTTTTTTTTGTGTTTTCATTTTTTTGAGGACGTTTCCAAAGTATCTGGGCCGAAAGGAAACCTTGAACACGTCTGGCGTCTATTGCAACAAGCCTTTGCTGGTTGTCCTAAAGGCACTGAGATCGATCCACCCGCTAACGTCGCGAGGTATCTGGGTTGTGAAACATCTCATCTCCACGCAACGAGTAGGGTGGCAGGGGGAACTACCCACCGTTCTCGATCCTGGGCCGCCGAAGGCACCACAATCAATCATCTTCCATCTGCTCTGCAGTAGAAAATGGTGATGAGGAGATGGGGGGTGGATCGGTAGCACAGCCGACTGAGTCATATCAACCCCGGACACCGAAATTTGCTCGAGTTATCGAAAATGATATGACAGAGTTCTTTGAGTCCTGTGTCATGCTTTATGCGCAAGTGACTGGCACTGACCCCGCAAACTACCCTGCGGTGGGCACTGCTTTTGGTCCCGAGTTGACTTGTTTTGAGGACGGACAAGGGGGTCCGCGTGGGGGGAACACCCACCTGCGGAAGAGGCAATAGCAGCTGTGCTGGGAATTGGCATTGAAACAGGTTCTCCGGCTACGCTAATTGAGGTTCCTGGTTTGCCAGCGAAGCCCGGCCCAGATGACCCAGAACCGCCGGCGCAGTCGGGGGCCTTGCAGCCTCTTGCAGCAAAGGTTCGCATGCATATTATATATGGAGCGAGAATGGTTCGATGCGATTTACTGTGCGCAGTCTGTCACACAGCGAGCTGTATCACGAAATGGACGGAACAACAGGACATTGTTTTTTCCGCCTAATAGGCTACATAAAATCCACGACCCTGTAAGAGATGACGTCGTGCACACGCGCTAGCCACCAAGTAAGATGGGCTCCATGCGCGCGAGCTAGTCGGAGCATGGCGTCGCGTAGACAAACGTGTGTTTCCCCATGGTGCGCTTGAGGTTGAAACTGTTGCAGCAGATCTGGCATGGCGAACTGAATTGCTTCCCGCCCTGTGATTTTGGGAAATATTGCTACGCGGTTTCAATGTGCGGTCATGGGAGATAAGCAGGCCGCATGTGCAGTAATACAGGCCGGAGGTTCGATGACATTGATGCACGTCCCGCGCGCCCGCCGTATTGATGATGCCGCAATTTCAGAGCAATTTACGCGTGGAATTGTTATTTTACGAACGTGCCCAGAATGAGGCTGCTGATATCGGTGGAAAACGCTTCGCACATCTTGCAGCGTGGGTCAAGGTTCTTTACCATGTTAACGTTGTTTCCCTTAAACTTTGGAAGGTCAATCGGCGCCGGGACTATATTGCATCGACGTTCACCGGTGAGCTTCCCCTGGAACCCGGGGGGCTTCTCAAGCCCCGAATAGGTCTGAAAGCTGCGGTGCGTCCGGGGGGCATTGTGGAGAGCAGAAAGATGCGCAAAATTCACGGGTAACCGAAGGGTTGCCAGTGACGCCCGAGCCTGTGCAGCATGCGGACATGGCCAAAACTCCCAAGGTGGATGCAGCAGTAGCCACTAAAGACGGAACCGATGCCGCGCCCGGCACAGCCGGCAGCATTGACAGCCAGAGACCCTCGGGGGTGAATAAGGGCGGTTTCAGGAAAAGCTCTCAGCAGCGACAGTCACGAGAAGAAAATGAGATGATGGCTCTGTTCGAGGTAACTGATAGTGAATCGGATGTCTGACCATTGCAGTCCACTCAGCAGGTAGATTGCACTGACATCGCCGATGTGGCTGTGGCAGTGTCGAATGATATGTGTCAATGTCATTGACAGATCAGCCAATGGTAGACCCAGCCGTTGTGGGAAAGGAGTGCAACGTAGAAAGAAGGATTCTTGGATGCTGCTGTGGGCCGAACAGCAAGATAGGTGATTCAATTTACTTCGTTAACAACTCGCGTCGGTTTATGCGATGCGCCGAGAACGAGGGCATGAGAACAGAAAACAAGGTAAACATGAAGTACTCAGAGATATACAGGAGTCCCAGGGAAAACACATGTCACTTTGGGCCTCAATTCCGTGCGCTGGAGGCCCCCCCCCTGGCAGCGCGTTAACGAAGCTCATTATATTCGAAAGGGCGACCGTAGATCTCTTAGAAGGCTTCGAGGAATTCGAACGGATTGTCGGTATCTCTTGGGGAATGTTAAGGAGATCGCGTGTGGTGTCGGTGATGGAGGGGGCATTGTGCATTGAGTGGCCCAGTCAAAGCATGTATTGGAAGGGCCCTCAGGTGAAAGCATTCATGGGGGGAATAGAACTGCGCAAGATAGTGGAGTTTGATGAGGAAGCCGTGGACGAATGCTTCAACGTCCAACATTGTGACTACTGGTTTGGAGCGTAGATGCGATGGCGCACGTGCACGTGTTGAGGCACGTGGTCAGTATCGCAAACTCGCCGAATAATATACAGATGAATTCGCTGAAGAAGTGCACGTTGTCCCTGCGTGCGCTGCTGCATGTTCTTCGTCTCATTATTTTATGCCCTGTCATGGCGTCTGTGCCGCTGCCATTTCCTCTCGCGAGCAGGCGCGGGGCCGCCATCGGTCCCGCGCCCCGATTGCGGGGCGGCCGCCCAGCCGCCGCCGCTCCCCCGTCGCCAGCCGCGGGCATAATCCATTGGCCTTCCGGCAGCCCCTCCGCCTGGCCAAATGAACCCGCGTGTTCCCAGCGGTGCAACCGATTAGGATGCGCGAGATGCGCGCGAAGGGTAAGTGGTTTCATTTATGCAATACCATAGGGTGCAGATACTTCGCGGGGGTCGCCGGGACACGATCCAAAGTTCCTGTTGTAGAGGGCGATCAACCTCCGGATAGACCGGCGGAGAATCGGATGGCGGCTTTGCCTGAGGAGTGTGAGCTGTCCAGATCATTGTTGCATGGCTTGCCGCGATAGCGTGGATGAGCATGGCAACCGAGCCATTTCTTTTGGCGATGATGACAGCCTACGATATGACTTCTTCACGAGTTGCCCATCTAAGGTTGTGGAGAAGATAGCTGCTACATTGGAAGTCTGTAGACCCCGAACGGCACAGCCGCAAGGGGGGCCGAAGGTGGCCGTTATGTACACATCGGAACACTATCCGAAGATATTGGACGACGCAGAATTAGATGTTACGGACCAGCCAGATGGTGAGTCGAAACCAAGCGAGGTCAAATCCGATGGAATATACATATATACATATGTATATCCATGTGTATATATATGTATATATTACCAGCAAATGGTCCAACTTTGAATTGCAGCACGCGTACCATTTGGAGCCCGAGCAGGACGACGCGCATTTTCTTTGTGATGAGAAGGTGCCGCAAATCTGTCGCGGACAATGGATGCAGCAGAATGTCATGATACGAAATGGCTTCTCATTTTCACAGACAGATGATATTGTTGTGGCGCTCGATGTCTACAAATGAATCAGTAGTGCAGCGATAGTATAGCATACTGTATGCTGTTCCATGGCTTGTTTCCTGGGCAACATGCAAGCCAAACTCTGAAGGGATCTTCGGAGGCAGTTTTGACGGTCCGCCTCCAATATTTGCGCAGTCGCATGTCGATCCTTGCACTACGTTGAGATGTAGATTCTTCATCGGGCCTCCAGGGCATCCGATGAGCAAGCCTGTTCGTTTCTGTGAGCGTGGCGAGATAATCGGATCGATGCTAGGAACGGCCAGGGCCTTTGCCGGGGCCCTTTACTTGGCAGATGGACGGATGAGGTGGTTTTCATGAACATCTGGGGGCCATCTAAGAATGGGCCCTCGCACGCCCCTGCTGTTGACGGCCGGGGGATTCATTTTTTGCGCTTCCAGTTGTCAGAGGGGAGCCGAAAGCTAAAATGAATGTCGTTTCCCAGGCGATGGTTGGGAACGCCCCGAATGACCCCCGCTGTGGAGGCGATGATCAGGGGGGACCTCAAACCAAGAAGGCTAAACTCCGCTCAACGACGCAGTCGCCTGAGAAGGGAAAGCCTCTCCTGAGAGGAGACAGTGCGTTGGCCCGAAAGTGCAGCCGAGGAAGGTCAGCCGCCCGTTGAGGTGGCTAAGACCGAGTCTCCCATGAACGTTGACGCAGAAATTGTTTCTTTGGACATCGCACTTGCAGATCCGCCTGTGGGCGCTCCGGGGGGAGCTAGCTCTGGCGCCGGGTGCGGTGCTTCGAGCGGGGGCGCTTCTTCTGGATCCCCCAGCACCGGCGCAGCCGGGGCATGGGGATCGCGGTCAAATGCCAGACCCGGCGGCGGAAATGACGGGCGGAACCCTGCCGGCCCAAACGAGGGCGGAGGAGGGGGTCAGCCTCCCGATCCTCGACCACCTGACCTCCCTCGATCGGAAGGAGTGGGAAGTGGACCTGGTTCGCCTTATCATGCCCGCGGAATTTGGAACGCACTGGCATCGCAGACAGCGAGCAGGGGCCGGCACAGCCGCGCCCCCGCCAAACAGCGAAATGACTGACGCATGGCTTTGCTGCGTCAGAGATATAACAATGCTGTGTGCTGACGTGGTAGACCTTCCCTTAAGGACTCACTGGCATGGCTTGAATGCCAGCAGTGGTGCATTGCCATCGCAATGATGGCGGAAGTGCATGGGCATGGTTGGTTTCCCTTCAGCGGTGAGGATTTGGCCGCCATGGTGAGGACTGGCAGGCCCCCAAGAGATGTCTTTTCACTTTTGGAACAGAGTACTCACAGAGGAGATAAGTACGTGGGTTCCGTCATGCATCTTATGTCTGATTCTACGTGTAAATTCAGTGGTGCAAAGATCAAGAGGCTTGGCCCGTTTGAAGCCCACAATCTTTTATGAGGGAAAATGTCTTTGGAACGGATGAAGACATTGAATGCGAGGCATGTGGGCCAACGCTCTTGGAATCGATCAAGAAGGACAACGTGTGGACTAATCAGTTTTCCGGCCACATGGCTAATTTCGGGCCAGGGCAAGATACGCCAATGCAGTATTTATTTTGGACCATGAATGATATTGCTGATGCTGACTGCAATATCACAGGACTCCCAGGAGCGAAATTGAAGAATGCTGAGCCCCAGAAATTGGTGGCATTGCTGGGAAAATTCTTCGAGACAGCTGAGAGGATGATTGATGAAGCTGTCCAGCTGTCCAAGTCGGGAACTATTCGGATATATGATGGCGGAGATCGCAGATGCTGGCATCCCGAGAGTGGATCATGCGACATGAACCCAATGTGTGATGATATTGCTATTTTGTGGCGGGCACGCATGAATCAGCGCGTCGAACGGTGCAAGGTCGCAGGTTTCCAGCCCAGAATCATGATTCTGGACGGCGCATGTTTGCACGGAATCTTCGCCACACTATGAATGATGGATACTTTTTGTTGACAAACAGGAGTGATGCAAATTGGACAAAGACGGTAAAACCGTCGATGTCCAAGGAGGTGAGTTGATGGCCGATCACATGCTGAACGCAGCTCGTTTAGCAGCCTGGTTCTTTTGCCAACCCTCTGGCGGCTCAGCCCCTCATGGGTGGACTTGCAGCGGCGGCCTGCGAGAAGATGGGCACGCGAAGGTTGAAGTCTCTTATGGGGAGCATGCCATGTATTGGACAAACTGGTGCCCTACCGAGGGCGCCACTCCAGTTTCGATGCTGGAAACACTCCCATTTGCTGATCCGCTTACCGCAGTTCCTTTCAATTCTGATGGGTCAGGAGATGGAGCGAGGCATTATTTGTTCTCGCTAGAGTGGAAAGAGTTTAGCTCGAATGAAAGTGGTATTGAGAAAGATTGAGATGGGGCGAGTACCGTTACTTCCTAGAGAGGAGCTTGCCTCACATACCTGGCGCGCCTCCTGAGGGACGAACAATGCGCCGTGTTGGGGAAGAGATCCTCAGTGACCAGTTTTTGCAGGACACTATAGAAGCATTGAATGCATCTCGGCCGCTCTTTTCCTCGCCTGCTAATTCCACCGAGCGAACTGTTTGGCGAGACTCCGGGGCTCGGTTCTCGCCGAGGCAGGATGATCAATTGGAGGCTAGCCCTGCTGGGGCAGCACCGACTGCCAATCTTACTGGTGAACACTCCCAAACTGTGATCGATGCAATCGACCCTGTTGGGCCTGGCACAGCCATGAGTTCAATGAAGACCCGAGCGCGCTCGGGGGAGCCTGTCAGAGCGGCAACTGCTATTTCCGCCGCCGAACACTGCGAACGCGCATTGAGAGAAAAATGCCCAGAGGGCGCAGGAAGAGGCCTCGGCCAGCGCAAGAAGAAGTATCCACCGGTTGATGACGATGGTGTCCGCAGATGTCCAGTCACATTGCGACATCAGGCGACGATTGGGTTGATTGGTGGCGATGGCGAACAGAATCCACAAGGCATTTCTTCAAAACCAGTGAATGCTGGGGGTTTGGCTAAACGCCTCTACGGTAGGAATATTTTGTGGCCAGGGGGGAGCTATGAGGATTTATTTTCCAAGCTACATAACAATGAGAGACTTGCGCGTAGAAGCTTATCATCGATTGTGCGCTGCATCCAATGCAGACGCATGGTTGGCTGAACACTTGTTTCAGAAAAGCGCGGAGCGACCGACGTTGCGCGCGGAATGCGCGATTCCGAATTGGGCCAAGTTCTTCATCGCAAGACGCGACCGTACAGTGCCCGGGGAAACAAAGACGATTGCCAACCGCGTTGCGTGGGAGCAAGCAGAAGAGCGTGTTCAGTGAACGTTGCCTCGCAAAGTTAATGATGATAAAGTCGCCGAACTAACTTCAGGGAAGAGCTGGGCAAGGCAGTCCCGCGGAACATCCGCTGGGGCGCTCCATTAGATTCTCGAAGGGTATCAGACCCTCCCTTCCGACCCAGGGCACGGGGGAAATGCGAAGAAATCGAGCATCGCAATTTATTCTTTTGCATCTCCGCATGACGATCTTGCGACCCACCTACGATACACAATGGCGGAATCAACTTTTTGTGGTGGGTACTGGAATACTGCAGAAAGCGCGTTTTGGAGTTTATCGAAGCCTGTTGCTGGCGACGGCGGTCCGACGCAACAGTGCGCAATGGACACTGGTCAAGGTGTGATGAGCGAAATGCGAATTTATCATTGTAGCCTCGCTGCGTACCAGACGCGTGGGAGTGGTGCTCGGACGATTTTACGACATATGCTGGATGAAGGCGAAGTAATTGATACATATTTCAACGTTGAGCGATTGAGAAGCCAAGACTATTTTGATAATTAAAGTCAGAGACCAGCATTGTGAATGGGTCCCTGATCTATCGCCGATCGAATGGCAGGAACATGCCCCGCCATACCTTGGATATGTCCCGTCGATGGAGAATGCTTGGGGATATTTGGAGAGCAAGGGGTGCCAACTCAATGTTGCGCATCCGTTCCTGGGTGGGGCGGAGGAGAGAAATAATCAGTTGGCTCACAGACAAAGGGAGGCCATGGCCAAGCCGCCGGCGCAGCCGGCGGACGGGTCTGTTCCTCGGGTGCCTAAGCAGTCTCCGTGTCTTGAGCGGCCTCAGGAACTCAAACCTCCGCCCCCTAACCTTGCCAGACCCCTTGTACCTCCGACTCGTAAGGGCCAGGGGGATATGAAGGCTGGCGAGTCGGATGATGGCCCGCGAGAAGAGGATTTGCCCCCTGCGGCACCGCCGCCAGGGGACAAACATCGAACCGTTGTCGGGCAATGTGGCGAAGCCGCCTTCGCCCCCTCCTGCGCCTGCTCCTAAAGCAGTGGCTGAGCTGCGGGAGGCTAGTTGGACTTCGACGAGGAACCCTATGGCGCCGCCACCAGGTATACGAGATTCACCTCCTCCTCCTAAATGGACTTCCACTTTGGGGGAGGGGCCATCTTGCGAAAGCAGACGCATCGGCCGTTGAGAGCCCAAAGGATCTGCCTATACCACCCAGACCTCCTCCGAAGGGTCCGCCGCGATTGGGTTCTTGGGTTCTCAGTGTAGTGAATGTGAGTCTGTTCCTCAGTCAGAGGCGCAGCCTACGCGGTTTGGCATGTATGAAGCAGACCTGGAGTCCATATGGGTATTTGCCTCAGAAGCGCTCGGCACTCTTCAATTCGACTTCCCTGAGCCCCCCCCAGAAGGGGCTGAGAAATTTGCTGCCGCATACGATTTATATCCTTGAATTGTCGTTGCTTGAGGGCGAAGTTCCAGGGGGCGATCCCGCGGCAGAAGTGGTTAACTTATGCACATTCCTTTTGTGTACGCACTCTGGTCCGCAATCGAGCCGAACGCACGTGGCGCTTCGCGGTGAAATTGCGTTCCTTTGGGAAATGCGCCCTGGGCGCGCAGGTGTTGATCATGTTCGGGAACTCGCGGTCGAAGAGGCAACTTTCCTGGGTGATGGCGCGTGAACTTGGACGTATCGCTACTTGAATCAGACAAGAGAAAAGAGAAATGAAGCGTCTGAGTATTCGTTGCCTTGCAAGAATTGGGTTTATTGTTTGCGCAATTTCCTTCAACTTCGATATCCGGGATTCATTTCTACTGAAGAAATCCCAAATGCGAGGGTGAGTCTCGTCCTTTGACAGGAGGAGCGCGGGCCCTCGCAGTTGAAGGACTTCCCGACAAAGAGGATGACGGGTCGAACGGAGATGAAACGGAGAAGGAAAGGGGCCCAAACGACAATTGACTAAGGATTCCCCTTCCCGGGGAAAAGAACTTTCTAATGCGCGGAGACGATGCGGATGTGGGCGCAAGCCCTGCTGCAGAGGATTTTGTCTTGCGCGTGAGTCCCCCGCCGACGCCTGATCATAAACAGCTCCGTCCTGAGGGGCAAAACCTTCCAGGTCGGGTTAGGAATGTTGGCCGCGCGACATTGAATATCGACGGAGAACCTTTGTACCTTGCATCGCGGCAGCGAGTGAACGTTCAAGGGAAAACGAGCGACGAGGTGCGAACGCAGGGTGCTGAAGCCCACGGGGCCGGTCCAGTGCCCCCGCGCATTGCGGCTGTTCGTGGGCGTACCTATACTACAATCAATGACAACGCGCGCTTGGGACAAGACCCCATATTTGCGATGCTTGGTTAAATAGAAACAGATGACTTTGAGCCGGCGCTCAAATTTCCGAAAGCAGAATTTGATTCGGACGACCGACCAGGCTCTCTTCCACAGGAAATTTGCACATATTCCATAGTGATGCCGAATGACGCTACCGGCGCAACCGAGGAAGCGGGGGAACAATTCCTGACCCGTCTTGCTTCGCTTCCAAGCTCCGCTGGCGTCGGTCGCGGAATGGAGGCCGCGCCATCGCCCAGCCTGAGGCGACGCAGCGCCAGTTGCAAGCGTCGCGCCAGGTGGCGGAGGCACCCTCCTCCGTGGACAATTCGCAGCAGGCCGAGGTCGTCGTCCACGGTAGTATGGGATACGATGGCCGGCAGGTGGAACTTCAGGTGATCCAGGTGCTCGCCTCCCACGGGGTTGTCCTGCGCGAGGGGGGCGCTATGTCAGCTTCGTCGGCTGGATTTTGGTATTCGTGCGTGGCTCAGACATCCTCTGGCATGGACGGCCGCCCTCGCTTGCACGTGCCCTCCAGAGCTGACTCGGCAAAGGTTTGCGATGCTCTACGCGACAAGGCTTTCCAGCTTGTTTCCGACATGATCAGCCTGACCGTGTCCGACGATGCATCCTTCGCAGACCAGGCAAAAAACGGTCGGATGGGGGTCGCGCTGACGCGCCGACCCCCGAAGCGCCGCCGGGCTTGTATGGGCGCGGGGACCTCCGCGCCTTCAATTCGTCACGATGGCGGCTTGCATTCCATCGTGTATGTGGATTTCTCGTTCCGGCGGGTGGTCTCGCACATCTCGCCCTCTTCTCTTTCCTCGACTTCTGCACCTTCCACTGACCGCCATTCTCATTCGGCCGACCTCTCTCGCGCTATTTCGTCAGGCGCCCCGCTGCCTCCAGCACGTGGTGCACCTCGAGGTCGTCATCGTCGCGTGCGTCGGCCACCTGAGGCAACGCCTGGCGCGGTTGGTCCATCTTCCAGTTCTACGCCTACTTCTGCCTCGTCAACAGCTTCATCAGGCGCGCGCCTCCCGCTGCAGCCGCCTGGCGCTGCGCCCCGCGCGCCGCGAAGGGATTGCTTGGAACTCGCAGGGCTTCTTCGTGGCCCGGGCTCCCGGGCATGCCAATCAACGTTGTTTTGCCCGCCAGCTCCTTCAACGCAGGGACTTTCTTATCTTGGCCGAGGCCCACGTCGCAGAGGGCGCCGTGAAAGCGTGCGCGAACTTGCCCGGCGCGTCCACGTGGTGGCCGTGCGGAACGGCTGCCCGCGCTGGGGTCGGCGTCATTGTGAAGGGTTCTTCTTTGAACAGGTTCCGCTCGGGCGTCCCAGATTGGGCGGAGGTGGGCGAAGGTGGACTTGCTGTCCTGCGATTTCGCGGTGTGGAGGGCTGCTTGGATTTAGCTGCCTGCCACAGGCCAACTGGGGTCTCTCGAGCCCTTCGCCCAGGGGCGGGGGTTTCTCCAGCCTCGCTCAGGGCGCAGCGGGAAGCCATCTGTCGTCGGCCCCCCCCGCTACTGCGGCCTGATGCCGCCCTCCTCGTCCTCGCTGGCGACTTCAACTTCGTCGTCGCTCCTGCCGATCGCTGGTGCAAGGGTTCCGGGGGGCGCGCTGGGGGCAGCGACGCCGCCGAGGCAGCCCACTGGAGACGAACGCTCCCGCCTCCGAAGCTCTGCGAGCTGCGCCGGGCGGAACCCGCGCGCGAAGGGCCTTTTTCATTTTCGCGCTTGGACCGTGTATGCGTTAACCAGCCCGTGTCCGATCAGCTCGACAAGCGCGTGTTCTCTGTCGCTTTACCTTGGGCACGTTTGTCACATCATCGTCCCTTGGCCTTTGGGCGTCATTCGCGTCCAATTCGCACTTCAATGGAGAAATTCATCCCGGAGGACATCATCAAGGACGAGCGTTGGCCCCTTCGGGTCGCTGATGAGTACCGCGCCGTAATGGATCTTTCACCAGGCGCTGGTCCTCTGATTCGCCTCCGCCGCCTCAAAGTGGCAATGGGGATTGTGTCAGCTAGCGCTGTCGAGGAGAAGTCGGCTGCGCAGACGACGTCAAGTTGGGCTTCTCCACTGAGCGCCGCCAAGGATGCTCTCCGCCACCTTGAACGGCATGGGCTTGGCGACCCTGCAGCTATCCGGGCGCGGTTTCCAGACTTGCAGGACATTCTACGCGATGATCTTCTTCGGCTGGCTCCTCAAGAAAGTCTCTCACGCCTCCGCGACCGCGCAGTCGATCTTGCACGGGCCGAGGTTCAGACCAGTCTACAGCGGCCTCGCGATTAATTGCCAGACCTACCTCCCGATATTCTGAACCAGCGTCGGTCGAAGATCCTGGTGCAGCTGACGCGCATCGCGCCGGGGCGCGCGTCTTCGCTCTCGGCAGTGGCTGCTGCCGACGGTGATCTTCGCACGGACGGCCCAGGCATGGCGCAGGCCCTCAAGGATCATTGGGGCGATACTTTCACGTCTCGTCGATTGGGCCGTCACCGCCGGACGACTTGGTTCCAAGACGATGCTGATAGCGCAGGTGGTCTGCAGGCTGCCGCTCAACCACTGGGTGCGTGATGATTCGGTCTGGCAGCTCCGCTGGGCGGACGTGCGGCGCGCTGTCTCGCAGACGTCGTCTTCTGTGCCTGGACCAGATGGGGTGCCGTATTCTGCCTGGCGCCGCCTTGGAGATTTGGGAGTTGATGCGCTTTTCGACGCTGCAGTCGAGCTTGGCGCTCAACGCGGTCGGGACTTGTTGATCGCGGCATTTCCATTGGACGCAAACGGTGATACGTCTTTCAATTTGGCTAGTATGGTTTTTTATACCGAAGAAGACCGCCCACTAGGCCAATGGCATTCGATTTCGCCTCCCTGGCGAGGTGCGCCCGCTATCAGTCGTGAACGCAGACAACCGGTTCATGGCGAATGCATTCCGCATCCGGGTTGAACCTCTACTTGGCCAAATCAGTTCCCAAATCCAGCGGGGATTTTTACCGGGGCGGTCCATGTTGCAGAACGCAGGCGAAATTGATAGCGAGATGCGGACTGCCTGTCTGCGTTCGGAGCATGCCTGCGCCGTCTTCTTCGATTTCGCCGCCGCTTTCCCCTCGCTGGCCCGCGACTTCATGCAGGAGGTCTTGAAGCACCTGGAGCTTCGGGTGTCTCTCAGGCGCTTCGTGGCCAACCTATATTTTGGGAACGGTTGTGGGATCGCGGCGCGCGGCGGTCTGCACGAAGGCTCCAGCGTCCGATCGGGCATGCGGCAAGGATGTCCCCTGTCGCCAATACTGTTCGCTCTATGTGGAGACTTCCTACTCCGACGATTCCAATCCGGTCTTCCAGGGCACATGTTGGGAGCTTGCGCCGACGACTTGGCATTGGCATCAGGTGATGCGTGGGTCTCTGCGCGAGTATTCGTGTCCCTCTTGGTGACTCCTCGGTGGAGGAGTTCCGGCGCCGCCTTGAGAGTCTTTTTCCTGGATGGGGTGCCGCGCGCGTCGCTGATTGGGCAGAGTGTCTGGGATTTGCGCTGGGGCCTGGGGGAAAGTATCGGTCGTGGCGAAAGGCTTTCGACAATTGCAGTCGGCGAGCTGAACTATGGGCGCAGCTCGGGCTGGGTCTTCACTTCGCGACGGTTGCTTACAACGTCTATGTGGCCTCCCTCCTCGCTTTCCTCTTGCAGCTGGAGGTCTTGCCGGACGCGTGGGAATCTACAGAAGCAGCGGCCCTTCGTCGCTTGGCCCCAGGACCGGCGCATTGAATTATACCTGCGGATTTGCGAGCTCTCCGGCGGCGTTACGGGATGCCCCAAGAGTTTTCGGACATGCAAGAGGTATCGCTAGCAGCCAGATTTCGCGTGGCGCACCAGGAGGCTGCCGCCTCGGGTGGTTTGGACGCGCATGGAGCTGCACGCCGCCTGGACGCCGCAGTCGTCGAGACGGAGTTCTTCTGGCGTTATGCGCGGTGATGCTCTTGGTTCATGGGGGCGTACGTGCGCAACTTGGCATCAGCTGTGTCTGCTTTCGAGCGCGCTGGCATCGCTATCCAGACGGTGGAGGCTGTCCTTGGAGCTGCTGGGCACGCTCGTCGGCACAACTGCGGCGCGCAACGGGCCGCTCGGTCAGCGTAGGCCCGAACGCTGCGCAGCAACCCGGAAGTGAGACTGAGGGCGAAGCTTTCGAGATGGCGGCTGCCATTCTTTCCGCGGTTGCGGGCTTCCCGCGGCGCCGCGGTGCTTCGGCGACTTGCCCGGCTCGTGCCGCCTCGGGTGGTCGCCGCAGTGCTTCGCACCTGGTTCAACGGTTGGTGCGCCGCCCGCCGGTTCCAGGGCAACGGCCGGTGCATTTTTGGGTTCAGTTTGGGGAGCGACGCGGTAGAACATTACATGGGATGCCCCGTTCTTCACCAGCACGGTCAACGTCGGCTTCGTTTGCGTACGGCTTGAACGTTCGAGGAACGTGGGCTCAGTTTTTTCTTGCTCACGGGTGCCTCCTCACGGGTCCTTATTCGGCGAGCACTTCTACTTGCGGCGGCTCGCCGGCAGCGCTGCAAGTGCCGCCATCAATCAGGCATCTCTGACCCTGCAGTGCTACGGCGAGCGCTGGACCAGGCTGTCAAAGAGGCCGCTGAGGGCCACCCAGGAGCTCTCCGTGCAGTGGATACGGTCTGGGTTGCCGCATCGCCTGGTGAGGTTGATCAGTAGGCGAGGCGTTTTTCCCTAGCAGGCGCAGCGGCGACCGTTCAGGTTGCCTCGCTGTTCCTTTTGATGTGGTCAGTTTCTCTCCCGTCCTCGTCCTCCTCCTCCTCCTCCTCCTCCTCCCCTGCTTGGCCAGGTTTTGATTTTTACGTCTGGCGAGAAGCCTGGGCCAAAGGCTCACGGCGTTTCTGCTTCAGCATGCCGCGTCGCAGCTGAGGTTCGTCGCCGCCTTTGCTTCCAGCGCGTTGCATCGCGCGCGTCGTTGTCGAGGCTTGCAGACGGGAGGTCTGGACCAAAGGCTTACCGAACGAGCGCTGTTGCCTAGGGTCCAGTTGCAGCATGAGTAGGTTAGCTCCTGTGCAGGCGGTCTTGGAGGGCCGGCCAGCGCGTTGTTTCTGGGGGCGATTGCACTCGACATCGCGAGCGCCGCCGCGCACTCGCGCGGCTAACTGGCACATCCTGTTGTGCCGATGGGCGCGCAGGGACTCTCTTCTCCTCTCTTTCCTCCCGCGCTCGCCTCCTTGGGGCGGAGCTCCTGCTATCCCCGCGGGGGTGGGCGCGACCTTCGCCCCCTCTTCCTGTCTCTTCCTCGCCCCCCCCCCCCTGCGCGTCGCGAGTCGGGGCATTCTGGTTTGGGCTTCCTCCAGGTCGGTCAGAAGCCTCTTTAGAAGCCATGTGCTGCTTTGTGACGTTAGGCGTAGGCGATCTTCCTCCCCTCCCTTTCTCTTTGCTTCCTCTTCGCTCCCTCTTCCTCCCCCCCGCGGCCAGGGCTAGTTCTCCGTTCGTTACTCGCGGACTTTGCAGCGCTGCGGCCCTGCTCTTTTCGCCGGCGGTGAGCGTCTTCGCGACGCCCCGGTCTGCGCGGGAGGCTGGTCTGAGGACCGCCTCTGCTGTGTGTTTCTCGTTGGCTTCATTCGTGAATTACCTGGCTGAGCCCCGCTCGCCCTCATTATATACTTGATTATGAGACTCGGGTCCTCTGAGTCTGTGGCTTTGTCTCCAGTTGCCGTCGCACTGCGTCGTCTTCTTCTTTCTTGCCCCCTTTCCCCCCCCCCCTCCCATCCCATGCGGCTGCCTCGTTTGTGCCTGGCTGGGGTTAGTCGGGTACGCAGCCTAATATTTGCCTGCTGGTGTGTTCCCCTCTCCCCCTCGTCCTCCGCCTCGTCCTCCTCCTTCTCTTCTTATCCCATCACGCGGCCGGTGCTTTTTAACTTCTGGCACGGGCCAGGGTTTGAAGTTGCCGTCGCTCGCAACAATTACTTTCTGGCAGCCGCGCTGCCCACTCTCCCGCCTTGACTCGGCCGCTCGCCCGGGCAATAATCGTCTCCGGTGACCCCCTCGTTGGCTTGTGTCTGTCGAGGTCGGCGGGATTTGTCCGCCGTGGCCGGCCCCTGCGCGTGCGCAGCGCTATGGTGGGACAATCGGCGCTTCGTGGTGCTTCTCCGTTCTTCTCCTGCAGAAAAATTAGCCTGGCGAAGAACCCAACCATATGCAGTTGTCAGTACCGCAGCTGCGGGTTTCATCTTCAATGGAACTCCCCATAGGACTACGGAACGTGTGAGGGGTGTGCCGAGATGGGTGCCACTGGGGCATTCGGCGAAGCTCCCTATGGGGACATGAAACACGCGCGGGGCGTGCCGACATGGGTGGCGGAAACGCATGTGCGGGCCGCCACTGGGGCCTCCAGTGGAGCTCCCTATGGGTCCCCGAAACATGATGCTGCTGCGGGGGGGGGGGCCGGGATGGGTGGCGGAGACGCATGTAAGCGCCGCTACTGGGGCCTTCGGTGGAGCTCCCTATGGGGCCACGAAGCGCGTGAGGGGTGTACTGGGATGTGTGGCGGGGACGCATGTGAGCGCCGCCACTGGGGCCTTCGGTGCAGCTCTCTATGGGGCCACGAAGCGTGTGAGGGGTGTGCCGAATTGGGTGCGGGTGGTGACGCATGCGGGCGGTGCCACTGGGGCCTTCGGTGGAGCTCCCTATGGGGCCACGAAACCTGTTGTTGTGAGGGGCGTGCCGGGATGGGTGGCGGGGACGCATGTGAGCGCGGCCGCTGGGGCCTTCGGTGGAGCTCCCTATGGGGCCACGAAACGTGTGAGGGGTGTGCCGAATTGGGTGGGTGTGGGTGACGCATGTGAGCGCCGCCACTGGGGCCTCCGGTGGATGATGGGGCCACGAAACCTGTCAGGGATGTGCCGAAATGGGTGTGCGGGTCGCATGCGCATGTGAGCGCCGCCACTGGGGCCTTCAATGGAGCTCCCTATGGGGCCACGAAGCGCGTGAGGGGTGTACTGGGATGTGTGGCGGGGACGCACGTGAGCGCCGCCACTGGGGCCTCCGGTGGATGATGGGGCCACGAAACCTGTCAGGGATGTGCCGAAATGGGTGTGCGGGTCGCATGCGCATGTGAGCGCCGCCACTGGGGCCTTCGGTGGAGCTCCCTATGGGGCCAAGAAACGTGTGAGGGGTGTGCCGAATTGGGTGTGCGTGACGCATGCGGGCGGCAGCACTGGGGCCTTCGGTGGAGCTTCCTATGGGGCCACGAAACGCGTGAGGGGTGTGCCGAATTGGGTGTGCGGGACGCATGCGGGCGGCAGCACTGGGGCCTTCTGTGGGGCTCCCTATGGGGCCACGAAACGTGTGAGGGGTGTGCCGAATTGGGTGTGCGGGACGCATGCGGGCGGCAGCACTGGGGCCTTCGGTGGGGCTCCCTATGGGGCCACGAAACGTGTGAGGGGTGTGCCGAATTGGGTGTGCGGGACGCATGCGGGCGGCAGCACTGGGGCCTTCGGTGGGGCTCCCTATGGGGCCACGAAACGTGTGAGGGGTGTGCCGAATTGGGTGTGCGGGACGCATGCGGGCGGCAGCACTGGGGCCTTCGGTGGGGCTCCCTATGGGGCCACGAAACGTGTGAGGGGTGTGCCGAATTGGGTGTGGTGACGCATGCGGGCGGCAGCACTGGGGCCTTCGGTGGAGCTCCCTATGGGGCCACGAAACGTGTGAGGGGTGTGCCGAATTGGGTGTGCGGGACGCATGCGGGCGGCAGCACTGGGGCCTTCGGTGGGGCTCCCTATGGGGCCACGAAACGTGTGAGGGGTGTGCCGAATTGGGTGTGGGTGACGCATGCGGGCGGCAGCACTGGGGCCTTCGGTGGGGCTCCCTATGGGGCCACGAAACGTGTGAGGGGTGTGCCGAATTGGGTGTGGGTGACGCATGCGGGCGGCAGCACTGGGGCCTTCGGTGGGGCTCCCTATGGGGCCACGAAACGTGTGAGGGGTGTGCCGAATTGGGTGTGGGTGACGCATGCGGGCGGCAGCACTGGGGCCTTCGGTGGGGCTCCCTATGGGGCCACGAAACGTGTGAGGGGTGTGCCGAATTGGGTGTGGGTGACGCATGCGGGCGGCAGCACTGGGGCCTTCGGCGGAGCTCCCTATGGGGCCACGAAACGGTGTACTGGGTGGGTGAAGAGGGGAGGAGGAGAGGAGGAGAGGAGAGGAGAGGAGGACGCGGGGACCGTCTCTTCAAAACGAGGACCCAACACCACAGGATGGTTGGGAAATAATCGCGGTGCTGCCATGCTGGGAAGCTCAAGCTTCTGGCGGAAGCGTAGTCACCGGTCTCATGCACAAGCGCAATCCATAGGTGAGTGCTTGGTGTTCCTGGCGAGACATTGTGCTGAGTGCGCCCGATCATCGGGCGGGTGGGTATATGTGGGTGATCTCAGCCAGAAAATGATGACAGACGGCGTCTCACATGCCACTACTGCTCTTGCCATGCATGCTTTCGCGATGCTGCCACCAGTAGAGATCGATGTTGTCGTTGTCCGACCTGATGATATTATGATCACCGGAGGAACGAAAGTATATGCGCAATGGAGTTTTTTCCTGGCTCCCGACGCCTCACACGACACAGTCGTCGATGAGGAAAACGGGAATCGAGTCATCAATGCCGATAGAGCGGAACGGGCCACCACGCCCATCCCACTGTTGTTTTGCGCATGTCAGGGACGCTATTGTCTTGCTCACAACATTGGGCGCATGTATGCTCCTTGCGAGTTTTGGGTGGCGCGGTGTCATGGGCACCTGTTGCACGTTGCACCTATGGAGGCTATAAAGCAATCAACTCTTGGAAGAAGGACCATCAAGTGCCCGAGTAAGCACAACGGATTGTGGAAGATGCAGGGTTATGGCATTTTCAGATGGGTACCAACGAAGCATGAACGTCTCCCAAAGCACGCTCAGTATATTCCTCACTGCCTCAGCCAGCGGATGGACGGTGAATCTCCACCCATAAGGGCGTACCAGGCTGAGGGCGCTGTTTCTGTCGGCGGTGCATTGCCCACTCGAGGACAGCGGCCTCGAACAATTACCCCACATTTATGGGGCATTGCGGCGACGCGCAGTGGGAATTGGCAGTATGTTACTGTCTTTATCGGACGGGTATTGTCTCGCCTTCGATACCGCATCTGTCGTGATGGGACTCTCGTAACGACAGGTGAAGCGCGTTTTAGTGATGTTTCTCGAATTGCACAACTGGCGACGGTGCGTCAAATAGGCATCAACCATCAGGCGCTGATGGTGTGGGCCTTGTTCTTTTCCCAAGAGTGGTCTGCGTGGGAAGTTGCCTTCTCGCCTGATACCATCAGGACGTGAATTTTCTCTGATGAGGATGGAATTGGTGCCAGGCGATCCTGTCTTCCTGATCAGGAAAAGGCTTTATCAAACAGAAGCTGTGGACTGATGGCGGCAGGTACATATCTTTTGGATATTGTTTGCGTTGCCATGCCATGGTCAAATACAAATCGAATGTCAGAACGAATTATTAGCAGAAGCCGGCCGAACAGGCGTTGTCTGCTGCCTGGGCGCCACTTGGCTTAGCGCCGCGTCTGGGGAACCCCTTATGGGGAGAGAACCGGTCCAGGGCCATTTTTAAAAGGCTAAGAGTGATGAACGAAAGCTCCGCCGATGCCTTAGACGATCTGGCCAAGGTTGAACAGCATCAATGTAAGTGGGCTCTTGATGGGCCAGCCCGTGATAAGGTGGCATCGGCTGGTGGGGCGCACATAATTTCGATGCCGGGGGCTGTTCCTCCATGGCGTCCCAGCAGCGCCTCGGCGCAGCAGCTGGCGCGACATTGGTTGAACACTTAGATGTGGTTGAAACTTAAGCATGGGGTTGATGATCGCCCCGCTGCTGCCCAATTGTGGCCATATATTTGAACGCCTGACCCTGGCCAGTGCGCTCGCCCTATGACATGTTTTGCGCTCGCTGTGTTCGCTTGGGACCACGTTAGTGCAGATCTTATTCAACCAGAGGTGGGCTGGGATCAGTGGGAAAGAGAATGGGGGGAGAGGGGAGTTGTCATTCCAGCGCTGCAAATATTGATTAGCAATTTTGGAGCGGCAAACCAAGCGTCCGCATTCACCATTATTGGAGATACTGGTTGTCAAACTCATGTTGATCTTCATCACCGGCCAAGCCGTAGTGATGATGCGATTTCACAGCGTGCAAAGAAGGCGGAAAAAAGGTCGAATGGTGTTTCTATCGTATACATTGCACAGCGTCGCAAGATGATTCTTGCAGATCGGGACTTGCCTTTCTGGCTCGATTTGATATCCATTTCGGACTGTATGGGTGGATGCAAACATGACGCCGACACGTATGATAAGTCAGGTGTCATCAGAGTTGCAACGCAATTTGTTCTTGAATACATGGCGGTTGGCCCAAATGCGAGGCAGTTGGATTCGGGCGTGATTCATGAAGTGCCTCAAAGCTTTGGAGAGCTCATAGACCAGATTTGGGATCAGCCGTTTAATTGCATCCCTGTCCATGGAAGATGGGGAAGAGTTCGTTTAGCTGTGCGCGAGATGATGTTCTTGTTTACGTCTGCGGGAATTTCCATTGCGCTTCCCGGGTATGAAGTGCAGCGTACTCCGATATTTGATCAATCGTTGGGGGGTGCTTCTGCTCTGGATTGTCGAATCCGATCAGCAATCGAAGCATTCGATTCGCTTGATTACTGGCATGAAGGATTTGGAGCAGGTTTCCAAGACCGTGCGAGATAATTGCCCCAGCACTCATGAAACCGTTGTCTTCATTAGTTCTTTGACGGGTCAATCACGAAGTGTCAGCATTTGTATCGCTAGTAGCCTTTTCGGAGGTTTGCCGATGACGCTATCGGAATCATTAATCTTTTTGAAAAATACAAGAGCGGAGAGCGGCACAGCCGAATCTCCCGCTGAGACGGTTCAAGCTGAGTCGCCAGCGGGTGGCCCGGCTCCAGTTGCTCACAATCTAGCTTCGCAGCGAACTCGGCAACGTTCTCGTCCACCTCCGCGGCCGCGAATGCCATGTGGGAAGCCGTCTTATCGTGCTGCCCCCTGCCCGTCAGCGTCTGCTGGCGCCGCCGCGTCAGGCCGCGAGACTGGATGGATTGATTCGGGCAGCGTTCGATCCTAGGCGGATGAGTTTAGGACTGAGGCATATATACCACAAGCGCCGGCAGTTACGCCGGGTGGCGGACCCCCCCGCGATGGCAATGGCGCTGGGCCGCTCGCGGGCGGCATCTACGACGCGACCGTCGACTACGAAAACAATATCGAAACTGGAGAGATTCAAGGATATTATGTATATGTTTCTCGAGCCTTGTCAGTTACTGGCCGCGGGGGAAAGTGGCAATGGTTTAGCCTTGCTGATTCCAATGAGAAGTTCTATCGTTCTTCTGGAACATCAACAACCCTGCGAGCGCCCGCGCCCCCACCTGCGCCGAAGGCGAATTCGTCGGAGAAGGGCCGGGGCAAGAGTGAACAAAGTGAATGGGGCCCGTCAAGTGACTGGAGCGCAAGAAGAGAATGACAATGGGAAGACCCTTGGGAATCAAGAGGCCGCTGGGGAATATGAAGATGAAGATGGCTGGGTCCTGCGCGACGCAGTCGATGCTGGGCCGTGCTGCTTCGTGGAGCGGATGCACCGGGTGCGCGTGGGCATTGAGACCTGAGCTGAGAATCTTAGCTCAGGCGGGAAACGTCGGGTTTCTCCGGCCTTCCGCCTCCAGGCAATCACCGTTGAGCGATGCAACTTTTCTTTCGGGGTTCGCTCCGGTGGTTGTGCATGTGCGCAGGCCTGGCGGGTGTGGGGTCGGGGCGGCTCTACGTATCCCGCCGCGGGGGGAGTCGATGCACCCCTACGCGCCGCCAGGTTCCTGCCCTTCTCACCTCTCCTGCTCGCTTCTCACTGGCTGCTTCTTTCCTTGCTTTGGACATCTTGTGTTCCGCAGCTGTTATCGTCAATTAACGGCTCAGGTATAGCGGAAAAGGAGCGCGCCCGCGCGCGGTCGCGCGCGTCGGCCAGCGGGCCGGCCCCCTCCCTTCAGTGCTATATCTGTTGCATGCTTAACGGCATTACCTTATCTTGCCCGCGTCTTCTGTGAAGCCCATTGACGGTGAGACATCGTCGGGGGAATTTCGCAGGGATAATGAATATCCAGGCAAAAGACTCATATCGGCAGCGCCGTGTATATCGCACGGCATGTGATGCACCGCGTTGGCTGCATCGCGTAGATCGCGCCGGACGTGTGGCCCCCATATGTAACAGCACGTGCGAATGACACCAGCGATGTCGCACCACATAGATCGTGCTACACGCATACTGCTACACTTGTATTGCACGACGTGTGTGCACATATGTACATACCTCTGCATGTGTGTGGTGCGCGTAGTATGCGCATTTCCAAAAGAACAATGTGCTGACTGGGGTCCTGTTGTGGTCAGAACCAGAAACAATGCCCAGGCGAATTGAGGTAATCAAAGAAGCTTGGGGGCAAAGAAAGGGGTACCGGCTAACGTTCGAAGGAGAAGGGGAATGGTTGAGGGATGAGGGAGGCGGGAGAAGGAGGAGTCATTGGCGGATGAGGAAGGGGAACATGAGGAGGAGGAGGAGGAGGGCGAACATGAAGAACATACGCCTCTTGGATGCGTTTCGGAGTCTCTAAGGGTACCTCTTGGGCGTTCCGTGGAGGCCTCCTGGGGCGTCTTGGGGGCCTGTCTTGGCGGTCCAGGGGGCCTCTTTGGGCATAGTTTGGTGCCTCTTGGGGCGGGGGCTCTTGGGGCCTGCTTGGGGCCGCCTAAGGAGCCTCTCAGTGGTTTCTTGGGGGCCCCTTGGGGCCTCTTGGGCGCTTCTTGAGGCAATGCCGTGGCTCTTTGAAAAGGCCTTGGACGCCTCTCTGGGGCCATATTGGAGGACATCGATCTCGGAAGTGGGGGGCCTCAATCAGCGTGGCCACTCTCGAGCTAGCTCCAAAGTCGTCTCGTGGGGCGCTCTTGTGCGTTCTTGGGGCTGTCTTGGAACCATATTTGGCCTGTCTTTGGGCCCTTTTATGCCATCGTGGAGCCATCTTGGGGCCTCAGAGCCCCATCGGGAGCGAACGGGCGAGAAGGCACGCGTCATTCATGCTCTTTAGGTTTGCGGAAGGGTTTGGGTTTCTCGTGGGTTTCATTGAAAGCCTTTGTTGTAAATTTGACCCATGTTGGGGCCATCGTGGTGTTTCTAGAAGGCATATTGGAGGCCGTCTTGGATACTTTGTGGCCGGCTTGCGCCGTATTTGCAGCTATATTAATGCATTTGGGGTCAATTTGGAGCCCTATTGCGCCCAAGAACTCCCGCAGAGGCCCCCGAAAAGCTAAACGCAATCAAAACCTCTGTGTGTGTGTTATCAATGTGCGTCTTGATCAAAGGTGGGGGAGTCAGTTAGCGCTGCCCGTCGACAGTTCCTAAGATCGCCTCTTGGGGCACTCTTTCGGCGCTCCTGGGGCTGTCTCGGAGGCCTCTTGGGCCCCTCTTGGGCCTCTCTTGGGCCCTCTTGGAGCCATCTTGAGGTATAGGCTATCGGAAGCGAGCCTACGAGAAGGCCAAACTTACTGATTTGATCAAGGTTTGGGAAGGATTTGGTCCTCTTGGGGGCGCCCGGCGAAGCCCCAAGGCCATTTGCACCCGTCTTAGAGCGGCAAGTTCTCTTGGAGGCCATCTTGCGCCATCTTTGATGCAATATTGAAGCGTATGAGGCCATTTTGGAGCCCTTTTGGGCCAAAAGCCTGCCAAATATACTTCCGAAAAGCAAACGTCCTTTCAAGCCAACGTGGTGTTCAAAGTATGTGTTGATCACACAGGGGGGTAATTTGTCCTGCACCGAAAGCCCCTATACTCGCCTCTTGAGGCCTCCTAGGTCTTTAGGGCGCTCTTGGAGCTGTCTTGGAGCCCTCCTGGGCCCTGGGCCATCTCGGAACCTTCTTGAGGCTTCCCGGAAATGACATGGCGAAAAGTCAAACAACACCGATTACATTTAGGTTGGAAAGATTGTGGCCTATTGGGGGGCGTCCTTTGGAGGCCCCAAAGCCATTTGAACCCGTTTTGGGGCGATCTATTGGCATTTTGAAGCATATTGGAAACACATTGAGCTATCTTCACCCACCCTGGATGTCATCTTGGGCTCTCTGAGGCCACCTTGGAGCCATCTTGGGCCATCTTGGACGCTTCAGCGCCTCCCCGCCCCCCCGTCCAGACCCAGGGGGGAGAGGGGGAGAGGGAGGGGTAAACCCATCCACAAAGGGGAAAAAGGACGATCGAAGAGCAAACGCTGTAGACCAGCTGCGGCCAGAAGCTTGGTGGGATTCTGCCAGAGGGCCTCTGGCAGAGACATCCGAAAAAATCGTCAGTGGTCGGGCCTGTTCCGGATCCGAGGGGCCATCTATAATAATAGTCGTATACGAGACGTGTCATATACAAGAGTGGTCGTTTACAAAACTTGTCATGCACGAGAGGCCCACGTGGCTGTCCCTTGGGCCCTTCTTGGGGCCCGCTGTCGGCCGTCTTGGGGCTCTCTTAATGCCAGGGCCCTCCAGCGCGGTCTCAGCGGGCCTCAACAGGGTTCCAAGAGGAGCCAACAACCTGTGACGAACAAGGTTTTTTTGTGAAAGGTTGTTGGACCCTGAGGCTCTCTTGGCGTCATCTTGTGGCCCTCTCGGGGCCTTCCAGGGCCTTCCAGTACGGTTTCGGAGGGTCTCAAGAGGCCCCAAGATAGCCCCCGACGGTCCGTAGCCATTTTGGCTCAAGTGCCTCTGTCTCGAGCAGTTGTGGAGCAGTTCTTTTCTCGTGTACTTTAGCTCTTTCCATCGTGCCCCGCTCATGATCTGGCCTCGCATGGGAGTTGCTGCGCTGGTCCTCAGCGCCCTGAACGCTTGCGTCGCCTCCGGCCTGCTGCTGCCGTGGGATGGTGACTTTGTTTTCGACGAGTTGGGGGTGGGCGATCTTGAGGGAGACGATCCAACTGTGGATCCCTCGAGCTCCAGGTCTGCGAACTTGCAGCATCCCTACCAGGTAACGTCGCCCGACTTCTACGTCAAGCTGTAAGGCGAAATGACAAAACGGCATGCCGCAGTTGCTAAATCTCACGCTGAAGCTCAGCGCGGGCGTCCCCCCCCCCCAAGAGCATCGACATCGCCTTCAGCCTGACAGAGGGTACCGATCTCCGTGCCTGGGCCCACGACATCCTCAGCGGATCCTGGGGGATCGGCCTGTCATTGACCGTTTATGTGAAGACGGACGGGTTTGGCAGAGTCGTCTTTGAGCGTAGACAAGGTTTCGAGAAAGTGGCCATCGCAAATTTGCCGCGCGCGCATTTCAAATTCCTTCCAGAACCGTCATTCTCGAGTCGACGGCGCCGTCGCCGTCGTTGGCGTGATCAGCATCGGTGCCGTCGCTGGCCGCCCCGTCGTCGCTGTCAGCATCGCCGCCAGCATCGCAACTATCATCGTCGTGTCTACCGTCGTCGACGTCGCCATGATAACGCGCCCGCCCAAGTCGTCGACTCGAAGTGAAGAGCCCGTTGGGATGTGCCGAGAGGTCATCGCCACAGCGTTCGCGTCGGTCGCGCCAAACAAGCCGGCCGCTGCGCGCGCGCGAGCATGCGAGGGTCAGTGCGGCCGCGGAGATAGATGCACCAGCCAACGCCGAGCACGCATAGCAATTGCTTCCGCATGGTTTTGCCAACCCAGTTGCGGGTCGGTGGGTGGGCTGATTGCGCGGGCAGTGGGGTCGACAATTTCAAGTTTGGCAAGGTGAATTAGTTCTCCTTCCAACAAATAATGAGGACCCCCCTTGTGTGTATCGGTCTTTCTTTCCTCATTTCAATCTGCCCCATCGCCCATCCGAAATATGAGTTCACACCACCCCAGGGAGGGCCGGTATCGACCCCCCCCGCCATCCCCCGCAAATGCGCGCATTCGTTCATCACGAATCATCAGTTTTCATACGCCCCTTGCAACACATGCGACGGTGCATGCCGAAATCTATCAAAACCCTCAGGTCTCAGAAGGATGTTTGAATCGAGTGCCCGAAAACATATAAGAGACTTGGCTTCGCAACGCTGGTTTCCAAAAGAAGAAATTCGCTCGCGCTCTTGCGTTTTTTTTTTTTTTTTTTTTTTTTTTTTGTTTTTGTTTTTTTTTTTTCCCCCTGTCTTTCTCGGGATTCTCGCGCGCGCATGACGAAATCGTTCGAAGGCCTTTTGCGCGCGTGCCGTCGCGAGAATCTCATGCAACGGATGGGGCGAAGAACGCGCGCGCGCGTCGTCGCGCGCGCGTGTGCCGAAATCAGTCAAAAACCTTCGGTCCCGTTGAGATTTCAAAACCGAATGCGCAGAACACGATCAAGCAACACGAGGTTTCGCAACATCCGTTCTCAGAAAAAGCTTGCGCGCGCGCTCTCGCGAATTCAGAAGAAAACCAGGGTTTGCTCAACATTTTTATGGGATTCTGCCGATCAGGGCTTTTGGCGCCGCATGCCGACATCACCCGCGCGCCCTGGCGCGTGAGCTTTGGGGGGGGCACGACCCGCGTCGCATAAGACCGTGCGGGCCACTCGAGCGTCGGCCGCGCGCGCATGTCGAGCTCTTTCCAAAACTTCCGTCACTGACGCGAGGGCGCCGTCATCGTCGTCGGCGTGATCAGCATCGGCGCCCGCGCTGGCCGCGCCTTCGTTGGCGCGAACATCGTCGCCAGCATCGCCGCTGTCATCATCATCGCGTATACCGTAGCCGTCGTGTCCATGATATCGCGCCCGTCCAAATCGCCGGATCGCATTGTGCCCGCTGGGATGCGCCGAGTGGTCAGCGCCGCCGCGGCCGCGTCGGTGGCGCCAAACTAGCTGGCCGTTGCGCGTGGGTGCTAGGGTTGGCGCGGCGGTAGAGATGCACCAGCCAACGCCAAGCATGCATCGCAATCGCCACCGCATGGGTTTTGTAAACCAAGTTGCGGGTGGGTGGGTCGGGTGTTTGCAAGAGCGAGGGATGCGTCAATTCATGGGTGCAAAAACAAGTGCGCCACATAGACTATACCGCGTAAATTTTCTAAGCGAAATAGATTCTACCCCCCCGGGGTTATACGGCTCCCTTTTCGTATTGCAATTTGCATGTGTTTCTGCCCCGTCGTCGATCCGAAATATGAACGCATATCATCCCAGGCGAAGCGGTATCGACACCCGCCGCCATCCTCTGCAACAAATGCTCTGCGCGTTCATTTGTTAATCTAATAAGAAGACAAACTTTTCAAAAGTCTCTTGCAACATATGTGGCGAACTGCGCAGGCGCGCGTTGTCGCGCGCGCGTGCCGGAATCCTCCAACAACCTCCGGCTTCCATAGTTTCGCAGATTGTTGCGCGCGCGCCTATGCGAATCCTTGGGAAAACCGCAGTTTTTTATTGCACTTTTTCGGGACATACTACCCAACGGGTTTCGCGCACCGAACACCCTTGCGCGCGTGCTGTCGCAAGAACCGTGTGCAAACATTGAGACGAAGTGCGCGCGCGCTTGCCGATGTCAGTCAAAATCCTTAGGTCTCGCACGGATTTGAAAACCAATTGTTCTGAAAACAAATGCAACACATAGTTTCGCAACATTCGTTTTCGAAAAAACAGTTTGCGCTCGCGTTCTTTCGAATTCTGGAGACAACCATCGGTTTTCCAACATTTTCATCCAGGTTCCGTCCGAAAACATTTGCAAGACCAGTGCGCTGTTCAAGTGCTCTGGCATGTCGGGGCGATTTTGGGTGTCCACAAAACGTCCTGCCAACGATTGCGTAATTCGCAATGTGATGAGCAGTTTTATTGTACTACCTGGGCTTCACATCGATATGATCTACGTATCTGGCCTTGTTTTCAAACGCTGAAGCGTCCAGGTTTTTGAGCCGCAGTCGCAAACAGTCGAATGCTTTATGATACGTGTTGTCTCACATACATGTCACACCGTTCCCAATATCTGCAACTGTCAGGCCAAATTCCAGCTGCAGACGGTCCGATACCACATCCCAAAGCTCATCTCGCCGTAAGGGAGCATGCAACATGATGTCGGATACGTCCCTGATCTTCTGGGAATTGGCTGGCTTTACGACGGAAGTTTCTTCGTGGGCTTCAGCCAGATTCTCTCGCGACACCACGGGTAGACCCAAGCCGTCGCAAGCTTCGCGTACAAAACAATATTTTGTATCCATATGGCTTTCACGATTAGGGAAGCTGTGAAATCAGTCACGCCATGCTGGGCCTCATGCTGCATAGATCAGCGTCATGGCTCTTCTATTTGCCGCCGTGAGAATTCGCCGAAAGCGCCCAATTGTCTTGGCCAATCCACTGGCACGTCTTTGACTAACTTCCACCACCGTCCATCCCAGTCGGTCCAGATACGGCCGAGGATTGTCGAAGTCGCCCGTTTTCGCCACGTGAAAGTGGTTGTCTTTCAGTAGTGACAGCATGTTCTGGTCTGTTGGGCTATACATGTATCCAATGGTCGATCCTCCTTGCAAAGCGATCCAAATTAACACTTTGCTCCCTATCTGGTTTTGGGCACAAGCGAAACACGCGTCTGAAGGCAGACCTCTCCAACCGGATGGTAGTCTTTAGCGATGCGCTTGCCAATTTTGTCTCTCTCTCTCTGTGTCTTTCTCCCTTCTCTCTCTTTGGCCTTCTCTCTTTTTTTGTTCTCTCTCTCTCTCTCTTACTCCGTCTCTCCCTCTCTCTCTCTCTCTCCCTCTCTACTCAGCCCCCTCGCGAGGGCCCCGGGGCCCAGCTTTCTGTCCCACCGCGACTGCTTCGAGCGGCCGGGAGCATGCCGCGCTCGACGATCCCGGCAGCGCCCTTGGAGGCCCCAACTGTGTTGGTGACGGCTCAGCCTTCTCCTGACCGCAGTGCCCAGCCGATGAGCCCCAGCGTTGCGACGATTAGCAGCAGCACGGGGCTGCACCAGGCCGCCTCTCACAGAGGGAAAGGCTTCCCTCGGGCAACGCCCTTCCCCCGCAGGGCCCAGCCTGCCGACGCCACCGGTCTGGCGCAGCTCGCGCGAGCATGCTAGCGCGTCCAGTCCACCTCGAACCACCTGCTCTCCGCCAGGGGCGCCCACAGCTAAACTTCTCCCCGAGGCCCGTGCGCCGCCGGGCAAGCGCCCGCGGTGTCCTCCCCCCACCGCGGGCCCTGAAGGGGGCCCGGCGTCTGCGACCGGAGGCCCGGCGTCTGAAGGCGTCTCTCGGCTGGTCGGCAGAGCAGGGCGCGGCGATCCCGAGGGGCCCGGGGGCACGGAACCTGCCCTCCTTGGGAGCGGGGGCGGGGCGCGGGGCGCGCCGTGCTCGCAGAGGCCTTTGCTCGCGGTTCCGCGTTCCTGTGCGAATTTCGGCGCAGGGTCGACGTCTTTTTTGTTGGATGAGCGTGGGACCCCATCCAGGTGATGGTGGTAATACCCTGAAGGGGTGCTGGAAGGATGCCGCCACTGCCAACGATGGGCGCAGGCTTCGCTTTACCTTGCAGGTGAGACTCGGCCGTGCGCGAGGCAGCGTCGCAGTGCACCACTTGTTTTCCCAGGAGGGGTTCTCCTCACCCTTTCCCTCCCGACGTCTCACCGCTGCCTCCGCGCATGACGCGTGCGAGGCTTGCGCCATGCTGACAGTGCTGACGTCCTCCAGCCAGTGAGACGGGCAAGCGCCGGCCGCTTGCCGTCGGGCGCCCAGACGACTCGTCGTCCAGCTGGTTCGCTCTCTCTCTCCCTCTCTCTCTCTCTTTCTCTCTCTCTCTCTCTCTTTTTTTTGTTTCTCTCTCTCTCTCTCTCTCTCTCTCTCTCTTTAAAAACAAATGTCATTCTCTCTCTCTCTCTCTCTTTCTCCCTTTGTATATCCTCTCTCATTTTTGTTGTCTCTCTCTCTCTCTCTTTCGCTCTTTTTCCCTCTTTCTCTTCCCTTTTCTCTCTCTCTCTCTATCTCCCGCGCCCCCCGCTGCCTCTTCCTCGTCTCAAGGAACAAAACGACCGCATAAGCATGGGCGGTTGGAGCTCCGTGCGGATTTCTTGGATCGGCGTTTGGCCCCCTTGGCGGAGCTGGCGCGTTCCGCGCGCCAGGGATGGGGGCCCAGCGCTTATCCAATAAATCCGCGCGGAGCTCCGACCTTGTATGTCTCGCGTGGCCCTGGAACACGCACCAACGCCCCCCCCCACCCCTTGCCCATCCTTTGAACGAGGAGGGGAAGAGGAGGGTACACGGGGGGTGGATGTGTGGAGGTGGTGGTGGTGGTGTACAGCCTTTTTTCCCGCATGCTTGCCATTATTTTTTTATCGTTCTCGACCCCGCAGTGCTCGTCGTGGTCGTCGTGGCAGGCCAGCCGCAGCGAGGGAGGGCTGTGGTCCTTGCCCCCCGCCCCGGAGGGGCCCTTCGGGCTCGACGCCCGTCTCGAGAGGTAGTCGATGCGGTGGGTTACTTCAGGGGGGGTTTGGCAGGCTTGCGTCGTGTCGACCAGCGGCGAATCCACCGCCAGCGTTCGACGTTGAACGCGGCCAGCGAGCTAGAGTCGGTCGATTTTGAACGATCCGACCGTTCGGAAACGGCTGATCGTCCAAGGTTCAACGATCCCCGCGGCGTCAAAAACCATCGCCATGGTCGACACGACACGAACCTGCCATAAGGAGCGCAGCCCCCCAGTTGTGGCGGGTCGGCGTGGTCGTCGTCTGTGGTGCGTAGTGGTCGTCGTCGCGAGCGCTGGCGGCGCAGGAATCCGGAGATTTGCTGCTCTACCTGGCGGATCCCAGCGAGGAACTCCACGAGGTTCGCCGGTAGCTCATGCCCGCGAGCGCCGTGCGGCAGGCGATGTTGATGATGGTGATGATGATGATGGTGATGATGCGTATTATGGTCTTGATGGTTGTGGTGGTGACGATGATGTTGGTGATCATGACTGGTGGTCTAAATGCAACGAATATAATCCAGATTTTTGAGATGCTGGTCGTGATGGTTGTGTTTGTGGAGGTGATGATGAAGTGATGATGGTGGTGAGATGGTGACGATGATGACGATGATGGCGACGATGATGACGATGTGTGGATGATGATGGCGATGATGATGCTGATGATGATGATGATGATTGTGGTGGTGATGCTTATTGTGATGGTAATGATGCTGATGATGATGCGTATGATTGTGGGGCGATGGTGGTGATGATAACGATGCTGATGTTGTTGATTATGATGTATATGGCGATGGTGGTAATGCTGATCTTGATTGTGATCATGATGATGGTGATGATGTTGGCGATGCTGTTGTTGATGGTGATACGACCACGACGACGATGATGATGGTGATGATGGTGATGATGATGATGATGATGATGATGATCATGATGATGATGATGATGATGATGATGATGATGATGATGATGATGAGGATGATGATGATGATGATGTTGATGTTGCGGGGGAGGATGAGGAGGAGGAGGAGGAGGAGCAAGACGAGGCCTAAGCATTTTATTTTCTGACGGAGTTCGCTTTCTGCCTTTGCCCCCCTCAGATTGCTTGTGTGGCCACGCCAAATCGGTTATCATATTTGTTGTTTTGTCGCTGTGCTGCCTGGCAACTGGTCTGATTCGCTAGTTGTCGAAATATATCTTTGGCAGTTGGTTTGGCGTGTTTGCTGGCTGGCTGGTCGCGCTCGTCTGTCGAAATTAATAAGGGATGGTGGCTTCGGAAGCGCACATTATTTGCAATTTACTGAGGATGCCTCAGAAGCGCGGGCCTCATGTGATTTACACAAGGATGGTGACCCCCAGAGCGCGTGTTGCAATTCAGAAACAAGAAATGTGCCCGAGGACGTGCGTGTGCCGCAATCGATACAGTATTGTGGCTCTGGGAGCGCGCGCGCGTTGCAAGGTACAAAGCGGAATCGAAGGCGCTCCATTATATATTGAAGGGATTGTGGCATCGGGCGCGCGCGCGTTATAACTTACAAGGGGTTGTGGCCCTGGGAGCACTCTTTCGTAGTAATTTAAAAGGCATTTCGGCATTTCGGCGTTAGGGATTGTGGTATTAGGAATGCGCGTTCGAGAAACTTGACAAATATTGTGGCGTCGGGAGCGCCCGTGTGTTGCAATTTAGAAGGGAGCGTGTCTCCGGGAGCGCGCACTCGTTGCAAATAACCAGTGCTTGTGACCCTGGGAGCGCGAACCTGCTGTAACTTACAAAGGATAGGTGCGCTGGGAGCGCGCATTGGTCGTAAACTGCCAGGGGTTGCATCCACGGTCGCGCGCATCCGGTCTTCAACCTAATGGGGATTGCGCGCATCTTTTGTTCCCAACCCTCCTGCGTTGGGTTATCGTTTTGAATAGAGCAGTGCGGTCGCGTCTCCTCCTTCTCCTCCTCCTTCCCGCCTCGTTCCTCCTTTCCTCTTTCCCCCTGCATCTCACCTTGCTCGTCGCCGCGTGTCAGCTTGCCTCCTGCCTGGTCATCCCTGTGCGGGGCTGCGATCTGCGAAACTGTCGCCACTTTCGAGGGCTGCTGGGGGGCCCAGCGGAGTGGGGTCATACTCAGACCCAGATTAGACCTCGCCATCCCTGGGGGGGCTGCGATCTGTGAAACTGTCGCCACTTTCGAGGGCTGCTGGTGGGTCCAGCGGAGTGAGGCACCACGGGGATTCAGATTAGACCTCGCCATTTCTGGGGGCTGCGATCTGTGAAACTGTCGCCACTTTCGAGGGCTGCTGGTGGGTCCAGCGGAGTGAGGCACCACGGGGACTCAGATTAGACCTCGCCATCTCTGGGGTGGCTGCGATCTGTGAAACTGTCGCCACTTTCGAGGGCTGCTGGTGGGTCCAGCGGAGTGAGGCACCACGGGGATTCAGATTAGACCTCGCCATCCCTGGGGGCTGGGGGGCTGCGATCTGTGAAACTGTCGCCACTTTCGAGGGCTGCTGGTGGGTCCAGCGGAGTGAGGCACCACGGGGATTCAGATTAGACCTCGCCATCCCTGGGGGGGCTGCGATCTCTGAAACTGTCGCCACTTTCGAGGGCTGCTGGTGGGTCCAGCGGAGTAAGGCACCACGGGGATTCAGATTAGACCTCGCCATCTGTGGGGGCTGCGATCTGTGAAACTGTCGCCACTTTCGAGGGCTGCTGGTGGGTCCAGCGGAGTGAGGCACCCACGGGGACTCAGATTAGACCTCGCCATCCCTGGGGGGGCTGCGATCTGTGAAACTGTCGCCACTTTCGAGGGCTGCTGGTGGGTCCAGCGGAGTGAGGCACCACGGGGACTCAGATTAGACCTCGCCATCTGTGGGGGCTGCGATCTGTGAAACTGTCGCCACTTTCGAGGGCTGCTGGTGGGTCCAGCGGAGTGAGGCACCACGGGGACGATTAGACCTCGCCACTGAAACTGTCGCCACTTTCGAGGGCTGCTGGTGGGTCCAGCGGAGTGAGGCACCACGCGGACTCTGATTAGACCTCGCCACGGTCGCCATTCATAGTAGACCTCGCCATCTGGGGGGGCTGCGATCTGTGAAACTGTCGCCACTTTCGAGGACTGCTGGTGGGTCCAGCGGAGTGAGGCACCACGGGGACGGGGACTCCGATTAGACCTCGCCATCCCTGGGGGGGCTGCGATCTGTGAAACTGTCGCCACTTTCGAGGGCTGCTGGGGGGCCCAGCGGAGTGAGGCACCACGGGGACTCAGATTAGATCTCGCCATCCCTGGGGGGCTGCGATCTGTGATGTGAAACCGTCGCCACTTTCGAGGGCTGCTGGGGGGCCCAGCGGAGTGAGGCCCCACGGGGACTCAGATTAGACCTCGCCATCTCTGGGGGGCTGCGATCTGCGAAATTGTCGCCACTTCCGAGGGCTGCTGGGGTGACCAGCGGAGTGAGCCCCCACGGGGACTCAGATTAGACCTCGCCATCGCTGGGGGGGGCTGCGATTTGCGAAATTGTCGCCAGTTTCGAGGGCTGCTGGGGGGGGCAGCGGAGTGGGGTACTCAGATTCGACCTCGCCATTCCTGGGGGACTGCGATTTGCGAAACCGTCGCCACTTTCGATGGCTGCTGGGGGGCCAGCGGAGTGGGTCCTAGGCAGACTCAGGCTCGACTTCGCCATCCCCGAAAAGCTGCGATCTGCGAAATTGTCGCCACTTTCGAGGGCTGCTGGAGGGCCCAGCGGAGTGGGGACATATTCGGATTCAGATTAGACCTCGCCATCCCTGGGGGGGCTGCGATCTGCGAAACTGTCACCACTTTCGAGGGCTGCTGGGTGGCCCAGCGGAGTGACGTCATACGCGAGCCTGGGGCTTTAATCCTCGTTCTTTCGATCGTCGTCCTGTGAGCCGTGCAATGCGTGCGCATCCCATGTAGTTTGCACAGCAATTCACATCGCCTACATTATCGTTGTTCCTGCCAATGTTGGCCTACTCCTTGCCACTTGATGCACGTGGGTTGGGTGCGTCGCAGGGTAATTTTCGTTCGTGTCTCAGGGACGGAGGCGCCGCCTGCGGACGGGTCGCTTTTCACTGGTTCGGCGGCGCGCCCAGGGGGGGGGAGAAGGCGCAAGCCTTTTCACAACGCGATGGGCTTTCTCAGAAGGCCTGTCTCTCTGTTTCGCCGGGGAATGCTTAGAAAATTTCTCAGAAGGCCCGAGGCCTTCCGAGCCTTCTGAGATGGCCCGCCCCTTCTGATTGTAGTGGCCTCCGGCCAGTGCCACGTTAAAAAGATGGGTGTGGGGGGTGGGAGCGCTAGACCCCGACCCTTGGAACAGGGCGCCTGCGCGCGAACCGAATCCAGCAAACCGCACGAGGAAACGAACGAGGAAGACGAACCAAGACCTGCGACCCCGCAGAAGCCCCTTTCCCCGAGTGCACAACCCCCTAAGAAAGGACGCCTTCTGCTTACTCGCAGCCCCCGTGGCTGGGGGTCGGAGTCGGGAAGGAACTATTTTGCCTCTAAGTCCAAGGCGGCTTCTCTCGTGCTGGCAACATATGCCTCTTGTGGGGTGCCTGGAGCTGCAGGCCGGCCTGGCCAGGTCCGCGGTGACCCAGGAACGGTCGCCCAGAGCACTGGCCAGGCGCAGCCCCGAGGAGGCGAGTTTTTACAAGTTCCCAGTGAGGCGCCTCCACGGAGGCATTGGTGAAACGCGCGCGTGGCGATGAGTGACGGCTGGGACCGCCATGCCACTCGAAGCTGTAGACACGGCGCGTAGCAGCTGATCGCACCGTTCTGAATATGAGGAACGGGCGTAAAAAGGCTCGCATGATTTCTGGGGCTGACCAGCCGCCCTGAGCCTGCACTAATTCTTCCAGCAAGGAGCACGCTGTCTTGTACCAGTGGGCACCACCTTTGCGCAGGGAGTGCGTTCCCACTGCAGCAGTCTGAAAGAACTGCGTGATATTACGGCAGAAAGAATCGCAATTCATACGGCGAGGCTCTGCCGAATGAGTTGTGCAAAACACGGGAGCATCTGGGTCTGACCCCCAGCGCGAGTCCCGCTGTGCCAACCATTCCCGCAGGAGGTGGCAAGGGCATAGGCTAGGGATGTCGACCATCCTTGGGATGTGGCACACCATGCCTTGCCCGAGCGGGTCGTTCTTTTGGCGGGCTACGAAAACAGTCGCGACATGTTCGTGCAAAGAGATGTCTCGACGCTGGAGCGCGAGAGTCTTGGAGCACCTCCGGACGCCGAAAAGAAATACTGCTGCTATAGCGGCGTCCCTGGCAGCCGCCTGGCTGCCTGCTTTGAGGCGGGCGGTCTGGTCGCACCGCAGTTCCTCCAGGAATGCCGGGCGTTTCGCGTGCGACCGTGAATGGTCGGCCCGCGTTTTGAGACCTCTCCAGAATTAGGCCGACCGGTCCGTCCATGCACTGTCGAATTGCGTTGTCAAGTTGCGCTGCTGGTGCCAACGGCGCACTGCAGCGCGCAGATTCGTGACGGATGACCAGGGCCGGCCGTCCATCTGGGCAAACAGCAACATGAGTTTTACGTCTGAATCGCACGGCAGCAGCTGCAGCCCTGCAGACCCTTCGAAAGGATCTACGCCGGTGCGCAAGGAGCTGCTATACCGCTTCTTGGTGCAACCCTCCAGGGCTGCTTGGAGGCAGCTGTGGATAGCCGACGCAGCCCTACTGCGGTGTGCTCCCTGTTCCACAGAAGCGCTGTCGCGAATGAGGTGCAAAAAGTCGGGGCCCTCACCAAGAAGCTGGCGTGCGCCAGGTGCGTCCCCTGGCGGGTCTCGAGCTTGCTCGGAATGAAACGCGGCGGGCGCAGCAAGCCCGCTCGACGGGCTACGATGCCCGCGGGCGTCGCTCGGGCGGGTCTCCCGCGCAGGTGCCGGGGGGGTCTGCGAAGGAACAGCGCGGGGCCCCTGGACGTGCGGCCTCTCGGCTGGAGGCCGCGAATGATCGAAATGGTCGCGGCGCAGACGGGCGGGGCCAAGACGCCGGCGGCGCGCGGGCTCGCCCAGGCCGCGCTTCTTCTGAGCCCGATAGCGTCGCGGCGCCCCTTCTGGACGACCGACAGGCGGGGGGGGGGCGGCGGCGAGGGTGCATTTCGCGCCGCCGAACGGGCGGAATCGCACGCTTTTAATTTGTATTTTCGGTGGTTGCCGGCCGTGTGGGCCGGCCGACCCCCCTTGTGCTGGCGGCCCCGGCGGTAGTTATTGCCAGTGGCGCGCGGGCCCGGTGGCCCCGCGCAGCGACGAGGCGGCATTTCTCTCCAACCAAAGGGGGCGAACAAGTGAAGCGATCGTGCGTCTTTTACCTCTCTGTCGGTCGCATGGGCCGCTTGAGCTGCGCAGGGGCACCCTTTTTGTGGCGCGCAACCAGCGGCCGCCGCCCGCGCCCGCCGACGACCCAGGAACGGGGCCGAGCAGGAAGGGGGGGGCGGGGCGGGGGGGGCGGCGCGGGGGGCAGGCAGAAAGAAAGAAGGCAGGGTGATGAAAGGAGCAGACGGTGACGCGACGATTTGCGCATTTTTTCCGGGTGCGCGTGCTGGGCGCGGCCTCGGACAGAGTCGCGGCGACCGGCCCGTGGCGCGCGCCTGCTCCGAACGCAAGCACGCGGCGGAAAAACAGTGCCATGCGCTGGGAACGGCCTGGCAGGGGCCCCGCCAGCAAGCGCGTGAATGAAATCCCGCGCCCGGGACAAAGGCGTCGCAGAAACCGGGGTCGTGCGCGGGGCAATCTGTGAAGGGCAGCGGCCATTCACCGGGGCCGGGCGTCGACTCGTGGGGTTCAGCGGCTGCGTGGGCAGTCCGCTGCCCAGTGCTTGTCGTCATTGGCCCTGCCTGCCCCCTCGCACTTCGGGCAAGCGAGCGCGCGGCGGGTGCCGAGGGGCCTGCGCGTCGAAAAATTATGCTTCGCCGCTCCACGGTTCGAGTGCAAGCAATTGCGGCGCACGTTGGCAACAAAAATGCAGCTCGAAGAAAAAAGCGTCAGCCCCTTTCTTCTTGGCTGCATTCTTGGAGGGTTCTGCCGCGGCCGGGGGCGGCGACCGTTCCCGCGCGGCGACGCCCGAAGCGCGGTTAGATTTGCCTTGCTCCTGGGCCTGCCCCTGGGGGCCCCCAGACAGTTGCCCGGAGGGGCCGACGCCGGCGCTGTCCGGGGAGGTGTTCGCAGCCTTCGTCTCCAAGGCTACGGACCCCAGAATAAAGTCGATTCCGACATCGCGGAGCAAAAGCTCGCGGTCGAGCGCTACCGCGGCAGATGGCTTGATGCGTTGCCGCTTAATACTCTTGATGCATTCGTAACGTACGGCGTCAAAGCCAGTTTCTGGGCAGCGTGCTTCGCCGGTGCTGTTTTCTCTTGCTCGCTAGCGCCGTCGCGCGCTTCTCGATCAAACTGTGCAGCGCCGAAACGGCCCGAGCCGCGGCGCGGATAGGTTGGTCGCTGCTCTCTGCGCGCTCGCCTGAGCGCACCTGGGGCCGGTCGGGCCCCCCGCCTTGCTCGGGAAGCGCAGCTGCTTCCAAGTGGCCTGGGCCGCGCGGTGCAAGGCTGCGGTGCTCCTCAGCGCGGGCAGCTCCGAATTAGCCGGGTGAGCGGCGTGCTGAGCGTGAGGTGGCCATGGGATCTTTTGGGTCAGCGAGGGTCTCAGTGACAGATTCCTCTACCTGGTCAGTGTCAACCATGATCGCAAACCACGCCCGCCTGATCTGGTCAAGGCTGAGCTCGCGCAACACCTTGCGGAACGGAAGCTCCGCGTCTGCCTGGGCGTGGAATTCTGGGATCCGGGCCGCCCTCGAAAGACCTTCTCCGACGGCGCGATTGGCGGCGATGCCGGTGGTTCCGTCGACGGCGACCCCTTTGGTGATGCCGGCGAGCGCAGCTGCGTGGATGGCACCTCCCTGGGCGCGCTCGACCGCGATCGCCTCGGCGATGAGGGTCTCGACGCGGTCTTCATTCGCCGCCCCCCCGGCGGGGCGGCGGTCGATCGGCAGATCCGCTGGTGGACTAGCTGAACTGACATGCGATAAGCAAGAAGCTTTCGGGGCACCCGCACAGCGCGGACAGTCTGGGGGCCCTGGGGGGGCCGCTGAAGAAACGAGAATCTGAACAGAAGGAATACGTCCTGCCCTGGGCCGACAAGAAAACTCCAGCAATGCGCCGTGATAGCGCGTGGGGGCGAAGGGCCAGGAGGGGCGGCGGAGTAAGGGTAAACAGGTGTGACGCTGTATGTTTGTTTGGAGTCTGCTGCGTCAGCGCTTGCGCTTCTGGCGTTGTTTCGGAGGCCAACTTTGCGGTGCGATGCAAGGCAGATCCGATGCGGGGCTTTTCGACGGGCCCCGATCGGACGGCCGCCGGAAAAGGTTTGATCCGGCGGGCCCTGATCTGATCCTGTGCCACTTGGAAAGCAACGACGCACGGGGCCACGGAGCTCCCGGGTCGTCCGGGCACAGGGCGACAACGCGCAGGTCTGCGTCGTCAGCATCGGCGGAATTCAAAAATTGGAACGTCTCTTTCACAAGCGCGCGTGATGGGTGCGCCCCCGCCACGTGGCCGCGTAGGTCGGCCTCGAAAGCAGAGGGCTCTGGAATTCGCCGCTCGCGGGCGAGGGCCGTCCTGCCGAGTCTCGCTGCGAACGTGTCCAACATAAACTGAGCGCCGTATCTCGATTCGACCTCTTGAAACAAGGCCTTGCGGAGAGCGGCGTCCCCGCGCAGATCCTCGCGCCAGGGGCGCGCGAAGTCCAAGGTCCGAGAACCCGCGTCTGCAATGGCGTTGCTCTTGCCGGGGATGTGCATGGCCAGCGCCCAACATTGAGCCGCCCGCTCGGCGCTTTCGAATCGACGCGCCAAAGACTCGATGGGAGGTATCCGCTGGTAGCGCACATTGACGTAATGCGCGGCTGCGGCATTGTCGAGCCTGGGCAAAATTCGCCAGTCCTTCAAGGAGGAAGACTCCCTGATATGGCACTGGGCTGCAATCCACAACCGCTTATTGTTGATTTCCAAGGAGTTGGGTTGCGCCTGCAAAGTTGTCGGGCCGCGTCTCGGCTACAGTGCAGCTGCAGCAACGCAGATGGTATGACCAACCGTGCGCCTTGGAAGCGTCGCGCTCCACGACCCGGATTGCGCCTTTGCGAGCAAGGTTCGCCCAATCAGCGAGCTCGGGTGATTTATGGCCCCGCGTGCTGTGAGGGCCGCCGCCGCAGTGCAAGGAGCGCGCTGGGCGCCCCCGGGGCGGGGCAGATGTGCGCCAGGGCTGCGTGACTGAGCTCCGATAGGGGCACCGGTGGGTCGGCTGGGGGGCTAGAACGCCGCGCCGAACACGCACCCGACGTTTTAAAGTTTGCCCGAAGAGGGTGTGGCCGGCGACGCAACTGTGGAAGGAGCTCCGCGATGTGCGCGGCCAAACCTACTGCCGATGCTAGCTGTCTGCCGCGGGGTATGCGGCGTTGGTCTGCCTCGAGAACGGCAGCGCACAAATCGCGACAGCGGTCAGTCTTTTCACGCGGCGCGGTGATTATGCAGTCGACAGTATGGAACACCCGAGCGATCCAGGTTTGTCGGCGTGCTGTTGCGCGGATGCCGCCGGGCTTGGTACTGATGGGGATGCCGCGCCGCAACAGAAAGCGAACTGCTCGACGCAGGTTCTGCCGAGCCGTGCTCTCGTCAGGTGCCGCGCCTGAAAGATCGTCGACGAAGTCTAGCAGGTCCACTTCCGCACGCCGACGGAGGATCCTCAACATCTCCTTCACGTTGGTATCGTTGATACCAGGCGCAGGCTTCTGGCCGAAAGGTGAATAGTCGCATTTCCCGAGCTGGCGTCTGCTGGGGGAGTGGAAACCTAAGGCGTACGAGTCGGCGTCTGACGCGCGCCATTTCTCCATATTTTTATATATATATATATAATACAAACCAGTCGCGCAAGTCGAGCACGAACAGCCAACAACCCGCGGACATGCGGGCCGCTGCCTGGTCTGGCGCGCCGCGCGCGACGTCGGCATTTGGCATGCGCTCGTTGACCCCCCCCCGCCGAATATCGACGATTGAACGCGCTTTGAAGCGCTCAGTTTCGTCGGCATCGGCGTCCGCCCCGGGGCTCGGCTTCAGGATTTATCCGCGCGGGTTCACGTTGAGGTGTTTGGGCGGAGGGGCGTCGACAGGGAAAAAAGAAACCTTCCCGGTCTCAGCAAGGCGGTCCCATTCGCGTTCGGCCCGCGCGAGCTGGGGGGCGACGGACGGGCGATTGCGCGCCTGCTTCGGAACGACAGGCGACGCCCGGAGAGAGCGCCCTGGCGCCAGGAATGCAGCAGGGCGGGGTCCGCGCCATTCGCGGACAGAACATCGAAGCGCACGTGGAGGCCAGGGGCGCCCTCCCATTCCTGTAGAGCGGAATTTCCATTACGGACCTCAGCTAGGAAGGCGTCCATCGTCGGAAACGCGCTGCCTGGGCCAGCGCTGCGAGAAAGCACGCAGGATATCTATGGGGGGGGGGCCAAGTGGAGGGTTGTAGCGCGTGGAGAAAGAGGAGGGGAGGAAGGGCAAGGAAGGGGGCGAAGCGCGATTATCTTCGTGGCACTATTTGTGCCGAGCCCCTTGCCCCCCCACAGGAACCACCGTGCGCTGGCGATGTGCCGAGCGGGGCGTTGGCCGCGGGCGGATGGATCCCTGAAGTGCGGGCTCCGCTGGAATGTTTGCCACGAGTGCGCGGCCTCTCCGGAGCGGGTGGCGGGTGACGCATAGTTTTTCGTTGACAAGGCTCGGAAGCCTCGCCCTCCTCTTCCCCCTCCTCTCCTGAATGGGGGTGGGGTGGGGTGGGGGGGGTGGGGGCGCGCGGGGGCGGGCGGGGGGGGCGGGAAGGAGGTGAAAGGGGGCATGCTAGGTAAGTGCATGTGTGTGGGAGTAGAGGGATGGCGGGGATGCAACTTGGAGGGTGCCGACGGTCGCGCGTCGTCTTTGCCGGAGTCTGGCGGAAATGGCCGCCCTCGTGTATGTAATGCCTCCCGCGCCCCTGATTGAAGCCCCGGTTGGGCAGGGGGGGGCGAAGGGAATTAACGTGGCAACGGAAACTAGAAATGGATAGAGAATCGGCAGGAGGGGGAAGTGCAGGGGCGCGAATGCGGTACCCATGACTGCCGACCCGGCCGCAACGGACTCGCACGAAGAAGTATTGGATGGGGTGAGATGTGGTGCAACCAGGACCGCTGGCCAGCCGTCTCGGACACATGGGTGATTTTGCAGAAGAACGGCGAGGTGCCAGGGCGCGAATGGAACGGCGCGAGTTGCCGCGAGTGTACCACGGACACGCCCAATAGGATCTGGGGGTGTGAGGTGAGACACGGCGCAGCTGAAACCGCTGACCAGATGCGCCGCGGCGAGTAGCAGGCGGAAAGCATTGAGCAAAAAACGCGAATACGTATTTGATAGGAAAAATGGGCGCCGACCAGGTGCGTCGACGAGGGGCCTCGCCAGGAGAATGGAGCAGCCAGGACCGCTGACAGGAGAAGGGCCCGACGACCAAGGGCATCGACAGAAGCCGGCGGCAGCGCGGGGGCGGCTAGACCCCGACCCTTGGAACAGGGCGCCTGCGCGCGAACCGAATCCAGTAAAACGCACGAGGAAACGAAAGACGAACCAAGACCCGCGACCCCGCAGAAGCCCCTCTCCCCGAGTGCACAGCCCCCTAAGGAAGGGCGCCTCCCCCCCGTCTCTCCTGCCCCCCCCCCTCTCTCCTGTGCAATTACTCAATGTGAATACTACTCTCCTCCTTCCTCTGATGACGGGTTGGGGGCGTTCGCCCCCCCCGAGTATTGTATATTATTATTATTATTATTCTTATTAGTATTAATATTATTATTATCAGTATTATTATTATCATCATTACAAAAAAACAGGATTCCCCGGAGTGGGGTTTTCGCTTGCATTTTTTGTTTCAACATGCTGCTCTGGCTGAGGCGCCAGCCTCATTTTCGGGCCCCGCTCGTTCCGAATCGTGCTCCCGCTGCAGCGCTGGTCTCATTTCCGTGCTTCCGCTCGTTCCGAATCGTGCTCCCGCTGCAGCGATGGCTTCATTTCCGCGCTTCCGCTCGTTCCGAATCGTGCTCCCGCTGCAGCGCTGGCGTCATTTCCCGTGCCCTGCCACGGCATGCAATGCAATGCTAGGTTGCGTTCCGCTGCGCGATGCCATTCCGTCAGCTGAAGCTGTGGCATGCAGTGCTTAAGTGCCAGGTCGTGCTATGCCATGCTACGCTTTGATCTTCAACGTCATGCTATGCAATGTTATGTTCGGGGCCGCTGTGCGATGCCATGCTTTGCGTTGCAAGGCTTCGTGATGCAATTCTTCACTACGCCACGCCACGCCGTGCTGTGACATACTACGCTTTGCGGTGCTCTTCTACGCCATGCCATGCCGTGCTCTACAATGCATCGCGTACCCTGCTCGACATCCGACTGTGCGAGTAGAGAACGGATCTACGCCATGGTAAGGGATGGGAGGGAGGGGCAGGATGAGATATGACGCGAGCGCACCTAGCTTGCCCCCCCCTCTCCCTCTTCCCCCCTTCTCTCCTGTCCCCCCCCTCTCTCCTGTCCCCCCCCCTCTCTCCTGTTCCCCCCCCCCTGTCTTGGCCAGTGCGGCCGCCCTCCCCGCGTCGCCTGCGCGCTCCCGGAGCACCCTCAGCGCGCGATCATCGGGCGTTGCGTAGTGGGGGGGGGGGGGGAGGAGAGGTGCTTCTTTTGTTCCCTGAAAGGGCGCCCTGTAGGGGAACAGTTAAGGATATAACAGATCACAGCTCGGAGGTCCGCGCAGATTCGTCGGATCGGCGCTGGGACCCCGGGGGGAGCGATACATGGGGGGGTGAGGACTGAAGCCTGAAGGGACCTTGAGAGGCCCACTGGGGCCTAAAAGGGGCATGAAAGGTGCGCATTTGTTTTTTTTGTTTGTTCACTCTCTTTCTTTCTTTCTGTCTCTCTCTTTCTCTCGTTTTTTTTTTTTTTTTTTTTTTTTTTGTTTCTCTCTCTCTCTCTCTTTCTTTCCCCCCCCCCATATCGCCCCCTCGCTACTCAACGCCCGAGATCGCCGACTTGCTTGTCCAGTCGGGGATAGCGGCCGGCAAGGCGGCGTTTGCTGGTGTGGGACACTTTGCCGCGGTCCACCATGCCATCTGACCGCGGGGGGGCGTGCACAGACAACGAGCAGAGTCGGTAGCATCCCATCACGATGCACACGCGGGAGGTCTTGGCCTCGGCCGGGCTCAGCTGGACCAAACATCGGGAGGTCTGTTTTTGCCAGCGCGTGCCTCCCAGGAGACAATACTTGGTCAGAAGCCTTCCGTTGTGTTGGTGTCGCGACGCTTGAAGGTCTGGGGTCCGCGAAGCATGGGGGGGGGGGTCTGGTGGTTCTTGTCCTGCGCGTTTCCGCTCGGCGGGCGGCAGATCCCCATGCGAGAGAGGGGGCGAAATTGGGAAGGGATGGGGGAGGAGGAGGAGGAGGAGGAGGAGGAGGAGGAGGAGGAGGAGGAGGAGGAGGAGGAGGAGGAGGAGAGGAGGAGGAGGGAGGAGGAGGAGGAGGGAGGAGGAGGAGGAGGAGGAGGAGGAGGAGGAGGGAGGAGGAGGAGGAGGAAGAGGAGGAGGAGGAGGAGGAGATAAGGATGACGGAGGAGGGATAACGAGGGAGGAGGAGGGAGGAGGAGAGGAATAATGATGATGAGGAGGAGGAGGAAGAAAAGGAGGAGGAGAAACAAAAAGGTGGCAGAGGATCAGGCGTCGAGAACTACGCACGCACGTGCACATAATTTCCCTGGTCAGGCCCACCCCGTGCAAATGGTCGATGTGTATGCCTTCCTGGCCAAAGCTGGAGGGCGCAGACTGTCCGCTCAGGTGTTGTCAGCGCGCAGAAGTGGGCGGGGCGCGTGGCGGCCTTGTAAGAAGGCGAGTCCCGGAAATCCACCTTGCGTCTGCCTTGTCTTCCTGCCTCATCCAATTTCCATGTGTGGTCAATTTTCCATGCAACTTCGCGCCTGTTTTCCTCCATGCGACGCGACTCAGGCCAGGTTGCGCATGCCAGATCCTCGTTCGCGGGCCAGCGTGCCTCGCACACTTCTCTACTGTGACTCTGTGACGGCGTCGCCTTCCCGGACGAAACCGATGCATCATTGAGCACCGAACAAGAAGAAATCTATTTTTTTACTCATCCTTCTCAGGAGCTTCCGATCCCTTCCATCAACATCCTGTGCCTCATCAGAAGGCCTCCACGACCTCCCCGTCCCTTGCGTGCCGCCGCAATCTCTGCGCGGTCGTCGTCGTGCGTCGTCGTCGTGCGTCGTCGTCCTGGTAGTGGTGGCTGCGGTGGTCGTCGTCGTGATGGTGGTGGTGGGCGTCATCGTCGTCGTCGTGGTCCGTCGTCGTCGTCGTGGTCGTCGTCTTCGTCGTCGTCGTCCTGGTGGTGGTGGTTGTCGTCGTCGTCTTGGTGGTGGCAGTCGTCATCGAGGTGGTTGTGGTCGTCGTCGTCGTCGTTGTGGTGGTGGTGGACGCTGTCGTCGTGCAACGTCGTCGTGGCCCGTCGTGGTCCGTCGTGGTCCGTGATGGTTCATCGTTTTCGTCATCGTCGTCGTGGTCCGTCGTCGTCGTCGTCGTCGTCGTTGTCGTCGTCGACGTCGTCGTCGGCGTCGACGTCGGCGTTGTCGTCGTCCGACGTCCGCCGTCCGTCGTCCGTCGTCTGTCGTCCTCATGGGCGTCGTCGTCGTCGTCCGTCGTCGTCGTCGTCGTCGTCGTCGTCGTCGTCGTCGTCGTCGTTGGTGTCCGTCCTCGTCGTCGTCGTCGTCCGTCGTCGTCCGTCGCCGTCCATCGTCGTCGTCGTCTTCGGCCGTCGTCGTCCGTCTTCGTCCGTCCGTCGTCGTCGTCGTCGTCGTCGTCGTCATCGTCCGCCCCTCGTTATCGTCGTCGTCTTCGTCGTCGGCGTCGAGAGGTCGTCGAACTCGCCGTCGTGATCGTTGTCATTTTCGTCCGTCGTCGTCGTGGGCGCCGTCGTTGTCGTCGCCCGTCGTCGCCTGTCGTCGTCGTCGTCCGTCGTCGTCGTCGGTGTGCGTCATCGCGGTCGTCGTCGTCGTCGTCGTCGTCGTCGTCGTGCGTCGTGCGTCGTGCGTCGTCGTTGTGTCCGTCGTCGTCGTCGTCGTCGTTCGCGTCGTCGTCTTCGTCGTCGTCGTCGCCGTCCGTCCATCCGTCGTCGACTGTCGTCGTCGTCGTCGTCGTCCGTCCGTCGTCGCCAGCAATGTCGTCGTCGTCGTCCGCGTCGTCGTGTGCGCCTCCGAGAGGTCGTCGCGCTCGCCGTCGTGATCGTTGTCATTGTCGTCCGTCGTCCGTCGTCGTCGTCCGTCCATCCGTTGTCGTCGTCGTCGTCGTCGTCGTCCGTCCCGTCCGTCGTCGTCGGCGTTGTCGTCGTCGTCGTCGTTCGCGTCGTCGTGTGCGCTGCCGAGAGGTCCTCGCGCTCGCCGTCATGATCGTTGTCATTGTTGTCCGTCGTCGTCGTGGGCGTTGCTGTTGTCGTCCGTCGTCGTCGTCGAAGTCGTCGTCGTCGTCGTCGGTTTCCGTCGTCGTCGTCGTCGTCGTCTCCGTCGTTGTCCTCGCCGTCGTCGTCGTGCGTCGTCGTTCGTTGTCGTCCGTCGTCGTCGTCGTCGTCGTCGTCGTTCGTCGTCGTCGTCGTCGTCCGTTGTCAACGTGGGCGTCGTCGTTGTCCGTCGTCCGTCGTCGTCGTCGTCGTCGCCGTCGTCGTTCTCGTTGTTGTCCGTCGTATGTCGTCCGTCGTCGTCCGTCGTCGTCCGTCTTCGTCGTCGTCGTCTCTGTCGTCGGTGCCGTGGTCGTTCGTCGTCGTCCGCCGACGTCCGTCGTCGTCCGTCGTCCGTCGTCGTCGTGGTCCGTCGTCGCCGTCCTCATCAACGTCGTCGTCCGTCGTGGTCGTCGTCGTCGTCGTCGTAGTTTTGGTGGTGGTGGTTGTCGTCGTCCTTGTGGTTGTGGTCGCCATCGTCGGGGTGGCTGTCGTCGTCGTCGTCGTTGTGGTGGTGGTGGTGGTGGTGGGTGTTGTCGTTTTGCGTCGTCGTCGTGGTCCGTCGTGGTCCGTGATGTTTCGTCGTCGTCGTCGTCGTCCTCGTGGTCCGTCGTCGTCGTCGTCGTCGTCGTCGTCGTCGTCGTCGTCGCTGTCCTCGTCGTCGTCGTCGTCGTCGTCGTCGGCGGCGTTGTCGTCGTCGCCCGCCGTCCGCCGTCCATCGTCCGTTGTCCGTCGTGTGTCGTTCTCATAGCCAGTGTTTACACAGTGTTCTCTGCCGGTTGGAGCTCGGAGACCTTCCTCCTCTCTCGTAGCTGTTCTGGCTGAAGTGCCCATTCCCAGGTGTATGGTTTTTGAGCTGGCCTTCAGTCACCCCTGCTTCGCGTTGCCATCGCGAGACTTGGGAGGCCACCCAGGCGTGTCTCGGCTGGAGTTTCTCGCCCTCAGGAGTCACCGCAGAAGGCTTCCTCGCGTTCACTTTGGCGACGGTCTTCGTCTTCCTGTGCTTCGTCAGCGGCTTCCTCTGCGGGTGCAGCTGCGCCACGGTGTCGGGCACCGTGTTCTATCGCTTCAGGCAGTCCCCACCCCTTGCGGGGGCGCGCTCGGCGCCTCCCGCGCCGTCACAGGAGCCGCTCGAGCCGGAGGAGCGGGCCTCGCCCCCCTTGGGCTCACCCTCCAGCGGCTTCGCCCAGGGCAAGAGGAAACAGTTGGTGGACGCCGAAGCTCATGATCATGGAGGTCAGGGCGACGGTCTTCGTGAACTACGACGGACATCCGCTCTGGCACGAAAGACTTCTGTTGGAAAAGGTGGGCGCCTCGGGGGCACAGTGGGTAATTGGAGCGCCTGGCGCTGATGTGTACCTGGAGGACTGTAGTCATCACAACCAGGACATCTCAGGGTTCAGGCTGTCTGGTTCAGGAGGCGCCTTGCCCGGCTCGATCGACCCAGCTGAGGCCTACCGCTTCCGAGCCCCTCCTGGCGGCGCAGCCTTGGCTCGGCTGCAGGCGGAGGCCAAGCTGGTCGCGGAGTCGGCAGCGGCGAGGCTGGGGGGCGATGTAGGAAGGCCCCATGGGGCCTGTCGCAGCCTGGCGTGCCGCGGAGAAGGCCCCAGGGGTCGAGCGCGGGGGCGAGGTGCGGCTCGCGGCCCAAGCGGTCATCAGCGGCCCCCGCGCCGTCCACGTCTTCACCGACGCCGAGGGGGGAGTTCACCGCGTGCTGTGCGCTCAGGTGCCGCTGGGACGTCCCCGACTTCAAGAGGAATTTCAAGGTCGAGGAGGAGATGGGCGACGCGGATGTTCGTGTGCTGCCGGTGAAGCTCCGGGGCAACCTTCGCCGCAGGGGCTGCGGCGAGGCAGTCGACATGCTGGGCGAGGTGGCCTTCGAGGATTGGGGTTTCACCTCCCTGGGCCGCGCGCAGTGCTCTGGCGCGCCAAGTTCTTGATGCGCCGCGGGGGTCCCACGGCCCATCATGAGTGGTGGAAGGCGGTCTCTAAGCTCAGCGAGGCCGACTTCGGAGTCGCCGAGCGCGAGAGTGCCATGGGGGCCTTCCAGGCCGCGCTCGAGCATGACCAGCTGGACGCGCCGAACCTGATTTCCATGGGGCACGCGATGCGCCGGGCCCAGCCAGGAGATGACGGCGAAGTCGGGGGATGTCAAGGGGCCCGACAATGAGGGGCAGTTGGTGTTCATGGGAACGCGCCAGAGCCAGGGCAATTTGATGGTCTCGCCGGACCTCGTCGCATTCACGGCGAAGGAGCTGGGGGGCAGCGCCGTCGACAAGCAGAGCAGCGCAAGGCGCGTGAGGAGCGCGCCTTGCGGAGGAAATGACTGCCTCAGGGGCGGGCCTCGGGGTCTCCCGACCGGGGCCCGGAGACGGCAGGGGGGCGCCGGCAGTGACCGCGCTGCCTGGCACAAAGGAGGCAGCGGCAGGTTCCTTCGCTCCACGTTCGCCGTTGCACAGGGCCGTGGGGCGGCGTGCTCTCCGGGGGCTGCGCCGAGAGGGGGAGGTCGCGACGGCCGCTCGGGCGCTGTGGGAGCTTGAGTTCGGCTCGGATGCTGGCCTCCGCGCGGGGTCACTCGACGAGCTCGCCGATGCTCAGGGGCTGAAGTTCCTCCGCGGGCGCGCGGCGCAGTTGGGCGCTCCGCCGGAGGGGGCGTGCGCTCGGGGATCCTTTGAAGAGCTCCAGGGTGCTGGCGACTACGCAGGAGTGCCGTGTGCTCTTGCGCCTCTAGACGTGAGCCTGCTCAGCTTGCCACAGCCAGGGTTCCGCCCTCAGGATCTGGGCGGTGTTTTAGGTCCTGAGGGCGCCGATTTCGTTTCGAGGTTGTCCAAATGAAACCGTTTTACCGAAGGAGCAGCAGCAGCGTGCCCGGGAGGAGCTCGGTTTGGCTCGGCCCTACTGGGATCCCTGGCTGTCAAGCAAAAAGGCGCATGCTAGCCTGCTGCGGCGTCTCCAGCATGCAGGCTTGATCGAGTACAGTTCTCAAGATGGCGTCCGTGTGGGCATCTTTGCGGTCTGGAAGTCCGATCGAGTGAAGCAGAGGCTTCTCCTCGACGCTCGGATTTCGAATGCGCGTTTCGCCCCGCCGGATGCCCCAGACCTTCCCTCGGCCGAAGCGCTGGGGCGGCTTCGGGTGGAGGAAGGGGGGCAGTTGCGCAGTTTTTCGTCTGACTTGAAGGATGCTCTTTGCACCGTGGAGCTCCCCGGCCCCCTTGGGGGGGTATTTCAGCGTAGACCCCATCTAGGCAAAGTGTGTGTGTGTGTGTGTGTGTGGGGGATTTCTCATGTCAGTGGCGCGGCTGTCGACCCGGGCGATTTCGTGTGCCCCGGGTCCCAGGCCACCCCTATGGGCTGGAGTCATGCTGTTACTGTTTGCCAGGAGGTGGTCACACAAGTTATCGAGATCGCGGACCCTGGGACCGACGACCTTCATGCGCGACAGAGCTCCTCTTCCTCCACTCGATCGTGGGGTGGTGATGGTCTATGTGGATAACATTGTCGCGTTCTCTACTGATCGGGAGGTGGGGGAGTCAATGCACAGTCGGGTGGATCAGCGCTCGGTGCCCAAGGGTTGGATTGTCCACGATCAACAGTGTGATCCTGATGTTCTCGCGTGTCTGGGGTGGGAGGTCCACGCCACGGCCAAGTATATTACCCCTAAGCGCGTGCGAGTCTGGCGCCTGTGGCCGGCCGTGCAGCGCGCGCAGGCGCGAGGGCGTCTCTCGGGCAGACAGCTGTCGCGACTGGTGGAACACAATGTTGCGATGGGGCTGCTGAAAAGGGAGGGCCTCTCAGTGCTCAGCTCGGTGGGCGCTTTCACTGCGAGGTGCCCGGTTGCGTGCTCGTCCCTGTGGCCGTCAGTTTCCCGTGAATTACGCTGGATGCAGGCCATGATCCCGCTCCTGTGTGCTGAAGTCTCCCTCCCTACATCTACGCGAGTACTGTGTAGTGACGCGTCGGAGTGGGGAAACGGGGTGGCGCGCGCTCGGCTACCCGCGCCATTGCTGTCCGAGTTGGGCTCCTGCTTTGACAGGTGGCGGTTTCGAGAACACGAAGGCAGTGTCCGTTTTGGGGACCTAGAGGCCGCTCTCGGTGGGGTCTTTCCCAGCGGGGAGGTCCTGGAGGTCTCAGAGGGTTCTCCGCTGTCCAAGTTGTTTCCTGAGGTTCCTCTTCTGGAAGATGCCGGGGAAAGCAAAGTGTGTGTGTGTGTGGGGTTGACTGGAGGGTTATGCATTCGAGAAGATGGTCCCGGTCCGAGCATATCACGGCTTTGGAGTGTCGTACTCTGGCATGGTGTTTGAGGCGTTTAACCACTCCCGTGACCTGGTCGAGGTCGTAGGCGCATACTACTATCCGGCAGCGCGGTCAGCATCTTGGCTTTCTCTAAAGGTCGGACCTCAGCGCCTGGCCTTATCCGAGCAGTGCGACAGTTCTGCAGTCTCTCTCTCCGGCGCAATGTTGAGACGGCGATCAGGTGGCTCGTCTCAGAGCTCAACCCAGCCGACCCGCCTTCCAGAGGCCTCGGAGCTCCCGAAGCTTGGGAGGTCACCAGTGGCAAAGTCGTCGAGGCGTGGACCCGGCTACGAGACCGTCGAGATGAGTGCCGGGGCCTTGCCGCGTGCGCCGGCGTCTCCAGACCGCCGGCAGGCGCGGGCGCGCGCAGGGCCCCCCGGACCAGGAGGGCCGTGGCGACGGCGCCTCCGACGAGGCTGGCGAAGGAGGCCATGTCTCATCCTTCGCTGCCAGAGAGGAAGAAATCCCACAGGGCCCAGTACGTCGACGAAGGGGACTTGCCCCGCCAGCAGGGCAAGCTTTTCTTGGGGGCGCGCAGTGTGTCGCGCTGGGCCACCGCGACCTACGAGGCGGCCGTCGCGCGGCTAGTGGAGCAGCAGCAGATCGCGGAGTTGGATCGTCTTGTCGCGAAGAAGGGCGAGCTGGACAAGTCATTGGCCAAGCACCTGGACTACCTGTACTTCGAGGGCGACAGTGCGGCATCGGGACGAGTGCCTGTGGCAGCGGTGATGTGGCGCTACCCGACTTTCGGGCGCCGCGGAGAGGGGCCGCTCCCTTTGGCCTCCCAGGCGCTGCGCGGCTTCGGCAAGATGTCTCCGCCGCACTCGCGCTTCCCGATCCCAGCGGTGGTCGTGGCGGGCCTCGCGGTGGTGGCGGCGAGCCGCGGCGGGCCGTTCGCGTCGCTCGGGGCCCTCCTGGCCTTCCACCTCTGCCTCGGGCCCACGGAGCTCAGGGAGATGAGGTGGAGACACTCGTCTCAGCCGGTCGGGGTCGCCTTCGGCGGCGCGGCCAGGTGGCGCCTCGCGCTCCGCCCCAACGAGGAGGGGGTGGTCTCGAAGGTGGGGGAGTTCGACGAGAACATCTCCATCGACGCGACGGGCCCCCTCGCGTTCCTCAACAGGGTCATGACTCTCTTCCACCGCGAGGTGTCCTTGCGGAGGGAGCTCGACCAGCCGGTCGTCAAGGTGATCGGCAAGGGCAGCTGCCGCGTTCTCTTCAGGCAAGCGGCGGAGTTCTTGATGCTCGAGCCGGCGCCCGTCCCGCGCCAGCTCCGACGCGCCGGCCCGTCGTTCGACGTCCGGCAGAAGTTGAGGTCGTTGGCCGAGGTGCAGGCCCGCGGCAGATGGGTGGTAGATTCAAGCGCAAGGCGCTGCAACAGGGAGAACAGGGGCAGCTCGCCCGGTTGCAGCCCGACGTTCGCACGTTCTCCGAGGTTTCCTGGCGGGCCATCGGCGACGCCCTCTTGAGGCGCTGCGCGCCCTTAGACTCGTCGTGAGCCAGGGCGCCGCAGATATTCCGAAGCTGGGTTTGGAGCTCTTTGCAGGCTCTGGCCGATGGGCGTCGGCCTTGCGGGTCCAAGGCTACATAATCCTAGAGATCGATATGCGCCGTGGGCCTGATCATGACCTGCTCAGCCGCTCTATTCAGAAGTTAATTCGACGGGCCATCCAGTCTGGATTTTTTCGTTGGCTAACCATCTGGGCATCCCGTGTGCCTCGTTCTCCCGGGCCCGAGGCCGTGGGCCTGGACCTCCCGCCGCGCGTTCGTCATCCGAGCCCTGGGGGTTCAAAGACAACGAACTGCCTTGGAAAAGATCAAGACAGGGAACATGTTCGCCAAGTTTCCACCCCATGTTTTTGATCTCGCCCGTTTCCACGGTATTCCAGTTACCCATGAGAGCCCTCGCTCTTCCATGCTTTGGATGCTCCCCGGCTATGCCCGCATGGCTCGTTTCCGCAGTGTGCGCTGCCGGCGTACTGACTTCTGCGTGGGTGGAGTCAAGTGGAGGATGCGGACAATAATCATGTCAGCGCATTTCCCTCTGGATACCGCATGCCGGCGCTGCTCGCCATGCAGCGGTAAATGTGATCGCGCTGGCCTTGCCCATGTTTCTCTGGAAGGGAAGAATGGGCAAGGAATTTTGTCTGACTCGAGTTGCCGAACCATATCCCACTCCGTTGTGTCGTCGTTGGTCCCGGGCCATAGACCGCAGAAGTGGTAATGTGATTATGCAGCGTATGTCCAAACATCTTTGGTAATGGGTGGAACAGTGGTGTGCCCGCCCGCCCGCCCAGGTATCAAGAATGGTAGTGGCACGTTACTGTGTTTCGCTGTGGCCGCCCGTGTCTGTCTCAAGTTTCCGAGGGTCAGCCTGGGGCTCGAGGCCTTTGGCGCAAAACGTGTGAGATCAGAGCGACCAATATGCATCATCGAGTGAGTGGCCAGAGCAGTGAGACGAGTAGGGCGTTGGGGAGAGGTATCCTTGGGGTCGGGGAAGGTCCTAGGATAGAGATAGCCAGTGTTTACACAATGTTCTCTGCCGGTTGGAGCTCGGAGACCCTCCTCCTCTCTTGTAGCTGTTCTGGCTCCCGCCCAGAGCCCTCCCTTCATGTGCACGTGCGCGTTGCTGTGTTTTGCTGTGGCCGCGCGTGTCTGTCTCGAGTTCCCGAGGGTCAGCCTGGGGCTTGAGGCCTTTGGCGCAAAACGTGCGAGATCAGAGCGACCAATATGCATCATCGAGTGAGTGGCCAGAGCAGTCAGACGAGTAGGGCGTTGGGGAGAAGTATCCTTGGGGTCGGGGAAGCTCCTAGGATAGAGGTGGGCGTCGTCGTCGTCGTCCGTCGTCGTCGTCGTCGTCGTCGTCGTCGTCGTCGTTGGTGTCCGTCGTCGTCGTCGTCGTCGTCCGTCGTCCGTCGTCGTCCGTCGTCATCCGACGTCGTCCGTCGTCGTCCGTCGTCGTCCGTCGTCATCCGTTGTCGTCGTCGTCGTCGTCGTCGTCATCGTCGTCCGTCGTCTTCGTCGTCGTCGTCGTCGTGCGTCCCGTCGTTCGCGTTGCCGAGATGTCATCGAACTCGCCGTCGTGATCGTTGTCATCGTCGTCCGTCGTCGTCGTGGGCGTCGTCGTCGTCTTCCGTCGTTGTCGTAGGTGTCCGTCGTCGTCGTCGTCGTCGTCGGTGTCCGTCGTCGTCGTCGTCGCCGTCGTCCTGGTCGTCGTCGTCGTGCGTCGTCGTTCGTCGACTGTCGTCGTCGTCGTCGTCGTCGGTGTCGTCGTCGTCCGTCGTCGTCCGTCGGCGTCCGTCGTCGCCGTCGTCGGCGTCCGTCGTCGCCGTCGTCGCTGTTCGTCGTTGTCGTCGTCATCCGTCGTCGTCCGTCGTCGTCTGTCGTCGTCTGTCGTCGTCCGTTCGTCGTCGTCGTCGTGGTCGTTCGCCGTCGTCGTCATCAACGTCGTCGTCCGTCGTCGTCGTCGTCGTCGTCCGTCGTTGTCGTCGTCGTCGTCGTTGTCGTCGTGCGCGTCGCCGAGAGTTCCTCGCGCTCGTCGTCGTGGTCCGTCGTGATCGTTGTCCGTCGTCGTCGTGGTTGTTGTCGTCGTCGTCGTCCGGCGTCTGGCGTCCGTTATCCGTCGTCCGTCGTCGACGTCGTCGTCGTCCTCGTCGTCGTCGTCGTCTTCATTGTATCCCAGGGACATCAGCGTAATTTCCATGTTTGGAGGTTTTGGAAACAGTTTTTTCCAATGTATTCGAGCCACCCGACTGGCAACACCACGCCATGTAGTTAGAGGAACGGCAGGCGTACTCCGAGGAGTACCCGCGAGAGGCTGCTGGAACTGGGAACCCAAAAAGGGAAGAAACCAAAAACGGGGGATGGGGAATACAGTTCTGTGTGCTGACAGGTGGCCGAGTTTGCGAAGATGCAGGCTTTTCTCTCTCTCTCTCTTTTTCTCTCTCTTCTGAACGATAAAGTGTTTACGTGTTTTTCTTTTGGCCAGTCCCGGACGCCTCCCGGATCCACCTTACCGTTTCTACCGTCACTGTTTGCCGGCCTGGGCTAGGAGCTACCCAGATGCCGAGCGATGATGATGATGATGATGATGATGATGATGATGATGATGATGATGATGATGATGATGACGACGTCGTTGTCGGTGTCCGTCCGTGTCGTCGTCGTCGTGGTCCGTCGTTGTCGTAGTCGTCGTCTTTCGCGTCGCCGAGAGGTCCTGCCGCTCGTCGTCGTCGTCGTCGTTGTCCGTCGTCGTCGTGGGCGTCGTCGTCGTCGTCGGTGTCCGTCCTCGTTGTCGTCGTCCTCGTCGTCCTCGTCGTCGTCGTGGTCCGTCGTGGTCCGTCGTTGTCTGTCGTCGTCCGTCGTGTGCGTCGTCGTCCGTCGTCGTCGTCGTCATAATTGTATCTGTCGTGCGCGTCGCCGAGAGGTTCTCGCGCTCGTCGAGTCCCTGCTGCTCAGCCTGGGCGACTGCGTGGAGCCGTCGCGCCCGCGGGGCACCTCGCACCAGCGTCGCCTGCCGACGTCGGCGATGACGGCGACGGCGATGGATATTGCAGGTGGTTTCGGTACTGCATTCGGCGATAGCTCGGTGTTCTTCTTCTTTGCCATGGTATTGCTCTTGCTCCCCGCGCTGTGCGAGATTGGCTTCGTGGTGGTGGAAGTCGCTCTGACTTCAGGGTTTGAGTATGACTGCTGCGGTTGAAAACTTGAGCGCTCCCTAAGGAGGAGGGGAAAAGGACAGAGAGCCTCCCTTTCCTTTTTGCCCTCCTCCTTGTGTCTCCCTCTCAAATTTGCCTCATCTATCCTCCTCCCTCCGCCTTCCTAGCTTCTCGCTCCTCTCTTCTGACCCGCAGTCCCACGGGGCTCAGTGCCCAGCGCATCTCCTTGATATAGCGCGTCCTTAGTGTAGCAGTTGCCGAGGGCAACGCAGGCTCAAACCCCAGCGCGACACACCTGCGACACCTGACGTGCACAGCGAAGACGGCGAAGTCAGCACTACAACAGACCTGGAGGAACCCTGGGTAGAGTATATACAGAGAGCGACACGACGTGCAGAACACCTCAAAAAGTTCCACCGCATCGACAACTGGGAGACGGTTCACAAGCGAAAAGTATGGCGAATGGCTTCAAGAGTCGCAAACCACACCCAAACACGTTGGACACAGCAAGTTTTGCAATGGTGACCAGACCTCGACCCACGGCAGCGGGGACAGAGGCAGCACGGTCGTCAACACAAACGTTGGGACGACGAAATCAACATGTGTCTACGCCAACGCAGACCAGACCTTCACCGACCGACCGTGCATATCTGCGCGACAGGAGAACAAAACGGCATTATATGTATTCAAACAGCACAGGACACTGAAACATGGACGGCGCTCGGGCACCACTACGTCGACCCCACACCAGAAGAGACCCAGAACCGAAGCCAATGACGCGAACGCCCAGCGAGACATCCCACGTCGACACCGACACCAAGAACTTCCTCCTCTTCCTCCCCCCTTCCTTTCTTCCCACACAGGCTGACACGACCGATGTTGCGCATTTGTCTCGCACTGCATGTTGTCCAGACACGCCAGATTCCCGACGCCACGGCCTTGCCAACCCGGTCTTGAGTAGGCCCGGGCGCTCGTAACGGTGGTCGCATCGCATCGCATCGCAGGCCAAAGCAGGGGAAACAACTAATGGAGGGGCTGGATGGAAAGAAGGGCTCTTCTGAGGGGAGGATGAGGAAGAGGGTAAGGTGAATAAGGAGCTGAGAGGACGAGGGGTTAGGAGGAAAAAGCTGATGTGGATGATGCGGATGGTGCGGATGGTGCGGACGATGATGATGGGTGTTGATAATGGTGACGATGATAATGGTGATGATGGGGGGGATGATGACGACGATCCTGTTGATGATAATGGTGGTGGTGACGAGGGCTATGATGAAGGTGAGGATGGTGATGACGATGACGGTGGTGACGATGATGGCGACGATGACGATGACAATCACGGTGAGGAGGCTGGGAGAGAATAGAAGGACGATGAGGAAGAGGAGCAGGAGGAGGAACACAGCAGGAAAAAACATAATGTGGAGACCGCAACGAGGTCGCCGACCCATCTTGCCTCTAGTTGGTTGTTTTTCTCCTTCCCGACGTGAAGACAACTGTGTATTCCCCATAAGTAGCCTGGAGGAACGCAGAAATGAAGGAGGGAGAGGAAGGGTGCCCCTGATCCTCTGCGCCTCTGGCCTGTATGGGGTGAGAGGTCATCTTCGTCTGTGGAATCGCTGGTTGCCTTCCACGTTCTTTGGGTTTGGCGTCTTCGGCAGATCAGAACTGCAGAGGCAGGTGGCGTGCTTCGATTGTCATTTGTCAGTGGCCGACGCCTGCCAGGAAGGTGGCTCGTCAAGCAGCACCCGGCCTACGACAAATGCAGCAGTGCCGACTCCGACACCCATGCAGGAATTTGTTTTTCGGGGAACATTGAGCCATGATAGCACGTCTGAAGAACATTGGCATGTATACCAAGCAGGTTCGCTACTGCAATTCAGCGCAAAGCCTCCAGAAGCATGCACGAATGCCTTTGTTTGTCTTTAACCGTCCGGAATATCATTCTCCGACGTGCTGACGATGTCTTTCGCGTTGGCGAGCAGATGTTGCTAGTGCTCCGCTGCATCAGGGAGCAGTGGTGGGCCTCGGTTTTCTTCAGTGGTGCGTAAGTTGCACTTTGGTGTGTTTGTTGACCGTCCCGGATACTCGATGCACAGGTTCTTCCTCGTAGCGGCAACATCGTCTTCTTCGATCATACTGTATAGTAGCCGTACCGTGGATTAGATTCGCCAGTCAACATCTCGTCTGCACATTGATCATGACTTTGTTGAAGCTTACGTAGATGTGCGAGCTTTTTTTCCTGCATTCAACAACATATGTTGTCGCGTTGCTTCGTATTATCCACTCGGGTGGCGTGATATTGATTAGTTGCCAGTGTCTCACGCGAGCACTCAGTGTTGTCGAACATGCACATGTTGCTTGTGGGGCTCACAGATGTTGATTACAAGTTGAAGGTTTTTGCAGTGGCATTCGGTCCATCCCGCCACTGTGCTCGGGTAGTGGACAAACGGCCAATCGGGTGCATGCATGTTGGGGTCTCTTGGGAGGCCTTTTGGCGGGCTCTTTGCGGCGGTATAGGGGTCTTGTAGGGTTTCTTTGGCCTCTGGGGGGTCCTGGGGCGCCTGCTAGTGGTCTCGGGGGCCGTCTTGGTGTTGAAGTTCGAGCTGGTTATTTCGGACTCCTGTTGGGGCCGTCGTGCTGCCTCATGGGCCTCTCCTGGAGGATTGACGGCCGTCTTGTGGAGGACCTTGGGGGGCCTCTTGAACCGTGTCAGACTCGTACGACCGAAATAACGAAATTGCGAGAGTCGCAGAAGGAGCAAGTCACAGTTGCCTCGCGATTTTCAGATCGTAGTTTTGGATTCGCATGTCAACGTGTATATGAAGTGAACATGTAGCTAATGCTGGTAGTCCTTCTAACACGTACTAGGGACTGCCACTAATCATTATATTGAGTTCAAGTGATTCCGGCCCCTTTATTGGAAGCGCTGCTAATAATTCGAGTTGTGATTGCTTGAAACTAAACGTATGCGAATTACATCAAGCAATGGGAATTGAAGCAAATGCAGAATGAGGGCGCCGAACGGTCATTCGCTGTCCTTGGGTGCGTGGCTGCAGTGGAGTTCCGCGGCGCGGATTCTGCTTGTTGTTGTTCGTTGTCGTTAGCCCGCCCGCGCCCCGCCTCGCGACTCAACCGCGACCCACCCGCGACCCACCCTGCGACCCACCCGGCTCGCCCACGGCCACTTCGTCACTCCTATCCGCAATTGAGGTGTGCTACGCATCACATTTGTTGCTGGCTTCAGCTGGGCAGTGGACATGTAAAGAATGATTGGGCGCGACGCGTTCTGTTTAAATGAAAACGTTTTGATCGTGGTAGCTGATTCGTGGGTGCAATTTTAGCCAGTTCTAGGTTTCGCAGCTCGCTGTTTGATAGGCAGGCAGTCATTTGATCTCACGCTCCCAGAGACCCACAATCGGTCTGCGGATTTGTTGCTGATCTGGCCAGGTTATGAAGTTCATATGGTTCCTTCCCTGCCCTGTCGCCGCCGCCGCTTCTGGTGTTCTCAGCCACCGCAGCCGCTGGATCGCATTGACTTCGCTGCAGCTGTTTGGGCTGCGAGGTGAAAACAACACGCGCGTGCCAGCCCTCCCTCCTGTCGGCCGGCCGGCGCGCATATGCATACCTATTGCATTTCATAGATCGAAGTCTTTACTGAACGGACAAATCAACCTAGCCATGTCGTCGTCGTCGATGAGCGTTCCAGCCACCGGGGGTGGATATCAAAGAACCATGGTGCGATACGACAGCATACCCTGTAACATGTCAGGTTCTTCGATCTTTTGAGAAATACTTGGTTCTCAGCCGAAAGCCCTCATTCTGTTCATAATAACGACCTGGCCAATCAGCCGCGCAGGGACATGCAATCCAAGGTGCCCGTCGAAGTGCCGGACCCACGTGACGAGTCAGGGTCCCCATAGGTAGAGGAGAATACCGATTTGAAGGAGGTGAGGTGGACGTTTAACCCGCTGAAGTCATAATTGAAAGCATATTTACGTATCGTTGCGAGCGAGGCTGCCGGTTCAACCGGTTGCTTAGCTGAGGACGGTGGTTTGAAGCTCGGAGGGGATGCCAGAATTCAATGCTTACCATCGAATCGGGACCGAACCCCCCGCGCCTCTGGAGAGCGTCGAGGGCTGCGGCCCGCTGCGGGGCCTGGACGGGCGCGCGTTGAATTCCTTGTTGGGCGCGGGCAGGCGAGACGAACCAACGTATGCCAACGCGTCCGCAGGGCTTGAGGCTGGTGCTCCCGTCGATGGTTGTATTTCGCGCGAGCCCGGTGGCTCTCATTGCTGGCGTTGCTAGACAGGGAATTGCAGGTCCGCGCTCGCCCACCAGGGCCTGGTCCCGTTCCGAACAAACACCACTATCCAGAAACATTTAGTGCGAGGTGCCTCTGGAGGCCTCGCGATGGCTCGGCTCAGATCGGGGATTCCTTGCAGCGCGGGGTGGTGCCGGCATCCTGTGGGCGCGTTGGCAGGTGATCCCGCTATCTGCTTGGCGCGGCTTGTGCTTGTGTGATTTTCGTTTTGCGCGTGTATTGTGCCGGGTGTGGACACTGTGCCCCGCGTGCCTGGCGCCCCGCTGGTTTGCCCGGTGCGCGCGCGTCGCGCGCTTACCGCGGGTGGCCTTCGATGTCTTTTCGCTTCCGTTCCCAGCCCTCCCGCGTGTGAGGTCCTCGTTTTGAATTCGCGGCGCTTCGCGCCTCGTTCATCCTCCTCTACTCTCCCCCCTCTCCCCATCATCCTCGTGCTCTTCTTCCGCCGCGCTGCGTTTCCTAATCATCCACTCCCATCTCTCTTGCGTGGTGGGCTTTCGGCTTGTAGCCGCGCCGAGGCAATTTCAGCGCGCCCTTTTGGCCGCGCGTTGTTCGTTGGCCCTATGCGGTTTTTCATTGAATGCCCATTGCGGCGCAAAGCGCACGCCGATGCCGCGACACGTCTAGCGCGCCATGGCCCCATGCGCAGCCCTACCGACGCGTTGCGGTCGCACGCCGCCTCGCCGACCACTCCAGAGACACCTTCACAGGGTCCGTTGCCCCATAAGGAGCTCAACCGAGATCTCGCAGAGCGCAAACCGCATGCCGCCGCCCAGACTATCTGAGGCCGCTTCTCTTGCGGTTCGCGTCTCCATATTTTTGGAGTTCCATCGAAGGCCCCCGTGGCGCGCGCCGCGAGCCGCGTCCGACTCTGTTTGCGCGCTCGCCGCGCCTCTTCTACGCGCCCACCGAATGCCTTGTGGACTGGGCCGCTTGCCACCGCTCAGACGCTTTCAGTTCATTCAATGTACGGTTCGCGTGTCCTCGCGGAGCTGTGCCACATGTATTGATGTTGCGCAGGACGCATGCCGCCGCGCAGACCGTGGCAGCGCGCCCATCGAAATGTTCGTGGCCCCGTAATGCGAAGCCCCATCGAAGGCGTTTATCGCGCAGGGCCCATGCTGCCGCTCAGACTTTCTTATAACGACAGCAAAGCGTTTCGTGGCGCCATGAAGGGTTCCGTCGAAGACTCTTGTGACGCAGGCCGCGCGCCGCCGCCCAGACCAGTTCAACGGTCCTCGCACGATCTGCGGCCGCATGAGGAAACTCCACGGAAGGGTGGTCAGGCGCAGACCGCGTGCCGCCACCCAGGCCACTTCGCACGCGCACTCCTCGCGGTTCGCGGACCCGTGGGGAACCTTGCCGAAGGCGTTTGCGGAGCGTGCCGCATTGCGCCGCCCAGGCCATTTCAGCACGCACCTAACGTGCTTCGTTGCCAAACCGGGGGCGCAGGCCTCAAACCGCCGCCCCGAGCCAATACAGCGCTGCCTCGCTTGATTCGTGGGTCCATTGGGAGTTCCGCCGAAGGTTTCTGCGGCGCGGGCTGTTTGTCGCCGCCCGTGGCATTGCCTCCTCCTGGCCTTGGCGTCAGGCCTCTCCTTCTGTCCCCCCTTTTCGATAATTCAAGCTTCGCGCGGCCCGCTCAGCTTCGACGGGGAGAGGTGCGCTCTCGACCCGCGAATTTCGCTACCGAGGAACCCCACATACTTCATTTAAATCTTGTGTGTTTGCTTAAGTTTATAATATATGCGCAATTCTGCGTTCTCAGCCCTCGTCGCGAATGTTCCCCTCTGTGTCATCCAGCGCCATATTGCTTGAACCTCCCCCCTCTTCCTCGCCTTCTATCCTCCATCGAGGACAGATTCGAGCCAGCCAGCGGCCGCGGTGAGGGACCACCCCCTGCGCACCCTCTATGGTGTCGAGAAAGTGCCACGCCTGCTATGCCCTGGACGACCGTCGTGCATGGCGGCCGCGGTGAGGGACCACCCCCTGCGCAGCCTCTATGGTGTCGAGAAAATGCCGCGCCTGCTATGCCCTGGACGACCGTCGTGCATAGCGGCCGCGGTGAGGGACCACCCCCTGCGCACCCCCTATGACGTCGAGAAAGTGCCACGCCTGCTATGCCATGGACGACCGTCATGCATAGCGGCCGCGCTGAGGGACCACCCTCTGCGCACCCCCTGTGGTGTCGAGAAAGTGCCACTCCTGACACGATCTGCGAGCGTGTCAAGGATAGAGGCCGCGCTGAGGGACCACCCTCTGCGCACCCCCTATGACGTCGAGCAAGTGCCACTCCTGCCACGATCTGCGAGCGTGTCACGGATAGAGGCCGCGCTGAGGACCACCCTCTGCGCACCCCCTGTGGTGTCGAGAAAGTGCCATTCCTGACACGATCTGCGAGCGTGTCAAGGATAGAGGCCGCGCTGAGGGACCACCCTCTGCGCACCCCCTATGACGTCGAGCAAGTGCCACTCCTGCCACGATCTGCGAGCGTGTCACGGATAGAGGCCGCGCTGAGGACCACCCTCTGCGCACCCCCTGTGGTGTCGAGAAAGTGCCATTCTCGCCACGATTTGCGAGCGTGTCACGGATAGAGGCCGCGCTGAGGGACCACCCTCTGCACACCCCCTGTGGTGTCGAGCAAGTGCCACCACTGCCACGCTCTCCGACCCGCTGTGTTGTGCTGTGCTGTGCTGCGGTGAGCTGTGCTGTGCCGTGCTGAGCTGTGCTGTGCTGAGCTGAGCTGTGCTGAACTGTGCGAGCTGTGCTGTGCTGTGTGTGCGTGGGGGGGGGGGAGGGGAGGCGTGTGTGAGGAGACGCGGGTGCGACGCGGCAGAGAATTACGCTACCGAGGAACCCCACATACTTAACTTACATCTTGTGTGTTTGCTTAAGTTTATAATATATGCGCAATTCTGCGTTCTGAACCCTCGTCGCGAATGTTCCCCTATGTGTCATCCAACGCCATATTGCTTGAACCTCCTCCCTCTTCCTAGCCTTCTATCCTCCGTCGAGGACAGATTCGAGCCAGCCAGCGGCCGCGGTGAGGGACCACCCCCTGCGCACTTTCGATGGTGTCGAGAAAATGCCACCCTTGCTATGCCCTGGACGACCGTCGTGCGTAGCGGCCGCGGTGAGGGACCACCCCCTGCGCAGCCTCTACGGTGTCGAGAAAATGCAGCGGCTGCTATGCCCTGGACGACCGTCGTGCATAGCAGCCGCGGTGAGGGACCACCCCCTGCGCACTCTCTATGACGTCGAGAAAGTGCCACGCCTGCTATTCCCTGGACGACCGTCGTGCATAGCGGCCGCGCTGAAGGACCACCCTCTGCGCACCTCCTGTGGTGCCGAGAAAGTGCCACTCCTGACACGATCTGCGAGCGTGTCACGGATAGAGGCCGCGCTGAGGGACAACCTTCTGCGCACCCCCTGTGGTGTCGAGAAAATGCCACTCCTGCCAAGATCTGCGAGCGTGTCACGGATAGAGGCCGCGCTGAGGGACCACCCTCTGCGCACCCCCTGTGGTGTCGAGCAAGTGCCACTCCTGCCACGATCTGCGAGCGTGTCACGGATAGAGGCCGCGCTGAGGGACCACCACCCTCTGCGCACCCCCTGTGGTGTCGAGAAAGTGCCACTCCTGCCACGATCTGCGAGCGTGTCACGGATAGAGGCCGCGCTGAGGGACACCACCCTCTGCGCACCCCCTGTGGCGTCGAGAAAGTGCCACGCCTGCCACGCCCTGCGAGCGTGTCACGGATAGAGGCCGCGCTGAGAGACTACCCTCTGCGCACCCCCATGTGGTGTCGAGAAAGTGCCACTCCTGACACGATCTGCGAGCGTGTCACGGGTAGAGGCCGCACTGAGGGACCACCCTCTGCGCACCCCCATGTGGTGTCGAGAATGTGCCGCGCTTGCCACGCCTTGCGAGCGTGTCACGGATAGAGGCCCCACTGAGGGACCACCCTCTGCGCCCCCCCAGTGGTGTCGAGAAAGTGCCGCGCCTGCCACGCTCTGCGAGCGTGTCACGGATAGAGGCCGCACTGAGGGACCAACCTCTGCGCACCCCCATGTGATGTCGAGAATGTGCCGCGCCTGCCACGCCCTGCGAGCGTGTCACGGATAGAGGCCCCGCTGAGGGACCACCCTCTGCGCCCCCCCAGTGGTGTCGAGAAAGTGCCGCGCTTGCCACGCCCTGCGAGCGTGTCACGGATAGCGGCCGCGCTCAGGGGCCACCCCCTGCGCACCCCCTGTGGTGTCGAGAAAGTGCCACGCCTACTGTGCCTGGACGACTGTCGTGCATAGCGGCCGCGGTGAGAGACCACCCCCTGCGCACCCCCTATGGTGTCGAGGAAGTGCCACGCCTGCCACGCCCTGCGAGCGTGTCACGGATAGAGGCCCCGCTGAGGGACAACCCTTTGCGCCCCCCAGCGGTGTCGAGAAAGTGTCGCGCCTGCCACGCCCTGCGAGCGTGTCACGGATAGAGGCCCCGTTGAGGGACCACCTTCTGCGCACCCCCTATGGTGTCGAGGAAGTGCCACGCCTGCTCGCCTGCCGCATGGCTTGCCGTGTGTATGTGTATGATGCGTGTGCGGCCATATCGGGACATATCTCACGTGTTGCCCAGTATGTCGTGCAGACGTCTTGGGTGTATGATGCAGTGAACATTCGTCTTGTATGTGCGAATGTGTGCATGCGTGCGGCTGTGTGCGAGTGTGTGTGTGTGTGTGAGGAGGCGGGAGGTGTGTGAGACGCGGGTGCGGCGCGGCAGGGAAGAAAACCAGAACCCCACGACGAAGCATGTGGGGAAGAAAACCAGAGCCCCACGAAACATGTGGGGAATCAAAAACTGTTCGCCGCCGCCCGGGCCATTTCAGCGCGGCCGTCGCGCGTTCGGTGGTTTCATGGGGAGCTCCGCTGGAGACCTTTCTAGTAGATTGCGCATGCGGTCTCACTGTGTTCACGTGTGTCGGGCGGTCTTGTTTATTTTCGCTCTGCGTTCGCAAAATCCTGGCCCTTTCGCCGGGTTCATTCTGTTTTGGAGGGGCAGGAGGGAAGCGTTGGTAAGACGGACCAGCGCGACGGGAAGGATCGATGGCGGGGTCATTATTTGAAGGGCGACGCGGGCGAGGGGCGCCTTCGACGAGGGACATTCGGGGCATGTTATTCCTAGCATGCGGGCGATCACTACCTCCCAGTTACATAGTATGGTGGCGAGGCTCGGAGCTGACGCAGTGCGTGGACGGGCGGCATGGCAGGGTCAACGAGGGGGGCGCGGGGGCAGAAATGAGGGGGTGAGAGGGGCAGAGAATCTGGATTTCGCGTTTTTCCTTTCGGGGGGCATCTTGGCGACTCCCTGGTGTGTCATGGGGGATCAATGAGCCGCTGTGGAAACCTTGGGATTGCGTTGCCGCGGGCTCGGTTTGTCTTCGAGCAGTCCTTCGCCTGTCTTGGAGGCGACGCGGAGGCATTTGAGCCGTCAGAAGAGTAGTGCGATGGAGCTCCTGGTGTGTGCGAAGCCTGCTCACTTCCGTAGTGTATCCCTTCTTCAGCAATTGTTTTGGCTCAGTTATTGGCTAAACTATTAGAGTGCATTGCTCGCTGCGCAGCGCCCCGGCATAGGGGCCCCACTCTTCGACTCTATCCACGGACCCCATATAGGAACGGCCCCTCGGCCGTCTCCCTTTACACACGGGTTATCAGGCTTTTCTTATCCGCTCTTTGCTGCTGCAGTTCGCGTCATCTTGGGTTCCGCCGCTTGGCGACGCAACTCCGTTGCGTTGCCTGCAAGCGCGCGCTCTCCTCGACGGCGCGCTCTCGCGACGGCGCCATGGAGAGGGCAAGAGAAACTGCGTCGCCTATTTCCCCTTTCTCAGGTGAAGGCAGCGCTGCGTCATTCGCGGCTGCGCTCGGTGAGCTCTTACCCGATTCTCCGATGCTTCCGCCGCCCCCGCGTGCTCGCGCGCTTCGACCCTCGCGACTGCGGCTGGATTCGCTTCCCGCGGCGCCTGATACATCCGCGTCGCGCCAGTCGGCGGCCGCGCCCGCAGTTGCCCCGTCTGTCGTCGGATCCAACACTGGCTTCATTACGCCCACTGCCCCCCGCCCACCCTCGCTGACGCGAGCGGCGGCGGCAGCGCCCGCAGCGGCCATCGCGCCGCGAACGTGCCCGCAGACATCGCTCTCGCGCGCGGCCGCCGCTGGGCCAGGGCCCCGTCGCCAACCAATAGTTCAGTTTCTGAACATGCGCGGGTCATCGAGAATCGCGCTGGACGGACGTCTCAGCGACAGGTTCTCGAAAGGGCATCACATTCGTTCTCCTACTCGAGATGCCGGCCGCAGCCCATCTCAACAATGCTCCCGGCATGGCTTTCAGCAGCGTAACCTTGCTGCGCAATCCTCCCCCGCTGTCAGTGACCTGGCAGAGCTTCGAGACCAGGTTGAAACATGCGTGGCCCAACAGCTATCGGGTCTGGCCGCTGAGACGGCCACCGTCAGGCAGGAGCTGCGATGTGGTCTTGAACTCGGCGATGCCAGGATCGCTGAGGATCGATCGGTCGTCTCCCAGGTACAACTCCAGGTCGACCAGATGGAGCCGCACCGAGGTGCCGACTCCAGAACGACCCAGACGCTTCACGACTACCTCTTACGGGTGGAGGCACGACTCGTGACCGTCAGGGATGCAGGGTTTGCTGCTGTCAGGACACTACACGATGAGCTCCTGATGGTACGACAGACCCCACCGATGGAGGTACATGGGCCCGCGGACTCTCATTCGTATTCAGGTCCAACGGCATGCTGCCGCGATGTGCTCCGCCCACACCACCCTCACGTCGGATTTAGATGGTCAGCTGCGTGGCGCCGAGGTGGCCCTCGTTCACCGTCTTGAAGTTTTCGAAGGACGCGTGCCAACGCTCGAGAACCGAGTCTCCCAGGTCGAGCAGCAGATCCCCGAACTACGGACTGCGCTGGCTGAGTTGCGTGTTGTGCGGGCCCGGACTGATCCGCTGGGCGCCCCGACTTCGGTCTACGATTTCGCCTCCGTCGAAGCCCGCGCGGCGAGGTGCAGCAGGCGGCGGACCGCGCGCAGTTACGACTCGCCCAGATCTCCCAGGACAGAGGCGCTGGACGAGCACGGGCCGACTCAATCATCGCCCGTTTGGGACAAGAGCGCGAAGCACGCCGCCAACGACTCCAAGACCTTGGGCGCAGGCTGGACAGGTACTCCCAGCTCCCGTCGAGCTACGTGGTCTTCGTCAGAATGTCCAACATATGCAGCGCAGCGTTACGACCGACGAAGCTACACTGACCTCACACGTCAGCAACACTGAGCTCCACCAACCACCTCCAGACCATCGACCAGCTCCCACGAGTGCCGATGGTGGTATCAGTATAGGCCACGTGAGACGTACTTCGCCAGGCGCCGCCTCAGCCGCGGCCTCTGCACAGGCACGTCGCGTTTCCCCCGTGCATTTCATTCTTCAACACAACCAGTTCCTTCGCAGACGTTGTCGCGCGTCTCCGCTACCGCCGCAACTCCGATCAAGGAGTCCGACACCGTGCGCGTACCACAACTGCCACGCATCACGCAAAAACAAGAGTGGCAACATATGGTTCGCAATAGCTTTGGCAGCGCATCTGGGCGCCCTGCCAAGGCCTATGTATTCCCATGCGTTGCAGAAAAACCCACGACGACCCACGAGGACCTTCAAGACAGCGGCGACTTCGAACATCGCCTGCAAACTTGCAGCCGGACTCGCTGTTGTTCTGAATTCTGAGCTGCGCTACCGCATCGAGAACCTCACAGCGCAGGGGCACAAAGCTGGCCACGTGCTCGAAGGCAGACAAATCTACTTGACGGTGCTGCAGTCCTACAAGGCAACCGCGGCCGATGACACCCTGCACGACTTTGAGCGTCTGCAGCTACTACGCATGCGCGACGACGACCTCCAACGGTTCATGGTGGACTGGGGCATTCTATGATTGGAATGCCGCGAACCACCCGACACGAAGGTATTGGAGTCATTATTCCGAGCTCAGATACGACGACATTACCGGGTAAAGCAGGCTGTACACGACTACAACAAAATGGGCCCCGCCGACCCCAATAGAACGTGCGAGTGGCGTCGGCAGCGCGTCTTGGGCAACCTCGAACTCCACCGACTTGAGCGCAGCCAGTGCAATCTCAATAAATATTCCAGCAGACACGAGTGATTTGTGCAGCGCTCAAATCTGGAAGGCGCAAGAAGGGGCGAAGGTGCAGCGTGTTCCATGCAGGCTCTAGCAGTCGTCCGACTACGGGACCCACTCAACGATCATCTACCCGTGACAGGGTCCACCACGACAGACGGTCTTCTGCTGTCCGCTGTGCTGGGCCAGCGACGAAAGACAAACGTCGGCAGAATTTCTGTTTGTTTTCGCCAAGATTGGATCCACATACGGGCGTGCACCTTTTTCGCAGATCAGAAGCAAAACTGCAAGCGCGGCGACCGGCGCCGCAACGCTCACACCAAACCCAATGCTAAGACTCCTGGCCGGGGCCCTGTTCGGCAGCGCAGCAACGACAGCCGAAACGGGACGCCCTCCCCGCGACGTGTGGGGGGCAGGAGGCCGTCGCCTTGCAAGAACCGACAGTGCTCCCGCAGTCCGCGGGCCACGCGTTGGTCGCAACGAGGGTCGCCGATGTCACGACGCGGGGGGCGCTCCGACTCGCGATCTCCCAGGGTCGCGGCTGGTCCCCCCGCTCTCCGCAATGTTCGCGTTCGTCGTCTAGGCTTTCCCACCGGGAATTTTCCCGTGGCCGCTCTCCTACCAGGAGCGACAGGACTAGCAGCCGTTCTCCATCCAGACATCGCAGCCGCTCGCCGTCTACTCGCGATCGCGTTCGGTCGCCTGCTGCAGGCCGATGCGATCGACGACGTGATCGCGCCGCGGTTTTTCGCGAGCGGATCATGATCCTGTCCGACTCGGCGAGGCGTTGACTTTGGCAACGTGGACATTACTACATACACAGTATAACACGAAATGTTTAATTTGACGGAATCATCATATTGCAGACGTGACATGGTCGACGCCCCTGACGTCTAACCTGCGTGGTGGTCACAGGCCAGTGCGCGTGCGCTCCAAATCGCAGGAGGATGCACAGCGGTTGTACGACGACCTCAATCCATCGCCTTCTGCAACCTCCGCGTCGGTGGCAACGCCTACACCGACGACCCCGCGGTCTACGGCAGCGCTGTCACGCGCGTGGATTTTGGACAGCGGCTCTGCCCATCATGTCCAAGACAAGTCCGACCTACTACTGCACGAGACCACCCGAGTGCAGCAAGGGCGAGAACGCATCCTCGAGACAGCCAACGGCGACCGAGTCGTCAACGGGCATATCAAGCTCACTCTTCCGCAGATAGGCCTCTCCAGTTCGGCCCTGGCTATGACGGATTGCGCTTCGCCACTATTCGTGGGACAATTGTTTCAGGAATCTGGTTTCAGACAGTTTTGGGATCCTTATCTTGGTTGCCTACTACAAGACCCCCGTGGTCAATTGCACTGACAACCGAATCCCGGAGCTCGGCGCCCACGACCTGCAGTAGATTCCGCCTCCTGACCTACACATCTCATTTCGTGCATCACGATGCTCTTCATCGTTTCTGGCGCCCACTACGCACGAGGACCCGACAGCGCCGGTGGCAACGCCAGCACCGACGCTGCAGACATCCACGTGCGACCAACAACAGGCTCCGACGGCTGAGCCAGTGGTCGCACCTGCATTGCCAGGTAGACCACGGCCTCCCATCGATCCTTCGCACTACATCACACAACCCTAAGCATCCAGATCGTGAGGTTTGTGCGCGGACCCTGGTACACAACATACCATGTCGGCGACAGCACCGACCTTATCCACCTCGTGACCCTACCGCCAATGACATTCAATATGAAGCATTTGTACCACAACGATTCGGCGAGGCTCTGACTGAAGACCACATCGCACTCGCGGCGGATGATGATGCAGCCGACAAGTGCGGAGACAAGTGCGCTCTGGTTGTGCTGGACAATTTTACGGGTACAATTCTGGCATACCCAGCGAAGCAGTGGCCCCACAGGGGGCTCCACCGAAGGCCCCAGTGGCACCGTTCGCATGCGTCACCGCCACCCACGACAGCGTTTCGTGGCGCCATAGGGAGCTCCACTGAAGGTCCCACTCGTGCCGTTCGCATGCGTCTCCCCCACCCAGGACAGCGCTTCGTGGCCACAGAAGGAACTCCTCCGAATGCCTCGGTGTCCCCCGCCCAGGTCAGCGTTTCGCGGCCCCGTAGGGATTTCCACCGAAAGCCTCATTGGCACCGTTCGCATGCGCCTTCCCCGCCCAGGACAGCGTTTCGTGGCCCCATAAGGAGCTCCACCGAAAGCCTCAGTGGCACCGTTCGCATGCGTCCCCCCGCCCAGGACAGTGTTTTGTGGCCCCACAGGGAGGTCCACATGATGTCCCTGTGGCGCCGTTCGCACGCGCCCCCCCAGCCCAGGGCAGCGCTCCGTTGCCCCACAATGACCTCCACCGAAAGCGGCAGCGGCGCAGTTCGCATGCGCCCCCCCCGCCCATGACAGCGTTTCGTGGCCCCGTAATTAGGAGCTCCAAAGAAAAAAAGGGCCCAATAGCGCCGTTCACACGCGCCTCCCGTGCCCAGTGCGACGTTTCGTGGCCCCATCGGGAGCTCCACCGAAGGTGCCAGTGGCGGTGTCGACATACGTCCGCGTCACCGACAACGGTACCGAAAGCGGTACCCACAATGCGGCACTCGCACCTGCATATGGTTGGTCAGGCTACATTTGTCAAGGCGCCGCCAGGCCTATCCCGCGACCGCGCTTGGGGTTTGATTTGAATGTTTATTTGGTACCTGGGTGGGTCTCTTGATATGCCTCTTGCATGATTCCTGGAAGGAGGTTGGACCCTCTGGGCCTTTTGCGGGCCTTTCTGGGCCCTCGTCTACCGCGCCTGTAGATCCCCCCCCAGAAACCGCACCATGATTCCCGAACAATTCCCCAGATCCCCCGGCGGCAGTTCAGCGTAGCCCCAAGGCAGCCCGCAAGGTTACCAATGCAGTTCGACCCAACGCGTGTCAATACAGCAGGCCCTTCTTGGGGGCCTCGTGGGGCCTCATTGAGACTTCTCGGGCCATCTTGAGGCCCTCCTGCGACGTCAGAGAGTCTTACGTGGCCGTCTTGTGCCATCTTGGGCCGTCGGAAACTGGCGAAGGCGACAGCGATCTACCGTTCGGTAGAGCATCATAAGTTTGTGGCCTCCTCGAAGCCCCTTGGGAACGCGCGGAAGGCTTCTTGTAGTGTCTTGGAGGCCTCTTGGATTTTGGGGAGGCCATCTTCAGCGGATCGTGTTCGGGCACTCGTGGACCTCTTTGACACCGTCTTTGGTTTATCTAACGCTATTTTGGATGCCTCTGGGGCTGCCTTCTACTTCTTGGATGCATCACGCATGGAGTATTAATATATGTGTGGTATCGCATGGTTAGCCAATACAGACTGGCTAGAACATGGAGATCCCGAGGCTTGAGCTGCTTCCCTTGTACGCTTCCAGGTTCCCCGCCTTGGGGGCCTCCGAGAGAGCCAAGAGGACCCCAAGATGACCTAAGAACGCTCGAAGAAGCCTAAGATAACTTCAAGTAGCCCCAAGAGGGTCCCAAAGAGCTCCAAAAGGGCACCAGACCCCCAAAAGGTTCCCAGGAGGCCAAATCCATACATTGTCCTTGGGCGTTTTAGCGGTTTGGGCGTCATCGCTTTTTCGGCATTCAACGCTCCAAGGCGGCCCGAGAGGTCCCCGTGACAGCACCAAGGCAGCCCACGAGGTCCCCGTGACGGCCCACGAGAGCGCCAAGACGGCCCAAGAGGCCGACAAGACGGCCAACGAGGCCCTCAAGACTGCTCCAAGAATGGGGAAGAGCGAGAATCCATACCGACATTTCGAGCCCAGACGCCAAGAGCCCTGGGGAGGCCCCCGAGGCGCCCCCGAGAAGTCCCAAGAGGGCACCAGGAGACCCCCAACAAAAACCGAAGAGGCGCTACCCCGCAGAAACCACCAAGATCCCTCCAATAACGTCCCCCAAAGGCATCCAGAGAGACTCCCAGCATGGTTTTGCCAGGCTCTTGGGGGCTCTCGGGCATCCCCCCCGAAGCCTCCTGGAAGTTACCTGCGGGCAGCTGCTCGGTGTATCTGCACAGAGCAGCAGGATCTCTTAGGGCCTGCTGATTCAGCGACTCCTGAAGCGTCCATCAGGAAGTACACTCTCGTATGCTGTTTCCTGCGGGATGATGTCCATCCTCATCCGATCATGTGAGGTTGGCTTGGGCTGCCCTAGAACCTCAGCGCGCGAAGCGCGCGTGGTTCTAGTATCTTTGTATATGTTCTCCCCTTTCTCGTTTCTATCTGTGTTCAGCTCTTTCTTGCGCATTCACGCGAACTTGTCTCAGGAATGGAGCACGTAGGCAGAGGTCCGGCAGTCGTCGGCTCCTCCGAGCCTCACCCTTCCATCCCGGATCATCCCTTTCCACTTCTCTTCCCCTTTGCACTCCTCCACCGTTTGCTCCCTCCTCGCCTCATTTCCCTCCATCCACCTCTCTCTGTCTCGATTTCTGTATTTCTCATGCGTTTTGATCAGAACCGTGCGTCCGCGCGGGCTACCGAATGGGTACCCAGTCACAAGCGTGCATGTTTCCATCCTGTCCGTTTTAATGTTTATTTGATTTCGTCTGGTGTTGTTATTGTGCTTGCCCGTGCTCTCAGTCCAAGCGCCAGCAACTTCAGAAAGCACAGGACTGCAGGGAGGTCGGCCGCTACGGTGGGGCATGCGGCTTCGAAGCTACCATGGTGTTTCCCACGAGGCTGGCGTACTCCGCAGCACTCTTCATTCTCCACTAAGTTTTCATACTTTTTCGCTTTTCGAGTTTCCATGCTTTGCATCTGAGTCTGCGACCAGCTGCAAACCCTATCCCTGCGGGTCTTCTCGACGCTGGAGTATCGGACACTCCAGTAGGGGTGCACTTGGCTGTAGACATCCTTCGGATTCCGAGACCCCGCTGGTGCTTTGAAAATCTGTCCCGCAGGGATAGGGTTCACATGCGGTTTCTTGATGAGGACATTGCATATCTAATTGAAGTCGCTCTTTGGTGCCCTCAGGTTCCACGATCGCTACGTCTAAGGGACCCACGGAGGGAATCTACGAGCTATGAGCCTGGTTCGCTAGATATTCGTCACAATCGCTTCACTTTCGTTCGCTTGGTTTCGCCCAGGTTCATGTTGCCTGAGTCTGAGGGTCGCTCCGTCAGGAATCCTCTTGCTCTTCCCCGCCAGGCGTTCCGCCTAGGACTTCCTCAAAACTTAGGGCCTTGTCTTTTGATATCCAGCTGTGTCTCGCAAGTCCGCTACCGAGCGCAGCATTCTGGGTGGCAGCTACACGAGAAGTCGATGGGGGCTTGCTCGGGTCCTCTTGGTGCCGAGGGCTCGGATTCTGGGTTTGTGTTCTTTGGGCCTTTCTGGGGCCGTTTTGGGGTCCTCTTGGGCAGTGGTGGGCCCCTCTTGTGCTGTCTTGCAGCCCTCCTGGGCCGTCTTGGGGCTCTCTTGGGGGCCCCTTGAGCCGTCGTAGAGCGGCGGAAGCTCCGAAAGGCGAGACCCCCGGAACCATTCAGAAACCACCCTTCGGGAAGTCAACAGGGTGCTGATGATGATGCTCATGATGATGCTGCTGATAATGATGCTGAGGCTGAGGCTGATGCTGATGCTGATGAGGCTGATGATGATGATGGTGATGATGATGACGATGATGATGGTGCTGATTATGCTGATGATGATGCTGGTTCTGCTGATGCTGACGATGATGATGATGATGATGATGATGATGATGATGATGATGATGATGATGATGATGATGATGATGATGATGCCGATGCTGATGCTGATGATGACGATGACGATGCTGATGCTGATGATGGTGATGCTGGTGCTGCTGCTGATGATGCTGGTGATAATGATGATGATGATGATGATGATGATGATGATGATGATGATGATGATGATGATGATGGTGATGATGCTTATGATAATGCTGATGCTGATGCTGATGCTGACGACGATGACGATGCTGATTATGCGGCTGATGATGGCGATGAATACGATGACGATGGTGATGGTGATGGTGACAATGATGGTGGTGGTGGTGGTGCTGCTGCTGGTAATGATGTTCATGCTGCTGTTGATGCTAATGATGATGCTGATGACGATGATGATGCTGATGATGATGCTGATGCTGCTGACTAGGATGATGCTGTGGATGATGGTGATGCTGGCGATAATGATTGTCGTGGTGCGTGGTGGTGGTGGTGATGACACTGAGGAGGACGAGGACGACCACGGCGACGACGATGATACTGATGACGATGATGAGGGTGATGATGATGATGATGATGATGCCGATGCCGATGATGATGATGATGATGATGATTCTGATGATGATGATGATGATGATGATGATGATGATGATGATGATGATGCCGATGGTGACCACGCCGACGAGGAGGAGTCTGATGATGCTGATGTTGATGCTGATGCTGATGGTGCTGATGGTGATGCAGATGATGATGATGATGGGCAGGACGACGACGATGATGAAGATATTGTGGCTGCTGCTGAGGATGATGATGCTCCTGACGGTAATGAAGGTGGTGGTGGTGATGATGACGGTGACGCCGACGATGGCGATGACGATGACGATGATGATAATGTTGATGATGGCGATGGTGTTGTGAAGATGGTGTCCTGCTGATGCTGATGGTGCTGATGATGCTGCTGATGATGGGTGAATGATTGGTGGATGGGCACGGTGATGCTGATGCTTCTGATACTGATAATGATGACGATGCTGATGATGCTGATGATGATGATGGTGATGGTGATGCGGATGACGATGCTGATGCTGATGATGATGTTGATGATGATGATAAAAAGTGATGCCGACGATGAGGCTGCTGCTGATGGATCTGATGCTAGTGATGATGATGATGATGATGACGCTGACGATGCTGATGCTGTGGATGCTGATGATGATGCTGATGATGACGATGCTGCTGATGCTGGTGATGCTGATGATGGTGCTGATGATGCTGATGCTGATGATGCTGATGCCGATGATGCTGCTGGTAATGATGCTGATGACGATTCTGATGGTGCTGACAATGCTGATGTGCTGATGATGAGGCTGATGGTATTGATGATGATGCTAATGATGCTGACGATGATGATGCTGATGATGATGATGCTAATGATGATGATGATGATGATGATGATGCTGATGATGATGATAATGATGACGTTGACGATGGTGATGATGATGATGATGATGATGATGATGCCGACGATGCTGCTGCTGATGATGCTGATGCTAGTGATGATGATGACGCTGACGATGCCGGTGATGCTGTGGATGCTGATGATGATGTTGATGATGACGAAACTGATGACGCTGGTGATGCTGTGGATGCTGATGATGATGCTGATGATGACGATGCTGATGATGCTGGTGATGACGCTTCTGATGGTGCTGATGGTGCTGATGGTGCTGATGATGAGGCTGATGGTGTAGATGATGATGATGATGCTAATAATGATGATGATGATGATGATGATGATGATGATGATGATGATGATGATGATGCTGATGATGATGATCATGATGATGATGATGATGATGATGATGATGACATTGACGATGATGATGATGATGATGACGATGCTGATGATGATGCTGATGCTGATGCTGATGCTGATGCTGATGCTGATGCCGACGATGATGCTGCTGCTGAGGATGCTGATGCTGGTGATGATGATGATGATGATGATGATGATGATGGTGACGATGTCGGTGATGGTGTGGTTTATGATGATGATGCTGATGATGGCGATGCTGATGATGCTGGTGATGCTGATGATGATGATGCTGATGATGCTGACGATGATGATGATGATGATGATGATGAGCTGGTGATGATGACGATGATGATGATGAGGATGATGAGGATGATGCTGATGATGATGATGATGACGATGATGATGATGCTGATGATGATGATGACATGATGATGATGATGACGATGATGATGATGATGATGATGATGATGATGATGATGATGATGATGAGATGATGATGGATGATGATGGATGATGATGATGATGATGATGATGATGAGATGATGATGAGGATGAGGATGAGGATGAGGATGATGATGATGATGATGATGCTGATGATGATGATGATGATGCTGATGCTGATGCTGATGATGATGTTGATGATGATGATGATGATGATGATGATGATGATGATGATGATGATGATGATGATGAAGATGATGAGGAGGAGACGGAGGAGGAGGAGGAGGAGGAGGAGGAGGAGGAGACGGAGGAGGAGGAGACGGAGGATGATGACGATGATGATGACGAGGAGGATACCGCATTGCACGGGCGAGCACCGCGCAGGTCTCCCGCGCCTGGCGAGCACAGCAGTGGGGGGGGGGCGGGAGGCCGACCCCCTCAGCCGCCAGCAAAAGTCGCTTGCCCCCACCAAGAGAATCGCGTGGCAGGCGCTGGCCCAGAAATTATGTAGAAGGGCTCAACGCCCAGAAATCATGAAGCAGGGCGCAGACAGTTTTGGCGGTGGCCGCTGCCTGCCACCCACACCCCCCAGGTTCGGAGGAGAGGGAGCTGGCACGGAGAGAGCCGCACCAGCCGCCTGCCATGAGGCAGAAGAAATCAAGCCCGACGGCCCGCGAACGGCACACACCAGGACCCGCCAAAGGGACGGTAACCTGGGGAGCCGACTGGCCTTGAAAAGGGTGCGAGCGGCGGGGAGAATGCCCAACGCCGCGGCGCTGCTGCGACGGCACGCGGGGAGCCGCTAAATGCAAGTAGTTGCCACGTGCATAGATGCACATAGCTCGCAAATAATGCCACGCAGATCAAGGCACCCACATGTCACGCAGATAAATGCCACACACATAGTGCCACTGAGAAACAGGTAGGCTCGGGGCAACCCCGGCAACGTCGACAGAGCTAGGGAAGAGACGACAACAGAGGGGCAGGAAGAACTTCGACAGCCCTGCTCGACCAAAGGCCATGTTAGGAAAGGGGGCCGCAAGGAAGTGAAGCGCTACGGGGAGCACACCTGGGCGGGTGCTCCACTCTCGTAGCACGAGTCCCCGCCGCCATCAGGTTGAACACAACTTTGGCTCTGCAAGAGCCTGACCCAGTGGGTCTCGGGGCCCCCGACGTGGAGGGGACGAGGGGTGGGGGATTCGCCTGGAATCCATTCTGTCCTCGCCCGCAGGATGAGAGCCCGCAAGAAGCTGGCGACGGTTACGCAAGGCGCTCTGGGACAAGCGATGGGTAGCCAAGGGCAGGCGATGCCTGGCCACCAGGAAGGGGCAATCAACGAGCAGGTGTCTTGCTGTGCCTGTGGTAAAGAACCAGCAAGAAACACACAAACAAACGTGGCCTGATGCAACGCCGAGCCTGTGACCCCTGGCGGCTGCAGCAGGGACAGGGCCTGCCGGCGGGAGGGCACAGGCAGGGACGGTCGTGGCCGCCAGCGCAGGACGAGCCTTGTGCTGGCCACGACCTTCCGTCTCTTGTTAGGCTGAAAAGCGGTCTCAAACTTATCTGTAATATGGAGGTCGGCGATGGCTTGGTCCTTATACATCGGGGCAGCGTCTCTGATCGACACAGTCGGCTCGACGCTGACCCGCGGGCGAACCTGGCGCGCGTTACCGTCACTGGACGGGCTCCTGGACCTCCGCAGGCCAGGGGAAAAAAAGGCACAGCCAGTCCGTCGGGCTCGAGAGGTCCAAGGCGCGGAGGACGAGGAGGGGTGGTCACCGCAAGCAGCAAGGCCAGGGCCCCTTCATCCCCGCCGTCCCCTTCTCCACTGTCCTGGGCGCCCGTGGCGTCTCCAGGTAACTGCGCAGCGGAGGAGAGCGCAGCGTTGGAGGAGGCCTTGGCAGCACGAACCCGAGCAGGGCAGGTACGAAGGGTGAGGCGGTCACGGGTCCTCTCGAGCGTCGATCTCTGCTTGCAGAATGCACGACGCCAAATCGCGCGGCCTGCCACAGGCCGAAACACATGTCTGAGCTCATGTGGCTCCTCGGGCGGCCCATCATGTTTGGCCTGGCGCGGCCTGGCACAGGGCTTCGCGCGCGGACGAGTCTGAAACCTCTGGCCCCCCAAGAAACTGGAAACACTTTTGCATTGCCAGCTAAGCAGTACTCGATGCTGCTTGCATGCTATGCGCATGGCTCGCCTATTGGCAATGGGCACTGAGTGGAGATCCCTACCATTACGCGCCGCGAGGCCTGCCCATCTTTTGCCAACCGCGTGGGTGCTGCTCCCGCGCTGATGGCCCCTGACAAGCACAAGCCCAATTCCAGCATCTAGTCCACCCAGGTCCCGAATTTTGTTCCAACTGGCGTCCCAGGCATCCGCGTTGAGACGCCTGGGGGCACAACGCCACTGGGGGCCATTGTGGAGGCCGTCCACGAGGCCCTCGTAGCCCGCGTGGACTACAGTCGGAAGCAAACAAACCTGCAGGACCTGGAGGAAAGCATAAAGCTCCGCGCGAGGCGAAGACTGCAGCGGGCCTGGCAAGGCCCCGTAAACTTAAATGTCGATGCCCCTCATCTTCCTGGTAGCTGTGCAAGTCCTTACCCAGCCTTAGACGCCTCAGTCCAGCGCCGCATCTTCTGGCAGGCCCCATCCGTGTAGATCTGCCCTGTGATTGCATTAGGGTTCCCATGTTGAATGTGCCACTTGCCAGTTTCATCACGAGGTGGCAGAGGAGGGAATCATCCTCTGCTGACAAGTCCTCTGGTCCAGAGGAGACTGGAGGGCGACCGTGCATGGAAGCTGCGAACATCAACATCGCGGAGGAAATCAGCTCGTTCTGCGTCGAGGTGCGAACACTTCCAAAGCATGTGGTGCAAGTCACACCCTGTGGGCAGCGAGGACAGCAGGAGTCAGCGCGATACCCGCATCGCGCAAGCCGATCTGGTGTTTACAATCCACCAGCAAGAAACGCACGAAGAAGGCCTGCTTACTTCAAATCTGGTTGCCAACCGGACGCTGATCCACTGGCCGTGCCTCTAGACTCCGGTACCAACGTGTCTGAGTCTGGCTGCAGGTGGTGCTCATCAGGGTCCTGGTGGAGTCCTCATCAGTGTCTGGGGTAGGGACCTTGTTGAGTAGCCTCATGGCGGGCTCCAGCCATGAGCCAATCGGTTCTTTTGGGCAATGTGGCTCATGTAGCGAGAGCCGACTGGCTCATCTTTCCCAGAGCCTCCTAACCGCGGCCTCACGGGCCAATGTTCTGATGGTCGCAGGGGCGTCGTAGCGAACGTCCAAGACAACCCCGCAATCCGTGCGCCACTGGTGCCCATTTGATGAGGTCCAGCGGAGGTCCTTGAGAGCAAGCAGGGTGGCCCCAGCGGGACCTGCAACATTCTTCAAAGGGGGAGCAACACCGTAGACCTTGTGAATTTTCGTGTGCCAGGCAGCTGGCAGAACTTTGTTGGACACGCTGGAGTCACGGTTGAGCAAAGCCCTTTGATATAGCGGTGCGGTCCAGGCGTCTACCTGCGAGTCGGTGTACATCGATGTTTGTAAGCATGATGACAGCCAGCAGGATGTCCCCCCCCACCTGGTGAGTTCCGGGCGCTCCTCTGACACGCGCGCATCTGATCGACGAGGCGGGGCGGGGCTCCATGAACTCCGAGCCCGGAGATGTGGGCGCCAGCTCTCTTCAAGGCTCGAAAGCGAGGTCGGCGCCGATCAGCACCGCGAAGGCGCTGGCGGAGGCGAGAAAACGTCATGGCCCTGCCCGAGGCCCCGTGGCCACCTCGATCCCCAGGACTTCCAGTGCTGAAACGTAAACATATTCAAGAGACCGAAGATGATAACTGATCCAGTGCCCAATCTTGGGGACGCTACCGGTGACCTTCATTTTGTGGCTAGCAGGTGGACGGCCCAAAACATGTAGCACATGTAATAACAGACGAAGGATTTTAACATACCACGTACACATGTTGGCCATGCTACCCCTGATAGACACCGTGATGTCATCTGCATATAGGTCGAGCGACCGTGGAATAGAGGAGGTGTGCTTTACTAGGGAGTCAAAGGCGGTGAGCATCGCACACTGCAGAGCGAACATAGCGAATGCACAGCCTGGCAAGACACCCCTGCTCGCAAAGACTGGTGACGAGTAGCAACCATCCCACGCCAACCTCCTTTCCCCAATGTACATGTGAGCGGCGAGCAAGAGGAGTCGGCTAGGGAAGTCGTGTAATGGAAAGAGCGCCAGTGGATCACCTTGGACTTTAAAAGGGGGGGTGTGCTCCAGGGAACCCACCCCCCCCCCTCCCCCCCTTCAGGGGGGGGGGGGGGTCCGAGAACCCCCCCCCCCCTCCCCCCCTTTAAGGGGAAGGGGGGGTCGAACCTCTCCCCCCCCCCCCCTTTGAAAGGGGGGGGGGGGGGGTCGGAACCCCTCCCCCCCCCCCCTCTTGAAGGGGGGGGGGGGTCGGAACCCCCCCACCCCCCTCCCCCCCTTTCCGCAGGGGTCCGGGGCGAGCGAGCCGAGCGCGCGGACTGTTGGACGTAGGGGCCGTCGGGGGCGGGACTCTGAAAGCTTTGCGGGTGTCCCGCCGCCGACGGCCCCTGCGTCCAACAGTCTGCGCGCGAGGCGAGCGAGGTTTAGGGTTTAGGGTTAGGGTTAGGGGTTAGGGCTTAGGGTTAGGGTTAGGCATTAGGGTTTAGGGTTAGGGTTGAGGGGTCACGGTTTAGGGTTCGGGTCAGGGTTTAGGGTTCGGGTTTAGGGTGAGGATTGGGCTTTATGGTTTAGGGGTAGGGTTAAGATTAGGGTTAGGGTTAGGGTTTAGGGTTAGGGTTAGGTATAAGGTTTAGGGTTAGGGTTTAGGGTTAGGGTTTAGGGTTAGGGTTTAGGGTTTAGGGTTGGGTTAGGGTTTAGGGTTAGGGTCAAGGTTAAGGTATATGATTAGGGTTAGGGTTAGGGTTAGGGTTTAGGGTTAGGGTTAGGGTTTAGGGTTAAGGGTTAGGGTTTAGGGATTAGGGTTAGGGTTAGGGTTAGGGTTAGTTCTTAGGGTTTAGGGTTAGGGTTAGCGTTTAGGGTTAGGGTTAGGGCTAGGGCTAGGGTTTAGGGTTACGGTTAGGGTTAAGGGTTAGGGTTTAGGGTTAGGGCTAGGGTTAGGGTTTAGGGTTAGGGTTTAGGGCTTTGGGGTTAGGGTTAGGGTTTAGGGTTAGGGGTATGGTTTGTGTTGAGGGTTAAGGTTTAGGGTTAGGGTTAGGGTGAGGGTTTAGGGTTAGGGTTCGGGTTCGGGTTTAGGGTTAAGGTTTAGGGTTCAGGATTTAGGGTTAGGGTTAAGGTTTAGGGTTAGGTCATAGGGTTTAGGGTTACGGTTAAGGTTTAGGGTTGGGGTTAGGGCTAGAGTTTAGGGTTAGGGTTAGGGTTAAGGATTAGGGTGTAGGGGTTAGGGTTAGGGTTAGGGTTTAGGGTAAGGGTTTAGGGTGTAGGGTTTTTTGGGTTAGGGTTTAGGGTTAGGGTTAGGGTTTAGGGTTAGGGTTTAGGGTTTAGGGCTAGGGTTTAGGGTTTAGGGTCAGGGTTGGGGTTGAGGTTAGGGTTTAGGGTTAGGGTTAGGGTTTAGGGTTTAGGGTGAGGGGTAGGGTTGAGGTTAGGGATTAGGGTTGAGGGCTAGGGTTAAGGGTTCAGGTTTAGAGCTTAGGTTAGGGCTAGGCTTAGTGTTAGGGTTTGGGGTCAGGGTTAGGTCTACGGTTAGGGTTTAGGCTTCGGGTTAGGGATTAAGGATTAGGGTTCAGGGTTTGGGTTAGAGGTTAGGGGTTCGGGGGGGTCGGGGCGGGAGTGGTAGGGATGGGGTTCCGGAGCCGGGGCGCGAGCCGGGGAAAGGGGGGGGGGGGGGTTCGCCGACGACGGTTCGGGAAAGGGGGGGGGGGTTCGCCGACGACGCTCGGGCAAGGGGGGGGGGGTTCGCCGACGACGGCTCGGGCAAGGGGGGGGGGGGGGGGGGGTCGCCGACCACGGCTCGGGCAAGGGGGGGGGGGGGGGTTCCGAACCCCCCCCCCCCCTTTGGGTGATCCAGCGGCGCGCCCTCTTTGCTCCCGCTCACACAAGGGTAGTCCACGGTACTTTCTCAAAGCACTTGGCGATGTCAACAATGGCGTGCCCGGACGCTTCTTGCTGATCACGGCCTCCAGCCTCAGCCTGGACAAGTACTCAAGCTGCTACGTCGGTAGTGGCCCTACCAGAGCCTGGGGCCAGGTAGGTTCTGTTGAGCTAACCTCCAGCTCGCTTTCCCAAGAGGGTCACATGAACTTTGGCAAGCACCCGAGGCCACAAACCAAACGCTTCACATACATGCAGGACATATCTCAGACATGCCAAGGCCCCATTAGACGCCAGAGACCAATGTCGAGGCCCGAATCGATCAACTCCTACAGCAGCACGCCTAGGAAATTGGAGAGCTACACGTCGCAGCTCTGCAATTGCTAGTGGAGGAAGCCGAGGGCCATGTAGGCCAAGGTGCTGCATGTCCTGACAAATCGCATCATCGCAGGCACCGTGGGCGCCTTCATGATTAATATCGGGATCGTCCGACATCTTTCCCAAACCTCAGCCCAGGAGTCTGTCTGAGCCTCGCAGATGCCCGCAGAGAAACTGGAGGGCCATAGGGAGGTGTGCGCCTGAGATATGGTCAAACCATCGGCTTAGACCATTTGTGAACAGGGCCTGGCTGCGTACGTAGGCGTCCTCGAATCCACATCGAGAACGAACGAGCACGTGCCGATGCCAGGCGACGTTCCTCTTTCTCGGCCAGCCTGCCGATGTAATCTCCAAGAAAGCGCAGCATGCTCGGATGACCTGGAGTCGGGTGACTGTAGATTTGTTCAATGAGGTAAGTGAGGAGAATCCACGCTCTGTGGTATGTGTGACCTCATCCTGCCCTCCTTGCCCTCCTTTGCAACGAATCAGTACAAGTACCTCTGTGCCTGTATGATGCACTGTGACCCTCTCGTTGCGGCAACCTGAGCATTGTGTCCCTCATTTGCAACAAGCGTAGCGAGCGAGCACACTTGGTGGCAGCAAGCTGGTATCGCGCCGAGGCTCCCCCTGCCGTAGTTGTGCGACATCGAGGGCCCGCTTCACGTCCCGTGAACTTCTGAGAGAGACCTGGTTCGATACCAAACAGGGAGAGCAGCTCAGCCTCCGCACCTCAATATATATATATATATATAAATATATATATATATACACACATATATATATACATAAATATACACATAACGGCGCACTAGGGCCCGGGCCCCCCGGGACCGCGACCTCTACCAACAATGTGTGTGAGTGTTTTTGTTTGTGTGTGAGTGTGTGTGTGTGTATGTGTGTGTGTGTGTGTGTGTGCGGGCCTTTGGGGAGGGCCCAGAGACCCACAACATGTCACCAGAAAGCGCCAAGAGAGCCCGAAGACGCGCCAAGAGGGACCCGCGACGCACACCGGCCGCTCCAAGACGCACAGGCCGCTCCGAGACGCCCCCAAGACACCCCAAGGGGCCTCCCAGACGCCTCCTGCGACGCTCCCAGAGGCCCCCCAGGCCTCCAGGAGGCCCCCAGGATGGCCCCAAGGGGTAAAATTCGCTCCATTCCTTCAGGGCAGCGTATGTTTTAATCTATGTATACCTTTGGCTTTCACAGCGTCTAAGACGGCCCAAGAGGCTCCAAAGACAGCCCCACAGGTTCCCAAGAGAGCTCCAAGACGACCCCCAGAACGTCCCAAGACGGCCCGAGAGGCCCCCAAGGCAGCCCAAGGGAGCCCCAGGATGAGCCCCAGATGGGTCCCAGAGCTGCAGCACCATATTCAATTTCCGAGCTTTCGGCCCCAGAGGCTCCCAGGAGGCCCCAAGACCCAAAGGCCCCAGGAGGCTCCCAAAAGGCCCCAAGAGGCCCCCAAGAGGCCCCAAGAGGCCCCCAAGAGGCCCCCAGGAAACTCCCAAGAGGCCTCCAGGAGGCCCCTGGGAGGATCCCAAGAGGCTCCCAAACTGCGTCGAAGACGCCCTTGAGAAACTTCTAAGTATGTATGTATGTATGTATGTATGTATGTATGCATGCATGCATGCATGCATGCATGCATGCATGCATGCATGCATGTAGGTAGGTAGGTAGGTAGGTAGGTAGGTAGGTCGGTCGGTAGGTAGGTAGGTAGGTAGGTAGGTAGGTAGGTAGGTAAGTTGGTTGGTAGGTAGGTAGGTAGGTAGGTAGGTAGGTAGGTAGGTAGGTAGTTAGGTAGGTACATATATGTATATGTATATGTATATGTGTATGTGTGTAATTAACAAGTGCGCCAGGCCCCCTCCGAGGGCGTCGTCCACCTCGCTCACATTTTCGCTACGCTCCCGGTACCGCGCTTCCCGGCCTCTCGGGGAGCCCCCCAAATGCCCAAAGACATGCCAAGACGACCCCAAGAAGCCTCCAGAACGTAGAAGAATCGCCCAAAACGCTCCCAAGCAACCCAGGGTACCTCTCGGGCGGCGCTCAAGGCTCCCAGTAGGCCTCCAAGACACCTCAAGAGAGCTCCGAGAGGCCTCCCGGGGCCTCCAAGAGACCGCGAGAGTCCCGAGAGCGCCCGGAGAAGCTAAAAACGTTAATTCCCAACCATCCTGTGGTTTATCTTCGTTTTGAAGAGACAGCGCCCCGCGTTCATTCCGCCGTTCTTTTCGTTTGTACCGCTTCACACACGTTTCGTGGCCCCAAAGGGAGTCCACCGAAGGCCCCAGTGGCTGCGTTCGCATGCGGTTCCACCCCCCATTTCGGCTCACCCCTCACACGTCTCGTGGCCCCATAGGGAGCTCCACCGAAGGCCCCAGTGGCTGCGTTCGCATGCGGTTCCACCCCTCATTTCGGCGCACCCCTCACAGGGTTCGTGGCCCCATGGGGAGCTCCACCGAAGGCCCCAGTGGCTGCGTTCGCATGCGGTTCCACCTCCCCATGTCGGCACACCCCTCGCACGTTTCGTGGCCCCCCACAGGGAGCTCCACCGAAGGCCCCAGTGGCAGCGTTCGCATGCGGTTCCACCCCCCATTTCGGCTCACCCCTCACACGTCTCGTGGCCCCATAGGGAGCTCCACCGAAGGCCCCAGTGGCTGCGTTCGCATGCGGTTCCACCCCTCATTTCGGCGCACCCCTCACAGGGTTCGTGGCCCCATGGGGAGCTCCACCGAAGGCCCCAGTGGCTGCGTTCGCATGCGGTTCCACCTCCCCATGTCGACACACCCCTCGCACGTTTCGTGGCCCCCCACAGGGAACTCCACCGAAGGCCCCAGTGGCAGCGTTCGCATGCGGTTCCACCCCCCATTTCGGCTCACCCCTTACACGTTTCGCCCCCCTATAGGGAGCTCCACCGAAAGATCCAGTGGCAGCGTTCGCATGCGGTTCCGCCCTCCATGTCGGCACACCCTTCCGACGTTTCGTGGCCCCCCACAGGGAGCTCCACCGAAGGCCCCAGTGGCTGCGTTCGCATGCGGTTCCACCCCCCATTTCGGCACACCGCTCACACGTTTCGTGGCCCCATAGGGAGCTCCACCGAAAGCTCCAGTGGCTGCGTTCGCATGCGGTTCCGCCCGCCGCTTCGGCACACCCTTCGCAAGTTTCGTGGACCCAGGCGACGGCCCTCGCCAGGGAGCTCAGTTTCACCGAGTTTATCCGCGAGGCCTGACCTGAGGAGCGGCCCGTCCCAGCCGCGCCTTCTCTTGGCTGCCCGACTGTTTGGCCTCGCGCCGCGGGCGACTCGCGCGCTTCGCTGGGGCCCTCTCGGGGCGACCAGCGCGCGTCGCGCGAACTCAGCCCCGCGCTCTGCCCAGCGCCTCGCTCGCCCTTCGTCGCTTCGCCCAGCGGCCAGAGCCATGCGCGTTACCAGTTAGCCAGCAAACACTTTCTGCCCCGCACAGCGGACGAACCGCGCGCGTCGCTGGGACCTCTCTGGGACGACCTGCGCGCGTCGCGGGGACCCCGCGCTGCGCCGCGCCCGCAGCCTTGGACTTTGGAGTGCGCGGGCGAAGGGGGAGGAACATAAGGTAAGGAAGCGGGCGCGATCCTAGTGGGAGGCGTGCCAACATGTGCGTCGCGGCGTGCGGGCGCTGCCGTCGGGGTTTCTGGGGAAGCTCCCTGCGGCGGCCATCCTCGGTGTCACGAGTGTTCAGAGTCAGGCGTACCCGAACCATTTACATTCACATACATGTGCACCAGGCGTGGCCATTGTCGAATCGCGCAAATCTATTCACTCGCACGCATTCACACTCAGACTCTCTCATGCGGCACACCCCTCATACGGTTCGTGGCCTCATATAGAGCACCTCCGAAGAATAATTTCACAGTTGCGGTGTTTACAACTGCGTATGGTTGGGCTTCCCACTTGGCTAAATTTCATCGTTTCCATATATATATATATAATGGTGTATCCCACATGTTTCGTGGGGTTCTGGTTTTCTTCCTTGCCGCGCCGCGCCCGCGACACTCACTCCTCACCTCTCTTTCCTTCCCACACAGCGCAGCACAGCACAGCGCAGCACGGCGCAGCACAGCGCAACGCAGCACAGCGCAGCGCAGCGCAGCGCAGCACAGCACAGCACAGCACAGCACAGCATCGCACAGCTCAACGCAGCACAGCACAGCACAGCACAGCACAGCACAGCACAGCACAGCTCAGCACAGCTCAGCACAGCTCAGCTCGGCACCGCACAGCACATCACAGCACAGCTCAGCACAACATAGCACACAGGGCCGGCGCGCCGTGCACGGCACGGCAGAGCGTGGCAGGGGTGACATTTTCTCGACACCAGAGAGGGTGCGCAGGGGGTGGTCCCTCAGCGCGGCCTCTATGCGTGCCAAGGTCGGAGAGCGTGGGTGGGGTCGCTATCCGTTTCGGGCTCGCAAAGCGTGGCAGGCGTGGCACATCCTTGACACCACGGGGGGCGCGCTGGGGGTGGGGTCGCAATCCGTTTCGGGCTTGCAAAGCGTGGCAGGCGTGGCGCATCCTCGACACCACAGGGGGCGCGCTCGGGGTGGGGTCGCTATCCGTTTCGGGCTCGAAAAGCGTGGCAGGCGTGGCACATCCTCGACACCGCAGGGGGCGCGCTGGGGGTGGGGTCGCTATCTATTTCGGGCTCGCAGAGCGTGGCAGGCGTGGCACATCCTCGACACCGCGGGGGGCGCGCTCGGGGTGGGGCCGCTATCCGTTTCGGGCTCGCAACGCGTGGCAGGCGTGGCACATCCTCGACGCCGCAGGGGGCGCGCTGGGGGTGGGGTCGCTATCCGTTTCGGGCTCGCAAAGCGTGGCAGGCGTGGCACATTCTCGACACCGAAGGTGGGCGCGCTCGGGGTGGGGTCGCTATCCGATTCGGGCTCGCAAAGCGTGGCAGGCGTGGCACATCGCCGACGCCGCAGGTGGGCGCGCTCGGGGTGGGGCCGCTATCCGTTTCGGGCCCGCAAAGCGTGGCAGGCGTAGCACATCCTCGACACCGCAGGGGGCGCGCTGGGGGTGGGGCCGCTATCCGTTTCGGGCTCGAAAAGCGTGGCAGGCGTGGCACATCCTCGACACCACAGGTGGGCGCGCTCGGGGTGGGTTCGCTATCCGTTTAGCGTGGCAGGCGCGCATCCTCGACACCACAGGGGGGCGCTGGGGGTGGGGGTCGCTATCCTCGGGCTCGCAAAGCGTGGCAGGCGTTGCGAAAGGGTGGCAACATCCTCGACAGGGGGCGCGCTGTTTTTCGGGCTCGCAAAGCGTGGCATGCGTGGCACATCCTCGACACCACAGGGGGCGCGCTCGGGGTGGGGTCGCTATCCGTTTCGGGCTCGCAAAGCGTGGCAGGCGTGGCACATCCTCGACACCACAGGGGGCGCGCTGGGGGTGGGGTCGCTATCCGTTTCGGGCTCGCAAAGCGTGGCAGGCGTGGCACATCCTCGACACCACAGGGGGCGCGCTGGGGGTGGGGTCGCTATCCGTTTCGGGCTCGCAAAGCGTGGCAGGCGTGGCACATTCTCGACACCGCAGGGGGCGCGCTGGGGGTGGGGTCGCTATCCGTTTCGGGCTCGCAAAGCGTGGCAGGCGTGGCACATCCTCGACACCACAGGGGGCGCGCTGGGGGTGGTCGCTATCCGTTTTGGGCTCGCAAAGCGTGGCAGGCGTGGCACATCCTCGACACCACAAGGGGGCGCGCTGGAGGTGGGGTCGCTATTCCGTTTTCGGGGTCGCAAAGCGGTGGCAGGCGTTGCACATCCCTCGACACCACAGGGGGCGCGCTGGGGTGGGTTCGCTATCCTTTTCGGGTTCGCAAAGCGTGGCAGGGCGTGGCACATCCTCGACACCGCAGGGGGGGCGCGCTGGGGGTGGGGGGGGGTTTCGGGGTCGCAAAGAGTGCAGGCGTGGCGTCTCTGGCGGTGGGGGTCGCTATCCGTTTCGGGCCGCAAAGCGTGGCAGGCGTGGCACATCCTCGAATCACCATGGGGCGCGCTGGGGGTGGGGGTCGCTTACCCGTCGGCTCGCAAAGCGTGGCAGGCGTGGCACATCCTCGACACCACAGGGGGCGCGCTGGGGGTGGGGTCGCTATGTGTTTCGGGTTCGCAAAGCGTGGCAGGCGTGGCGCATCCTCGACACCGCAGGGGGCGCGCTCGGGGTGGGGTCGCTATCCGTTTCGGGCTCGAAAAGCGTGGCAGGCGTGGCACATCCTCGACGCCACCCCCAGCGCGGGAGTGGTGTCGAGGATGTGCCGTGGTGTGTCGGGTACGCGCTCACGCACGGGCGTTTCCTGACGCCCGCCGCGTCACAGGGTCAGACGATCCGCGCCGGAGTGACCATCGACTGCCCGCAGGACACGAGCATTGGCAGACCAGAGGAGAGAGCGGAGAACTGGTGGCTGCACTTGTGCGCGATGTTCAGCAGAGCCACTTGCATGGGCGACGTGCTCTTATTTCGGCCGCCGCCAAGGGAGGTCCTGCAGAAAGGCCCGCCTCCGTCCGTGCTCAATGCCCTGCAGAAGTTCGATGGGCGCATGGCCGCGGAGACGCGGGAGATCGAGGCCCTCGCTCCGAAAGGCCATTGGATCTTGCCGGCGGCGTGAGGTCGTCGGAGCGCACGGCCGCCAGAGTCGTTCCGACAAAGGCAGCGCTGTCCAGCCGCGTCGAATTCGCGCGGCCCGTGCCGCTCCTGGACGATTTCGGAGCGCCCGCCCAGCTTTGGTTGTCGCGGCAACCGCAGCCCAGAGGTTTTCCATCGAAGGGCATTCGCATATCGCACGCAGGCGTATCACGTTTGCTATGCAAGTCTTTTGCGCGCACACCTTGGAGACTCTCCGTCGAAGAGACGCGGCGACAGACGCGTGGAAGCTGCATGGGACTGAACAGAGTAGACCGACCGAGGGCAGAAAGGGAGGCAGGGGTGCGGGAGAACGCAGCACGAGGCGAGGGGGTGTGATTTGCACCAACTTCCACAGTGGGCCCCCTGACTGCCCGAGCTGTGGCAAATCGTTTTGCATCACCTCATTGGTTGTTGCGATCCCAGGAAACGGACCTCGGTGACCACCTCGAACTTGTTGCCGATGAAGGATAGAAAGCGGGGAAGAGGGAGGGGGTTCACTCAGTAGTGCGTTGGATGACAATATAGGGCAACATTCGCGACGAGGGTTTAGAACGCAGGATTGCGCATATATGATAATGAAGAGCAAACACATCAGGTTCACATTAAGTATGTGGGTTCCTCGGTAGCGCAATTGCCTTTCTCACCATTTCATGCTTCCAGCGCTCCAGCACGGCCGAAGAGGCCCCGAAGATCGCCCCCACACCGCCCAAGAGGCCCCCGGGGCGGCTCCAAGACGGGCCAAAACGACCCGAAGAGTGCCGAAGAGGCGCCCAGGAAAACTCCAGACCACCCCAGAACACAGGCCCCATATGAGCCCAAGATCGGGAGCAGGAGGCCTCCAGAGACCTCCGAGAGGACTCCGGGACCCCCCAGGGGCTTCCAACGCACCCCAGACCGTTGAGAGGCCCCCCGAAACCTCGACGACGCCCCCAAAACAGCCCAAGAGAGCTTCGAGAGCCGTCCCGGGAGAGCCCGAAAATGGTCAAATCTTTGATTTCCGTGTGGTTGTTGTCAACGTTGTTCGCTTTCGCACGTTTTCCCGTTTCCACCGCTCCATGACCGAGTCAATTGCATTATCTTGGCGAAGGACCCAACCATATTCAGTTGTGAGTAACGCATTGTGGGTGCCGTTATCGGTGGGACACGACACGCGTGGGGGGCGCGCCGTAATGGGTGTGGCGGACGCATGCGGGCACCCCCACTGGGGCCTTCGGTGGAGCTCCTATGGGGCCACGAAGCGCTGTGCTGGGCGTGGCGGACGCATGCGGGCACCCCTACTGGGGCCTTCGGTGGAGCTCCCTCTGGGGCCACGAAACGCTGTGCTGGGTGTGGCGGACGCATGCGGGCACCCCCACTGGGGCCTTCGGTGGAGCTCCTATGGGGCCACGAAGCGCCGTGCTGGGTGTGGCGGGCGCACGCGGGCACCCCCAGTGGGGCCTTCGGTGGAGCTCCCTATGGGGCCACGAAGCGCTGTGCTGGGTGTGGCGGGCGCATGCAGGCACTCCCACTGGGGCCGTCGGTGGAGCTCCCTATGGGGCCACGAAGCGCTGTGCTGGGTGTGGCGGCCGCGTGCGGGCACCCCCACTGGGGCGTTCGGTGGAGCTCCTATGGGGCCACGAAGCGCTGTGCTGGGCGTGGCGGACGCATGCGGGCACCCCTACTGGGGCCTTCGGTGGGGTTTGCCATGGGGCACGAAACGTGTGGCTGGGTTTGTGGCGACGCATGCGGGCACCCCCACTGGGTTTTTCGGTGGAGCTCCGTATGGGGCCACGAAGCGCCGTGCTGGGTGTGGCGGACGCATGCGGGCACCCCCACTGGGGCCTTCGGTGGAGCTCCGTTTGGGACCACGAAGCGCTGTGCTGAGTGTGGCGGACGCATGCGGGCACCCCTACTGGGGCCCTTCGATGGAATTCCCTATGAGGCCACGCAGCGCTGTGTTGGGTGTGGCGGACGCATGCGGGCACCCCCACTGGGGCCGTCGGTGGAGCTCCCCATGGGGCCACGAAGCGTTGTGCTGGGTGTGGCGGCCGCGTGCGGGCACCCCCCAGGGGCCTTCGGTGGAGTTCCCTATGGGGCCACGAAGCGCCGTGCTGGGTGTGGCGGACGCATGCGGGCACCCCCACTGGGGCCTTCGGTGGAGTTCCCTATGGGGCCACGAAACGCTGTGCTGGGTGTGGCGGACGCATGCGGGCACCCCCACTGGGGCCGTCGGTGGAGCTCCCTATGGGGCCACGAAGCGCTGTGCTGGGTGTGGGGGCGCATGCGGGCACCCCTAATGGGGCCTTCGGTGGAGCTCCCTATGGGGCCACGAAGCGCCGTGCTGGGTGTGGCGGGCGCATGCGGGCACCCCCATTGGGGCCTTCGGTGGGGCTCCCTGTGGGGCCACGGAGCGCTGTGTTGGGTGTGGCGGCCGCGTGCGGGCACCCCCACTGGGGCCTTCGGTGGAGTTCCCTATGGGGCCACGAAGCGCCGTGCTGGGTGTAGCGGACGCATGCGGGCACCCCCACTGGAGCCGTCGGTTGAGCTCTCTATGGGGCCACGAAACGTGTGAGGGGTGTACCGAAAAGGGTGATGATGACGATCATGGCAGTGGTGGCGATGCTGCTGATGATGATGATGATGATGATGATGAGGATGAGGATGAGGATGAGGATGAGGATGAGGATGATGATGATGAGGATGGTGATGATGACATCGATGGTGATGATGATGGTGATGATGATGCTGCTGCTGCTGATGGTGATGATGATGATGATGATGATGATGATGATGGGTGTTCTTCAACTTTAATCCTGGAACAGAATGAGTGCCGTTGGACAATGATGTCCATCTCGGATCTGCCATCCGCAGCCTTTTCTCTCGATATGCGGCCAGAGGAGGCCTGGATTTCATCGATCGCCCTCCTTTTGGCCGGGTTCGCCCTCGGTCCAGCCTCGCGCGGGCTCGCGCCCTCTGGTGGCGGGCAGCTACCACCCGATCCTCCGCCGGCCGCGGAGGCGCCATTGGAGCCAGAGGCGCCCTCAGCCGAGGCCTGCGCCGCCTGGGTCCAGCCCGCTCCGCCGTGCGTGGAGCCGACCGTGGAGCTGCGGCCGCCCTCCATCGAGGAGTGCGTCGCCCTGCTCCAGGAGTGCGCGGCGGGCGCCGGGCAGGAGCCGGGGCAGCAGCTTGCGCATCACTCGCGGGCTCGCTGTTCGTGGAGGCGCTTCGCGGGCTGCTTGCCGGGCCTGGGTGCTGCCGACGCGCCCTGGTGGAGCAGCCTCCGCCGGGGCACGGCCTGCGCCTTCTGTGCTGCCTGCTGGCAGCCGTGCGCGCCAGCAGCTGCGGGTTTCGAGCGTCATCAAATGAATGAGGGTGATGAGCTTGTCATCGAGTATGCGGTCCACCCTCCGTTGCTGCTCGGCCGCACTATGGTGGGTGTGTCTCAGATACAGCTTTTCAACGCAGTGGTGGCTACTCCCGACAACGGCCTGTACGTGGGAGAGCTGGAGCCCGCCAACACGGACATCCGCGCCTGGTATCGCAGGACTCCAGGCGGGGGGCCCCCGCCGGCCGCGGCAGCCGGGATCCTCGTGTACGACTTCGCGCAGCCTCTCATGCTCGCCGACTTCCACGCGCTGTGCCCTGCAGCCCTCAGGCTCGTCGCCGAGCACGACGCCGCCCTGGCCGCCGCCGGGGCCGGCGACGCTGTCGTGCCCGCCGGGTTGGGCCCCGCCGTGGCCGCTGCAGCAGCTGCGCCCGTCGCACCTGCCGCGGCAGCAGGGCCTGCATTCCTCACCGGCGCTCTGGCGCCTCCGCCCGTCCCCGGGGCTCCCGCTCCAGCATGCATCGCAGCGGCTGCTGGAGCAGCTGGCGCCGCGGCCGCCTTTGGCCCAGCAGCACTCGCTGGAGGCGCCGGGCTTCCACCAGCCGCAGCAGGAGACGACTTCTGCACGCTGGCCGTCACCTACGATCAGGAGGGTCGACACCACAAACAGTTCGGCGAGGGGGTCAGAGCCATGCGCCAGCAGACCTGGCCGGACTGGTCTGTGCTGGGCCCGTGTACGGTCTTGTGGTGCGCCAACTACATGCTGGAGGACGGCGGGTCGGCGGTGGGACAACACATCGCGTTCCGCTCCGCCTGCCGCCTCGGGTTGGACGGCCCCATCATGGTGCTTCGCTCCGAGATGTCGAAGATCTTCCAGACTGCTTTGTGCTACGAGATGCTGGACGCCAGCAACATCGCCGCCCTCGAACTCATCTGCCGCCAGATCCATTGGTGCGAGGAGAAGCTCAAGGACGTTCTGCTTGGGTCGTCGTGCCCGGAAGGGCAGCATGACGAGAGCTTCCTTTTCACGGGGCTGCAGAACACTCGAGGGGCCATGATGTGCCCGGCTCTCGAAAAGTGGTTTTCAGAGCAGGTCGCCGCCGAGAACGCCGTGGCCAAGGAGCGCCGCAAGGCGTGGGAGGAGAGGGCGCTCGCGAGGCCGCCGCCGGGCCGCGGGCCGCGGCCGGGCCGCGGCAACGGCTCGTGAGCCGCGCGGCCGCTCGACAGGACAAGGCTGCTGCCCGCGCCCTGGCCGCGCGCGGGAGCTCGCAGTGCAGGCCCTTCGCTCCTGGCCCCAGATGGCGGCCAGTCGCCAGCGAGACATTTTCCCTCTCTCCCCGCTCGACGTGCCCGCCAGCCTGCCTGGTGGCTCCCGGGCTATTCAGCGACGGCGTCAGCGGCTTCAGCACAGCGCGAGGCTCGCCAACCACGCTATCGAGTCCCTCAACTTCATGGCTGGCCGTTCCTACGACGGGCCCGCCCAGCTGGACACGGTCGCCCAGGCCCTCGCGAAGGAGCGCGTGCTGGGCAACTGCGTCGCGCTGGGGCCCAAGCCGCAGGACGTCAGCGCCCACGGGAGCCTTCGCGAGCTCTGTGGGAATGCCATTACATATGGCGACTCCTCCCCGGTCGTGCCCTACAACAAGGATCTCGTGTCCTGGCCCGAGACGGGCGCGGCGCCAGTGCAGCTGTCGGACGCGCTCGCCCCGGAGCACCACACATGGTTGAGGGATCTATTGGCCAACTCGCGTCGCAGTAACGCTGACGCTGACCGCCTCAGGAAGGAGTTGGGCTTGGTGCGCCCTTACTCCGATCCTGCCTTCCGCACCATCTCCAACTACGCTGGCTTCGTCAAGCAGTTGCACTCCCGTGGCATGGTGCGCTTCGCCCTCGCCACCGGCCGGCCGCCGTCGCTGGGCATCTTCATGGTGGCCAAGAAGAGCGGCGCCCAGCGCATTATCTTCGACACGAGGTGGGCAAACCTGGACTTCACTCCTCCGCCTCGGACCCAGCTGCCGACGGCGGCCGCGTTCAGCCAGATCGAGTCAGCTGGCTGCGACGTCTGCTACTTCTCTGCCGGGGACATCCAGAACGCGTTCTACGCCATCGCCATCCCTGCCGAGCTGGGCGACGCCTTCAGGCTGAAGACGGTCCGAGCTGGTGCCGTCGGCTGTCCGGCCGTGGATGGCCGCCCAACCCGCCCGGGAGATCTTTTGACCCCGCATCTCGCCGTGCTCCCCATGGGCTGGAGCTGGGCGCTGCACCTCTGCCAGCTCGTGGTTGAGGAGGGCGCCCGACGAGGTGGCCTGCTCGCCGATCGGCTGCTCAGCGATCGCGCGGCTGCGGCGCCGCTGGCCCCCGCTGTCCTGCAGGGGGCTGTCTACGTCGACAGCTTTCTGGTGCTTGGCGGGCCCCGCCAAGCCGTCGCCTCTACTGGGCGGCGAGTTGCGAGCGCCTTCTCCGACTCCGGCTTCGTGGTGCACGAGGAGACTGGCGTGTCGTCGAAGGTGAACTTCGTGGGGCTCGAGTTTGACGGTGTCGACCATACTGCGCGGGTCTCGCGGAGGCGAGTGTGGCGCCTGAAGGTAGCTCTGGCCGAGCTGCTCTCCCAGGGGCGCTGCAGCGGCGACGTCATGGAGATCCTGGTCGGCCACCTGACGTGGGTCATGCTGCTCCAGCGGTCCGCGCTCTCCGTCCTGTCCAGCGTGTACGCTTTTGCGCAGGCTGGCAAAGGGCGCGTGCTGGACCTGTGGCCTTCGGTTCGCCAGGAGTTGACGACGGCCATGGGCCTGCTCCCGCTGCTCGTCGTCCACGCCGACGCCGTCTGGCACAGTGTCGTCGCGGCCAGCGACGCCTCCCACTGGGGCTGCGGGGTGTGCCGCCGGCACTGCCAGGCTTCAGAAGCCGCTTCCTTCGGCCGGGTGGCGGAGCGCTGGCGCTACCGCGCTGCCGGGGCGGCCAACGCGCGCGCCCACGCCTTCCTCGCCGAGGGCGCGGCCCCGGACGATGGCGCCGGCGCGGGCCCCGAGTCCGACTCGGCGCTCCAGGACGAGCAGCTTGGCTTCACCGCTGGACTGCTGCAGGCGCACGCGGACGCGTGCTCGTTCGACCCCGTCGACGCCGACTTCATGCATCCCAGCCGGTGGCAGGTGGTCAGCGGCTTTTTTTTTTTTTTTTTTCTTTTTTTTTCTATTTTTTTTTTTTTTTTTTTTTTTTTTTTTTTTTTTTTTTTTTTTTTTTTTATTTTTTTTTTTTTTTTTTTTTTTTTTTTTTTTTTTTTTTTTTTTTTTATTTTTTTTTTTTTTTTCTTTTTTTGTTCTTTTTTTTTTGTTTTTTTCTTCTTTTTTTTTTTTTTTTTTTTTTTTTTTTTTTTTTTTTTTTTTTTTTCAAATGGGGGGCCGACGCAAACATCCTCCGCCTCGGGCTTGGCCCTGTTTTCGGCTCTTCGTCACCTGCTCCGGAGCCGCTCGGCTTTCGGGCGACGGCTGCTCGTCTTTGTCGACAACCTCGGGCTGGCTCTCGCAGTGGGAAAAGGGCGGTCCGGGGCTTTTCAGATTCGAGACGTCCTGCGAGAAGTCTGCGCCCTGTCTTTGGCCTGCGGGGTCAGGCTGTCTGTCCGATGGGTTCCGTCTGAACGCAATCCCTCGGACTACCCCTCCCGAGGTCGTCTCTTCATCAAGCAGGCGCGCGACTCGGGCGCCTCGGCTGCTGCTCCTGGTGCGGTGGCTACTGCTGGCGACGCCGAGCCTCTGCCAGCCGTCCCGCCATTCCCGAGCCTCATCAAGGACGGCCCCATGCACGACGCGGACCCTGCAGGCAGAGGCCCACACGTGGCAGGTGGGGCAGACTGCGATTCCCAGCGGGGTCCAGACGGCAGCGCGCCAGCGCTGCTTGCCGCTGCCCCCGTCGCCTTTCGCCCTCCCGACCCTGCAGCAGCTGACCTACCTGGAGGGGCGGTCGGTGAAGCCTGCGACGTACAAGGACTACCACCGCCGAGCCCTAGCCTCTGCCCAGAGGGCCACGGCGGCCCGCCAGGGTTGGGAGAACTACGAGCAGCTGGACCTCTGCCTGGTGCCGTCCCTGGACAAGCTGCTCTTCGGGGGCTTCACGGGCGACGACGCGAGCAGGCTGGTCGCAGCGGTGAAGTTCTTCTACCCAGACCTGGGCCGCAGGGGCGCCGGGGCGCTCCCGTGCACATCGCGGGCCCTGGCGGGATGGGGCAAGGTCGTGCCGCACCGGTCGCGGATGCCCTTGCCTTGGGTCCTGCTGGCTGCGATCATCGGCGTCTTGCTGCGCCGCGGCCTCGTGGAGCATGCTGTGGCGCTCCTGGTCTCGTTCGGGGCCTACCTTCGGCCAGGCGAATGCGACTCGCTCACGTCGCTCCAGTTGGTCGCCCCCGTCGCGGCGGCCGGAGGGGCCGCGGGCGTCTGGGGACTGCTGCGGGCGCTGGTGGAGCTGGGCAACCCCAGAAAGACCAACAGCTGGGACGACGCGGTCCTCCTGGACTCGATCCCGTACGTTTACCCCTGCCTCCTGGTCTTGAAGCGCCGATGCCTGTCGCCGACGGACCGCATCTGGAGCTACCCGCCGGGAGACCTCTCGACCATGCTGGCAGTGGCGGCGGCGGAGTTCCAGCTGACGCACCTG
>CAUYUJ010020324.1:145000-155000 GCA_963575745.1 Prorocentrum cordatum | reverse complement strand
CAGTCTCGGACAGCGAAGGATGGGAAAAGGCGGAACCGCTCTCTGGGAGAGGGGGAATTTGCAATTCTGCTTCGACCCGCCCCGGGCGCGAACCCCCCAAACGAAGAGAGCAAGAGCGCAACTGCGAAGAGGCCTCTGGCCAGCGACCCAGACACGGTGGCGGGGTAAGCTGAAGGCAATCATTCTACAGACAACCGAAGCCCCTGTCGAATTTCGGCGGCAGGCGAGCGCGTTCAGGCCGCTGCTTTCAAACTTAAACGTAATGCGCGGGCTGTCACGCCGGGTGGCGGAGCACGTGAAAGGGGAACGATGAATGACAGAGGCCGACAGAGAACAGCCGTGAAATAAAACGCACGCGCTGTCACGCCTGTGGTTGAATCGCGTGCAGGAGGAACGCGGCATGCCGGAGGACTGAGAAAAGAAAGCTGCATTGAAAAACCATGCACGCGCTGACACGCCCATTGGCCGATGTTGACAGAGCACGTGCAGGAAGGATCGGGACTCACGGGGGCGGGAAGCATGATAATACATGGAGAAAGGGAACGGGGAGGAGGGAGAGGTCACCTTGAAGGAGGCGGTGGGGGGGGCGCGGCCCGCCCGCTGGGCGCAGCTCGCAGCCGCCCCAGAAGGCGCGCGGGGCCTCGCGACAGGCCAGCAGCGCAGCAGGTCCCAACGCGGCCGGATGAACCGTCGCCGCCCCGAAGAAGGAACACATGGTACCACTGGTACCACGGGAGCATCGCAAAACTGACGTGACCGATTGGGACTGTCTGGGGCAGCTCCTGGGGCCTCGCGCCGATCGGCGTATGTCCGAGAAGATGGTGGACGAAACTGCCCAGGAGGCAGAAGCCAGTGGACAAGACGCTGTTACAGCGCAGGCCACAGACTTTGCGGGAGGCGACGGAACGTGACAGGCAGCAAGCTGGTCTGCACTGTTAGATGCTAGACCTGCGCAGTGCATTGGAGTCACAGTTGGCTCACATCAAGCCTCGCTCTGCGGTCGCGCCCCCGACCCTGCCATTCATCCGCGGACACGTTCCCCACATCGCTGCGGACGCTCTCCTCTTGCAATCCTCTGCAGGCCACTGTTTCTGTGTCTGAGTGGTGCCGACGCGCAGCCATCACCCGCCGCTTCCGTCGGTGACTCGTTGATCGGCGGCAATCTTCCTGAGAGTCTCTGCGGCCCGCTCTGCCAAGGCATGCGAAACTTCGACACCCCAGTCAGCTTCATCTGTACGATCGTATTGAAATCATCGGAATCTTCATCTGAATCACGTGGGTCAATCATGGGGCCTTCGACTGCAAGCTCTGCGCACTCGGCCCGCAGAAACGTAGCTCCGTTTCTGGAAAACCGCAAAGCCCCAAGGCCGACGCTCGCCGTGACCTCCTCGCCATCCCTATACTCCTCCTGATTCACCAGTTCTTGGACGTTCCTGTGGATCACATCCAGAGCCTCTCTTGGAAGCCACTCCTCCAAGCGGGGTGCCCGGCCTCTGTCCCTGAAGCGCAGGCACATGTCCTCGACGGGCAGACCGCTGCTCGCCGAGTCCAGCCGCAGGCAGATGCACGAGACGCAACCCTCGTCCGGCGCGCAGCTCCCGGACGAGGACGAGGCCCTCGAGGACGACGCGAGCGAGCTTCGCAACCCCAGGCCTACGTGCTGAACGGGTGGCTGCGACGCCGCCCCTGGCTCCACCGGGTGGCGGTGCGGCTGCTCGCGGGCCAGCGCCGGCGCCGCGCCAGGCGGCCGGCGCGGGTCGCTGGCCGGCGGCGCCCCCGCAAGCTTGCCCGCCTCTGGGCCGGGCTCGCGCGCGGGCGCTGTGGCCGCCAGCTGCTGCAGTGCCACAACGCCTGGGGCATCCGTGCATGCCTCCCGCGGCAGCGCTTCGTAGGTCTCCCGGATCCCGACCAGAAGCTCGGGGGCATCGATGGCGTCGTCGAGGCAGATCAGGAACAGCTCCACGGGGATCGGGTTCGTCGACCCCTCCGTGCGCAGATTCACCTGGATGGAAGCAGCAGGGCGCCGAGCGCATTCGCCCAAGATCGGATCATCGGCTGCTGAGTCTTCCGACTGCAATCCCGCCGTCGCCGAGATGAAGTCCTGGAAGCGCTGCTGGTCGGACTCTCCCACATACTGAAGGAAATTGCGTCCATGAAGAGTGCTTCTCCTGTCAGTGCTGCTCATGTCTCTTGTCCCATCTTCTGCGCCCAGCAAATTCACAAGATGTGGAGAATGGGAGATGATACCACATCGTGGGTCGATGTGCAGCTGGGCGTCGCAGAATACAGCGAGCAACCTTTGACATGCCAGATGCAAGCTAGACTCTCGGGAAGCCTTGAGGATGTCCTTGTCGCAAACTTCCAGAAATACTGAGGCAGCGCAGACAAGTACACAAGTAACCAACTCAATCATGAAGTGGTGAAAAAACGCAGCCATGGAAGATTGTCCATCGATGCGTAGCTGCCCGCGCCGATCCCAGACAGAGAGGCACATCACTGCAGAGAAGTAGATGTTCCATCTCACAGACATACTGCAATCAAGTGCCAATAATGCAATAATCACTCGTAGCGCGCTCCACAACCCGCCGTACATGAGAAAACTATGCGTGTCTGCGAAGTACCCACGACATGCAATGCCCAGCATGACCACTTTGAATATGCACTCTCCGCCGACGGGGTAGGAACCGTACCGACGTTTCAAGTACCCCCAGTAAAACGTTGCAAAGTGACGCCCGCACATGAACACCGCCCTGAAGACAAGACCAATGTTGGAAGGACTTACTGTATACATGCAAATCACCAGCATCATAAATAGAGCCGAAAAGGGTACCAGCGCCAGGTCCAACGCATACACCATTCGCGCCAGCCTGGTCTTGTTGAAGTCACTTGATCTTCTTCTCTCGAAGGACGTGAATTGACAAGGCGAGAACATCGATTTGACTGCTACTTTGCATGCGTGAAGCGATGCTACAAAACCGCCCCAATCAAGCAAGACATCTGCAACGAAGCAGCACAGGCTCAAGGAGATACACGTGCGAACGACGACAGTGAAGAAATACTCTTGCTGCGCCACCTCTAGCAAGGGCGAGTAGGACATACCACCAGCTCACCACTAGGCTCTGCACCGTTTTCAGTGTCAGACAAGCCGGATCGCGCCCGAAAGGTCGTCTAACACGATGGGGCACTCGAACCCGCCTGTTCGAGGGCTTGAACCAAAATGGCTAAGGAGCCGTGTAGGGTGCATCTTGGGGCCATCGTGGGCTCTCTTGAGGCCATCTTAGCGTTCTTGCAAGCCTTTCTGAAGCCATCAGGGGCCATCTTGGCCGTCTTGGAGGCCATCGAGGCCGTTTTGGACCGGGAACGGGGGTCCTGGAGCCCCGGTCCCGCCATAGAGAAATGAGGGCGGGCCCCCCCGGGGACCTGGAAATCCGGTGTGTGTTAAATATCTCTATATATATGTATATATACTGGTAGAGAGCCATCGCTTGGCGCATACTCGCCTGGTAAGTAATCCAAGGGTGCACACACAAAGCGTAGCGAAACTCCTCGCGGCCCCTGGAGTGAAAAGAGTGAACAACAGGACATGACATTGATGTTTTCCGACGGAGATGCTTCCACGCCTCGCGCGCACTTATCTGGTCGATTGTCCACGGGTGTGCACGCAAGGCGGAATGAAATAAACAATCGCCTCCGCGGTGAAGAGAAAGAAGCTGCACTGGCGGGGTCTTGCGCCAGATGCACAACCGCCCCGCGCGCACTTATCTGGTCGATTGCCCAAGGATGTGCGCGCAAGGTGGAGCGACCAGTTCTTGAAAGTGAAGAAATGCATCAAATTCACTGGGCTGACCGCAGGCGGACGTCACCTGCAAGCCAGCATTGCAGCCTGACGCGCCTTGGCGCGAACGGCACACATACTGAGGCGCCGACCAATACCCTTTCTGAACGTTCGAACGCCAACAATGAAACTCCGCCACCCTGTCGCAGGCACGTTGGGGCCATGTGAGAGCGCTTGTTGGCTTTCGGGAAATGTTTCTGCTGTTCTCTGGGAGCGACGCCTCCCTGCCGCGCACATCCGCACAACATCGCGCCCTCTGCACTTTGCTCCACGGCTCCACGGGAGAGACCACCTCAAAACGGCCGCAAAACGCCCCAAGCCCGTCCAAAGACGGCCCAGCGGACTCTCTTGGCCCTCTCTTGGGACCCTCTTGGGCGGACTCCGGAACCTCCGGGGCCGTCTTTGGCGTCCTGTTGGGCCGTCCTCGAGCCCTAGGAGGGGGGGAAGGAGGGGCCAGGCGGAGCGAAACAAACGATTGTCTCCGCAGCAAGCAGATAGAATCCGAGGTTGAGAAAGAGATCGAGGTGAACAAAAGACCCCCCGCCAAGAAATCGTTTCCGGTTTCGTGCCGTGCGTGTGGGCGAGGCGAAGCTGCGTCGGCGGGCGAGAGGAATGAACCCGCCGTGCTTAGGCAAAACCAAGCTAAATTTTGCTGCGCCACCCAGTTGGCCAGTGGTTGCCCAGGGGTGTCCCGCGGTGTCCCGTGGTGTGACCGAATCCGAGGTTGGGAAAGTGATCGAAGTGAATAGGAGCGCCAGGAAATCGTTTTCGGTTTCGTGTTCGCGTCGCGCGTGTGGGCGTGGCGAAGCTGCGTCGGAAGGCGAGAGGGAAAAAACATCTGTGCTTACGGCAAAACTGGGCCAAATTTTGCTCTGCCCCCCGGTTGGCCAACAATGGACCGGGGGTGTCCCGCGGTGTCCCGTCGTGTCTCGTGCTATGCGATGCTGTGATGTGGTGTGCTATGCCATGCAGTACAATGCTACGCTATGGTATCAATGCGATGCTAAGCTATGCGGTGTGATGCGATGCGATACTATGCTGTGCGATGCGATGCTATGCTATGCTACGCCATACTGTGCCATGCGATGATATGCTATTATCGGAGGTTGGGGGGTGAGATCGCAATGTAACGGAGACCCCCCACCTGGAAATCGGTTTCGGTTTCGGTTTCGTGTTCGTGTCGTACGTGCGGGCGAGCTAGGCCGAAGTCCGTTCCCGTCCGCCAGTGGCTGGGAGGTGTCCCAGTTGGGCCGGGCGGTGTCCCGGTTGTCCCGGGTGTCAGTAGGAGCGAAAGTCCGTTTCCCGTGCGCCGGTGGCCAAGAGGTGTCCCAGTATGGCCGGGCGGTGCCCCGGGTGTCCCGGGCGTCCCGGCGCTAACGCATGTCGCTAATTTCATAATTCATTTTTGTTCGGCGCCAGCGGCGGGCTTTCTTATCAAATCCAGCGTCCCGGCGCTAACGCATGTCGTTAATTTCATACATCATTTTTTGTCGGCGCCTGCGGCGGGCTTTCTTATCCAATCCAGCTGATCTTATCCAATCCATCTTGTGGGCATTTGATCTAAATGCCCCCCCAACCTCCTTATCGCCCGCAGGGCGGTCGTATAGGTATGCGATGCGATGCAATGCGATGCTATGACATGCTATGCGATGCTATGCTACGCCATACTGTGCCATGCGATGACATGCTATTATATGCGATGCGATGCGATGCGATGCTATGACATGCTATGCGATGCGGTGCTGTTATATGCTACGCGATGCTCGTCTATGCTGTGCTGTGCTATGCTATGCGATGCTCTGCTATGCTGTGCGATGCAATGCTACGTTGTAGCTCCAGTTGGTCCCCCTTACTCCCCCCCACCACCACGCACAGCCCTCCTTATCACCCGAAAGGTGATCGTACATGTAGGTATGCACTGGCAGGATCTCGCGGCCAGAGACGCAACCGCCTCGCGGACACTTGCCTGGAGCGGGGGGGGGATGACCTGGGAGGAGCGGGGAAGGGTGCGGAGTGAGGTGTCTTGTGGGCCTCTTGGACTGTCTCAGAGCGCTCTGGGATCCACAGGCGCCTACGGAGGTCGTCTAAGAGGGCTGTGGGAAGTCTTGGGGCGATCCTGGGAGCTTCATGGGCCGTCTTGGAGACGTTCTTGGGATGTATTGCGGGGCTCTTGGGGTTCTCTGAGGCCGTCGTGGACGCTAGAGAGCGTTTCTTTATGCTCAGCGATGACGGGCGTCATGGGGGGGGGCGGGGGGGGGGGGGTATGACGTAACGCCCCCCCCCGCCGTGTGGCTCCAGCACCACAGCCGCGTCCGCGCGCACGACGCGACGAGCGACGAGCGACGAGCGACGAGCGACGAGCGACGAGCGACGAGCGACGACGACGACGAGGACGACGCGAGCAAAATGTAGGTGGCAATATGCCCCACTGCGCCTTTGTACACATCGCTCGCGTGCACCACAACGCGCGCGAACACCACAACACTTGCGTACACCGCAAGAACCGTGTGCAACGCAGCGCCTGTGTACACCACAGTGCTTGCGTACACTACAGCGCCAGTGTACATGTGTACACCGCAGCAACCATGTGCAACAGAACGCCTGTGTACACCACAGTGCTTGCGTTCACCGCAGCGCCTGTGCACGCCACAGCGACTGTCTACACCACAGCATCCGCGTGCAACGCAGCGCGACTGTACACCAGTGCCTGCGTGCAGGACAATGCTGAAAATCGCATGCGACGCTCTTCCCTCTTTCCTCCTCCTCCGCCTCCACCTCCACCTCCACCTCCTCCTCCTCCTCTTCCTGCTCCTCCTCCTCCTCCTCCTCCTTCTTTTCCTCCTCCTTACCGCCTGTCGTGCGGGGCGGCGCTACAGCGCACGTGCGCAATTCAGCGCGCAGTGCACCGCATAATGGTCTACTGAATCGGTCCACGTGGTTCTCGCACGGCCAATTTCGCTGGAGCCTCCTGGACGCAGATGGGAGAAGTTAGGGTGATGCGGGCGGACTCGGGGGAACTGGTAGATTCCAGCGGCGTTCCATTGTCCGTTATGGTTCCTTTGTATTGTTCCCAACCATCCTGTGGTGTTGGGTCCTCGTTTTGAAGAGACAGCGCCCCGCGTCCCACCTCCTCTCCTCCTCCTCCCCCTCCTCCCTCCTCTCATCATCATCATCATCATCATCATCATCATCATCATCATCATCATCATCATCATCATCATCATCATCATCATCATCATCATCATCATCATCATCATCATCGTCATTGTCATCGTCGTCATCGTCATCGTCATAACCCATTTCGGCACACCCCTCACACGTTTCGTGGCCCCACAGGGAGCTCCACCGAAGGCCCCTGTGCTGCCGTCCGCATGCGTCCCGCACACCCATTTCGGCACACCCCTCACACGTTTCGTGGCCTCACAGGGAGCTCCACCGAAGGCCCCATGGCTGCCGTCCGCATGCGTCCCGCACACATTTCGGCACACCCCTCACACGTTTCGTGGGCCCACAGGGAGCTCCACCGAAGGCCCCAGTGCTGCCGTCCGCATGCGTCCCGCACACCCATTTCGGCACACCCCTCACACGTTCGTGGCCCCATACGGAGCTCCACCGAAGGCCCCATGGATGCCGTCCGCATGCGTCCCGCACACCCATTTCGGCACACCCCTCACACGTTTCGTGGCCCCACAGGGAGCTCCACCGAAGGCCCCAGTGCTGCCGTCCGCATGCGTCCCGCACACCCATTTCGGCACACCCCTCACACGTTTCGTGGCCCCATAGGGAGCTCCACCGAAGGCCCCATGGCTGCCGTCCGCATGCGTCCCGCACACCCATTTCGGCACACCCCTCACACGTTTCGTGGCCCCACAGGGAGCTCCACCGAAGGCCCCAGTGCTGCCGTCCGCATGCGTCCCGCACACCCATTTCGGCACACCCCTCACACGTTTCGTGGCCCCATAGGGAGCTCCACCGAAGGCCCCATGGCTGCCGTCCGCATGCGTCCCGCACACCCATTTCGGCACACCCCTCACACGTTTCGTGGCCCCACAGGGAGCTCCACCGAAGGCCCCAGTGCTGCCGTCCGCATGCGTCCCGCACACCCATTTCGGCACACCCCTCACACGTTTCGTGGCCCCATAGGGAGCTCCACCGAAGGCCCCATGGCTGCCGTCCGCATGCGTCCCGCACACCCATTTCGGCACACCCCTCACACGTTTCGTGGCCCCACAGGGAGCTCCACCGAAGGCCCCAGTGCTGCCGTCCGCATGCGTCCCGCACACCAGGTGTGTGGCGTGCCGACATGGGCGTCGCGGCGCGCGGGCGCTGCCGTCGGGGTTCCCAGGGAAGCCCCCTGCAGAGGCGACGCTCAGAGTCACGAGTACCGAGAGTCACGCAGACCCAAACTGTTCACAGTCGTATACATACATTTACACTGGGTGTATCCATGCACGCATTCATGCGAATAGAATCAATCGCGCGCAGATTCATTCATAATCAGACTCGCTCGCGATCCGACTCGCACGCGCTCAAGCTTTCATATTCGGACCTATCGTCTTCGTTCGTGTTGTGTACACTGCCACGCATTTCGGCACACCCCTCATACGGCTCGTGGCCCCATAGGGAGCGCCACCGAAGAAAATATTCACAATTGCGGTACTCTCAACTGCATATGGTTGGGTCCCTCGCCAGGCTAATTTTTGGTGGAATCCACAAGCGCTCCATTGTGTCATGCGAATTCCTTCTAAAATTCGATATGCAAATGTGGCGCTGTGTTGCACACGCTTGCTGCGGTGCACGCAGGCACCGTGGTGTACGCAGGCACTGGAATGCACGCAGGCATTCTGGTGTACACTGGTGCTGCTTTGCACACGGCTGATGTGGCGTACGCAAGCGCTGCGGTGTACACAACAGCTGTTGTGCCCGCGAGCACGGTGGCACAAACTGACGCTGTGTTGCACGCGGCTGCCGTGGTGTACATTGTCGGCGTGGTGTACACAGGCGCTGTGGTGCACGCAACCACTGTGGTGTACACAAGCGTTGTGGTGCAGATCGCCACCCACATGCTGGTGCTACCCGTCCTCCGTCATTCCTGGGCATTCCCAGACGCCGCCGGCACGAAACATGATGTCACCGACCCGCCCCCACACCCACTCACATGATTGCCGCGATCGGCCTGGAACAAATGACAGGCTCCAGCCGCGTCCGCGGGCACGACGACGATGAGCGACGAGCTACGGGTGATGACGACGACGACGACGACGACGACGACGACGACGACGACGACGACGACGACGACGACGACTGCGGACCAGACTCCGATGCGGATTCTTACGCGGACACCTACGCGGACCCGAATCGCCGAACCATCGGTCGAAGACGCCAAAGTAGCCTCCAGACGGCCCACGAGATTGCCAAGACGCCCCACGAAGTCTCCAAGAGCACTCCCAAGAGGGCACGAGGAGGGACAAATCAATGATTTCCTTAAAGTTTTGACAGATGTTGGCGTTCTCGCCGTTTCAACTTGCCGACGCTCCAAGACGGTCCCAGATGCCCCCAAGATTGCCCCAAGATAGCCCAAGATGCCTCCAAGATGGCCCCAGAGGCTCCCCAAACGGCTCCAACAGGGTGCCCAGACGGGGGGCCCGACGAGCCCTCGGCGACAGAGACTCCCAGGAACCCCCAATATGCCCACAAGAAGCCACCACGAGACCCCCAAGAGGCCCCCAGGAAGCCCCAAGAGGCCCCGCCCGCCACATTAGAGAACGCATCGGTCGCCCTCCAGGGTCGGCGGCACCGGCCGTAAGGCCTTCGCAACCACTACTGACTACCCACTAAGCACTATCCACTACCCACTACTCACACATCACTACTCACTACTCACTGCCCACAACTCAGTAGTCAATATCCACTACTCGCTACTCGCTACTCCCTACTGCCTACACAGTATTCACTACTCACTACTCATTACGCGCTACTCCATACGCCCTACTCGCTACCCAACACGCACTTTTCACTACCAACTACTCACTACTCACTACGCTTCCACTACTCACTACTCATTATTCACTACTCCCTACTCACTCCCAAATCACTACTCACTACTCACCACCCAGTACTCAATTCGCACTACTCACTAAACACTACTCACTTCCCACTACTCAC
>CAUYUJ010020324.1:97500-140000 GCA_963575745.1 Prorocentrum cordatum | reverse complement strand
CTATTTCTGCATATTCCCCATGTAGAGGGACAGGCCCAACCCAACTTAAATTCAGGTAACCTCCCATCGCCACACGCCCGACCGAGCTGGTTTGACACAGCCTGTTCCGGACAGACCGGTGAAGCCGTCCTGCCTGCACTTCGGTGCTGCACTGGAGCGGTGGCTATGCCAAGCGCAGGGGGCCGATGCTGCTTACGCTCCCGGTGTTCCGAGACGCCGCTCGCCACGTCGGCACGGCACGGCGCTACCACACGCTGCTCCCCCCTGCTTCCACAGTCATGTGTCCTCCTCGTGACCGCTCTGCCACCACCTGCACGAAAGAAAGAGGAGCTCACCGGCGGTGGCGTGTAGGACGGCCTCGCGTGCGCGACGAGAGGCTCTGCTGCCGTCTGCTTCTTCTGTCAACCATCTGCCAGTATCTGGCTGGTACTCGTCACTATGGTCGTTGAAGCTCTGATAGAGGCCTTCCGAATGGGGTCTGAGCACAGTTTTTGGAAGATCGCACAGCATCGCCCATGCACTGGCGCCGTCGGCGCGGAGAAGATCGTACTCCACATCTAGCCGCATCGCCGATGCACGGGCGATGCGGCGCGATACTCCGAGCCACTCTGATTCGCCCCCTTTTGGGAGGCCTAAACTGCTGCTCCGCGCCGTTAGCAGCATCGTCACTGCCGCACCTGCCGTACTTCACCTCTTGCTCCTGCTCCTCCTCCTTCTCCTCGTCCTCCTCCTCCTCATCATCATCACCACCATCACCATCACCATCACCATCACCATCACCACCATCACCATCATCATCCACACTATAATAATCATCACCACCACCATCGTCCTCCTCCTCCTCCTGGTCGTCGTCGTCGTCATCATCAGTCACCAATCGTCAGTCACCAACCACCAATGACCATCAATCATCAATCACCAACCATCAATCATTGAATAAATCAATCAACCAATACTATACGAATCAGAGACATCATCCTGCATCATCGTACAAATCATCATCAGCAACGTCACCCTCGTGTTGCTCCTCTTTCTTCTTCTCGACCTCATCTCCATCCTCCTTCTTGTTTGACTCTTCTCCCTCATCATAATCTTTCTCGCCGTCGTCGTGGGCTGGACCTGTGCGCGCTTCACATAGCCTAGTCGCCTTCTCAACGGGGAGCCGTCGTGGACTGCCCAAACTGACCCGACCTCGCCATGGTCCTCATCTTCCTGCTCGTACTCCTCCGCCTCGCCCCCGCACTCTTGAAGCGCCCAAAAGCACCTGAAAACTGCTGGCCCAACGCTTCAATACAGTAGGTTCGTGCGGCGTCGGCGCGCGCAAAGGCTTTTGACACCGCCTCGACCGTTCAACCTTGAACCGATCGCGGCCCGGATCGTTCGAAGCTGAATCTCGTCGGGTCCAGTGGCGTTACCGTGTCCATCGGTGTTTCCTTCGCTGGCGTCGCTGGCGCGCCGACGCCGCACGAACCCACCGCATTTCGATCGTACGTCGGCGCCTTGGACCTAAGTTGCGGTTGCGACTGCGGGAAAAACGCGTTTCACAGGCGCTTGCCTTGTGAACATTCGGCGGCGCGTTTCGAACCGGGGGGTGGCCCCCCCCAAAACTCGGCGCCGTCGATCAAAACCAGGGGGACTCCCCTCCCCCCCACGCCCCCCCCTTCGGCGCCGGTGGCCGCCAGCCGCGCCGACGGCGGGGACGCAGCGACGACGACCAGAGGCATCCCAGGAGGAGCGGGTGGGGTTCAAACGCCCCCCCTGGCGCCGAAGGGGGGGGGTTCAACCCCCCCCCCTCGCCGCCGGCGCCGGCGCTGGCGCCGGCGACGACGGGGACGCAGCGACGATAACCACCACTACCACCACCACCACCACTACCACCACCGCCTCAACCCACCACCACCACACCAACCCACCACACAACCATCACCACCACCACAGCCACCACCACCACCACCACAACCACCACCACCACAACTCACCATCACCACCACCACCACCACCAGAAAAACCCACCACCAGTACCACCACCACCACCACCACCACCACCACCACCACTATCTACCACGCCACCACCACCACCGCCACAACCAACACCACTACCAGCAGCACAACCCACCACCACCACCACAAACCACACCACCACCACCACCACCGCACCACCACCACACCACACCACCACCACCCCGCCACCACCAACACCACCACCACACAAACCACCGCACCACCACCCACCACCACCCACAACCACAAACCACCACCACACCACCCCAAAAACACCACCACCACCACAACCCACCACCACCACCACCACAAACCACCACATACCACCACCACACCACCACCACCACCCACCACCACAACCACCACACCACCACAACAAACCACCACACCACCACCACCACCACCACCACCACAACCAACCACCACCACCACCGTCGTCCTCGTCGACGCTCCCCGCCGCCGCCGTCCGCCGCCGCAGGCGCCGGCGCCGGCCCAGAAAAGGAAATCGTCGTCCCCGCCGCCGCCAGCCGCCAGCTGAGGAGAGGGAGAGAAGAGAAGTAGGGGACGGGGGGGGGTTCGAACCCCCCACCCCTTCCGTGGGGATTCGAACCCCCCCCAGGGCTGCTGCAGAGCGAGTGCAAACCAAACGGCGGCGGGGAGGGCCTGGAGGGAGGGGGGGGGGAGGGCCGCGGGCGGCAATACAAGGACCTCTAACCCTTTGAGGGGGGGACCTGAGTCAGGAGGGTGAAAACATGGGGGCTAGGGGGCCTTGTCTGCAGAGACCTACGTGAGGCCACACCTCACCATGCTGTCAGGGTCAGGGGGTCCTTTTTTCTCGATGACTTGTAACATTCAAAACACGAATTATCCCGGCAAAGCAACCTAACAGCGATGTGTATAAGCATATCTGGAAGCATTCCCCTTACGATTCAGGTGAGAATCCAGTTGTACAATTCTGCTGATCTCGTAGTCGCAGTCGTATTCGCAATGACAGTCGCAGCGGCAACGGCCTTAGGATCCAATGGAATCCTAAGGATTCCTATGGATTCCTAAGGCATCCTTAGGCATCCTTAGGAATCCATAGGAATCCTTAGGAAACCTTAGGAATCATTAGGAATCCTGAGGAATTCTGATTCCTATGGAGTCCTAGGGATTCCGAAGGATTCCTGAGGAATCCTAAGGATTCCTAAGGATTCCTGAGGATGCATAACTATGCCTACGGATTCCTAAGGATGCCTACGGATTCCTACTAAGGATTCCTAGGGATTCCTAAGGATTCCTATGGATTCCTACGGATGCCTCAGCCTGTCTCAGTTTCAGCCTCAGCCGCAGCCTGCCTCGGCTTGCATCAGCCTCAGCCTCAGCCTGCCTCGGCCTCAGCCTCAGCCTGCATCAGCCTCAGCCTCAGCCTGCCTCGGCCTCAGCCTGCGTCAGCCTCAGCCTCAGCATCAGCCTCAGCTTCAGCCTCAGCTTCAGCCTCAGCCTCAGCCTCAGCCTGCCTCGGCTTGCCTCAGCCTTAGTCGCAGCCTGCCTTGGCCTCAGCCTGCCTCGGCCTCAGCCTGCCTCAGCCTCCCCATCCTTCCCCCCCCTTCCCCAACCCCCCATTCAGCCTCACCTTGTCTCAGCATCGGCCTGCCTCGGCCTCATCCTCAGCCTCAGCCTCAGTCTCAGCCTGTCTCGGCCTGAGCCTGCCTCGGCCTCAGCCTCAGCCTGCCTCAGCCTCAGCCTGCCTCAGCCTCAGCCTCAGCCTGTCTCAGCCTCAGCCTGCCTCAGCCTCAGCCTCAGCCTCAGCCTCAGCCTGCCTCAGCCTCCTCAGCCTCAGCCTCAGCCTTTCAGCCTCAGCCTCAGCCTTCAGCCTCAGCCTCAGCCTCAGCATCAGCCTCAGTCTGCCTCAGCTTCAGCCTCAGCCTCAGCCTCAGCCTCAGCCTCAGCCAGCGTCAGCCTCTCAGCCTCAGCCTGCATCAGCCTCAGCCTCAGCCTCAGCCTGCCTCAGCCTCAGTCTCAGCCTGCCTCAGCCTCAGCCTGCCGCAGCCTCAGCCTCAGCCTGCCTCAGCCTCAGCCTGCGTCAGCCTCAGCCTCAGCCTGCCTCGGCCTCAGCCTGTCTCGGCGTGCCTCAGCCTCAGTCTCAGCCTGCCTCGGCCTCAACCTGCCTCGCCCTCAGCCTGCCTCAGCTCGGGCATTCAGAATATGGCACAGGACTGGTGTTCTGGGAACACGAAGATCACGAAGTGGCCCACAGTTGGCTCCGGGCAATCAAAATATTGTACAGGAATGGTGTTCTGGGAACACGAAGAGCACGAAGTGGCCCACAGTTGGCTCCGGGCATTCAAAATGTGGCCTGGGAATGGTGTTCTGGGAAACACGAAGAACACGAAGTGGCCTACAGTTGGCTCCGGGCATTCAAAATGTGGCCTGGGAATGGTGTTCTGGGAAAGCGAAGAACACGAAGTGGCCTCTACAGTTGGCTCCGGGCATTCAAAATGTGGCCTGGGAGTGGTGTTCTTGGAGCACGAAGAACACGAAGTGGCCTACAGTTGGTTCCGGGTATTCGAAATGTGGCCTGGGAATGGTGTTCTGCTGGCTCTGGGCAGTCAAAATGTGGCCTGGGATAAGGTTCTGGGGAGTCCCCGGTTTTCCCTGGCACCCGTCCGGCATTTGCCCAGACCTCTCTGGGGAGTCATGATGCTCTCTTTTGAGCCCACTAGAAACCTATCAGTCTTCGCTGTTAGGTAACATGAGGGGAAACGATAGGGGGAGACTGGCCTAGGGGGGGATGCATCGACTTGGAATCGGCGACGCATCGCCGATAGATGGGCGATATGCCTCCGATAGTGAATCCGCACCTTCCTGGGCAGGTTGAGGCTATCGGGCCCCTATCGGCGATCAATGGGCGCCGATCGTTGCCCCCGAGAACAGGGGAGACAGGCCCACCCCCAACACTTGGAAGTCCAAGTGTTAAACCCCAAGCTTGAGCAGGGATCGACCGTTCCGGCATTCCCATAGTCCTACCACGAAATGTTCTTAGAACCCAGAAATGTTCCAAACACAAAAACAAGGTCCTTAGAACATAAATGCCCGATGTGAGAAACCAGGACAGACTCCGCCAGAAATGTTCTGAGAGTATTTCGTGGGAGCACACAACCAGTTGTTAGAACATTGCTTGGCAGGACTATAGGCGAGCCAAGACGCTTCGTCACTGCTTGACCAGCGGCCCTCTGGGGGCCCCGGGACCGAAGGAACGATAATAAGGAACCAAGGCCCATGTTTCCATGAGGTAGACTTCGATTCCCCATCGAAGCTCAAGGAAAACCTCAGGCATGCTGGCAACAAAGAAAGGAACACCGAGCCCCTCCCCAACGAAAAGGCTTCCTTCTTCAGTGCCCCGACTCTAAAGCCCCAGCTGCCCTCTGGGGGCCCCAAGACGGGCCGCGGGCGAGCGCTCGGACCGGGCACGACGCCCTCGGGCCCGAGGCGCGGGAGCACGGGGCGGCTCTCGCGGCGGAGCCCGCGCCGTGGCGGCGCCTGGAGCGGCGGACGCCGCGAAGGCGGCGCTGGGCCCTTCTTCGTTTGAGCAGGGGCCGACCGTCCCGGCACTTCAAATAACTACACGCAGGTAAAAGGATGCCCCATCTTTTCCCATATGTTTTGGGTTCTTGTCATCCCCCCAACTTCCCATAATTTCCCATATTTTCCCGGGAGTCGACGATGAATAGTGTCTGTGAATTTTGTTTGTTCCTGTTCTGATTTCTATAGGCCTACCGCGACACGTTCTGAGAACCGAGAAATGTTCTGAGAACAAAAACAATGTTCTTAGAACATGAGCCCGATGCGATAAAACAACACAGGCTCAGCCAGAAATGTTCTAAGAACATCTCGCGCCAACCACAAAAGGTTCTCAGAAAATTCTCTGGTGGGCCCATAGGCGAGCCAGGACGCTTCGCCACTGCTTGATTCTTTGCGATATGCGCTTTCGGTGCCTCCGCCGCATCTTGAGTACGATCGGTTCGCGTCGTGTCCACCGGCGACGACCCCGCCGCCAGCGTTCAACGTGGACCGCCCGCGGCGGCCCAGAATCGGTCGATGTTGAACGATCTGATAATTCGGAAACGGCCGACCGTTCAAGGTTGAACCAATCCCCGCGGTGTCAGGAACCAACGCTGGGGTCGACACGACACGAACCCGTCGTAGTATGCTGCACGCCCAGCGCAACGATGGCAAAGCCACCCTCGCCGAGGGTCTTTTCGCACAATTGCTCCGCTTCGCCGCTGGCAATAGGCAGGACGAGGGTCCCTGGCGCTAGGGTTCACGCCCCCACTTAGTCTGGACCAGGGCTCGAGCCAAAGAACTACAACATGCTTTTCGTGTTCGTGATGTGTTCGTGATGTATTCATTCTGCGTTTGCTGCGAAACGGAAAGAAAATGAAAACGGTCCACGATATCGCCCAACCGCAATTTAACTCGGGCCCTGGTCTGGCTGGGGGTTGCAACGTTCTGCGGGCCACGCCCTGTCAGGGTCTGGAAGGCGTCCGCAACTTTACGGAAGGCATCGGTATCTCTGGAAGCCTCCTCGTCCCTCGCCACCATCGTCGTCGTCGTCCTCCTTCTCTTCCTACCCCTTGTCCCTCCGCTCCTTCTCCTTCCCCCCCGTCTGGATCCCCGCCCTGAAAACATGAAACACAAAACGTCAAGACCTTTGAAGATCGCTGGCCGGAAACCTACGAAAACCGCCGAATGCCTTTCCAATCCCTACGCAAAAACAGCTCACCTTCCCCTCCCGCACCCCCCCCCCCCGCGCGCGCGATCCAACGCGCGCGGGGTTGGGGGAGGATGGACCAAGGGAAGGAGTGCGGAGGAGGGGGAAAAGGCAGAAGTAGGGAAACAGTGGGAGGAAGAGCTTGTCTTCATCCTCCTTTCCGGCCCCTCCCATACATCGCCCCCTGCTTCCTCCTCCCCCTCCGCCCGCCCTCCCTCCCCCCCCCCCTCCTCCCCCTCCTCCTCCCCTCTCCTCCTCCTCCCCCCCTCCTCCTCCTCATCCTCTCCTCCTCCTGCTCCTCTCCCCCCCCTCCTCCTCATCGCTCCTCCATCCTCCTCCTCCTCCTCCTTCTCCTCCTCCCCCCCTCCTCCTCATCGCTCCTCCACCCCCTCCCCTCCCTGTCTTCCTTCCTTTTCTCCTCCTCCTCCTTATCCTCCTCCTCGTGGCGTCGCCCCTTTGACATGGCCCCCGCGCTCCACTGCAGGAAGGGCGATCAGCACGCCCACCCTGAATCACCCCAAAGGCTGCGCAATCCGCCGCCATTATCCTCCTCCTCGCTCGCTCGTTCGCTACCTAAGGGCCTAAGAGGTTCGAAGCCCATACTTAAAAGAACGGGAGAGAAGGCGAAGACAGCACCCCCACATGCACACGCAGAGGAAGGGGAAGGGGGTGGTAAGAGGGACTCATGAGCCACTGCCCACAAGCCTGACAAGGGAGGCCTGCACAAGAAGCGCCGCGGCGCGTCCAACCGCCGACGCAGGGAACTGGCTCACATCATGGGGGGGGGGGGCGGGCGGCCACGGTGATGATGGCAACGCCCCCCGCAGAGGCCAGGCACAAAAGCGTCCAAGGACGCGAGACCCTTAGCCACCACAAGGCTACGATGCAAGTGCTGGGCCCCAAACGAACACATATCCACAAACACCGAGGTCACTCCATCACACAACAAGAGTTCTGTCAACTCAATCGCGTCGCTACAACTTAGCGACAACAACATAATGAAGGGAAGCCCGTACTGCGCACACAGCAAACAAAAAAGGAGTGCGGCCTGCAGCGCCTTGTTGTCCTGTCCCACCTCTTTCCCTTCCCTATCATTCATCCGATCGGAGCCCTTGGGCCTTGCCCGGGTACGCACTTGATGGCGAGAGGTACGCCATGTCGGCAGATGAGGCGCCACCAGGAGTCCAGCGACCTCCCCCGCCGCCAGCCTGCCCTCCCATTGTTCAACTTCGTGCTCGGAGGGCCAGGGAGGGACGAGGGGGGAAGAAGCAGATACAACCCCCTGGCAAGGATTCTCGAAAGCCAGACCGATGCGCCCTTCACCATCTAACATCCCAATCAAGCCCACGAGGTGGGCGGTGGGCCCAGGGTTCACTCTGATAACCTGTTGGGGCAGCGTGCTCTCGTCTTGCGCAATGGGGGCTCTGGGAACGTCGATCCACTCAGGCAGAGGCCCCACCACGCGCAAACGAAAGGGGGGCCCGACAACTCCCTGAGCAGGGATAAGGGCGCGAGTGTCGGACCCCCCCCCCCACCCCTTCCTGTTCGCACGCGCCTCAAACCTACGCAGTTCAATGCCCCCCTCACGCTCAGCCTCGCTAGGGCGAAGAAGGGAGTTCACCCGGGCGCGGAAACAAGCAGCGGATCTGTGAAGGTGCTTGATCAAACGCACTCCCTGCAAGAACTCCCAAGAGCACGCAGGGCGCATCGATCCCTTGGCCACAGTTTTGGAGCATGAGCGGTCTTGTGCTGCTTGGAGCGATGAATGCGACAAAGCCTCACCGTCTTGGCTAAATGACCGCACTCGTAGCAAAGGAAACCTTGATCTCCAACAGGGTCAGGCGGTGGCGGCGGAGCCTCGCTAAGCGGTGGCTGGCTACTCCCAACGTGGGGCGGGAGCCCACTGGGTCTGGAGGGCATCTCACCCTCGTCCAAAGCATCTGACACCACTTGCGAGCCATCGATGGCAAACTGAGTCAAATCACCACATTTGCTCAACTCTGCGTTGGCTTCCTGCGCGCGTTGGAAGATCGCCCGCAACCTGGGGCACGCCAGCTGTTTGAGCATCTCCTGTCGCCACTGTCGCACTTGTAGTGTGATGGCCCAGAACCTTTTCGCGCTGGCAGCAGCCTGCTTCACAATGGCCAAGTAGTCGCGTCTGTGAGATCTCGCCAGCCGAACCCACGAATTGTCATCATAACCAGATTCACGAGCATCGACCTGAAGATATCGGCGAAGCCATCCAAAATCATGTCTTACCAATTGCCCAACCTCGATCCCAGGTGTAGTCAAATAGCAGTCTTACAAACGGTGGAGCGCCACTGAGTATCCGCGGGGGCAGTCGCAGTCGAGCCACTGTCATGACCACATGTAGAGGCAATCTCTGCACCTTCACTAATATGTCGGCTGCCGGTGCACGTGCCTCGCTGCAGTTTGTGGCCCCGAGGTTCAAAGGGGTCCTGTAGATTGACATGTAGCCCGTCGTCAAGGCCCTCATCTGCAGGTAGCGAGGTAGCGGGTCCCACGTGCCAGCTGCGAACAGAAACTTCGACCCCGCATAGGCCTCGCTGTAACGCACTTTGCGTGTCGAGTCCAGCTGCGTGCATGATGCCACCACCTTTTTGATCGGCCGCAAGGCCGATCTCGAACTTCGTACCCGCTCAGTTATCTCATCACTCATAGCGCCTCTGTCATTGAATCGCGCCCCGAACACTTTGCGTACTCTCACGATGGGTACCTTGAAGTCGTGTAGGTCGCTGACGAGGTAGTTCTGCCCCTTGGTATGATACTGTCGGGCCTGAGTCCTCGCTCCTACTCCACGCAAGCTCAACATGACCGCGGTCTTGTCAAAATTCAGTCGAAACCCATGCTTGGTGCAGTGTATAAGTATAATCTCAGTCAATCTCATCGTCTTGAAGGCCAGCTCCGAGGCCGGCGCCGCCGCAAGGGCAGTGAGGTCATCTACGAAGGAAGTGCTGGAGTGAGATTGCGCCTGATCAACTTCAGAGCCAAAATGGGCTACGGAGGGGGGTGGGGTCCACACGAGATTCTCCCGGGCAGCTTGCAGCTCGATGCGCCCCTGTATTCTCGCGAAGAGGAGGTTAAAAACATCCGTGGCAGGGATCGTCCCAGGGCGGCACCCTCTCCCAGGGCACTCAAAACCCTGAGCACCACGCACTCGCCAGAAGCTGCCAACTTGGCTTTGACGCACAGGCTCCAACAAATGGGGTGGCATATCCACGCTATCCAGGGGTCCTCCCGCCTCAAGCTCAGCCTCAAGGCCAGCACGCACAAAGGGTCCCAACTCCTCATGCAGGAGCGCATCTTCGAGCCTTTTCCGACTCGCGCGGCAGCGCGAGGCACAGCTGTTTGAGGGCGGAGTAAAGGGCCGCGTGCAAGTCAACGAAGACCCCCCCCCCAACAGAGAGACCACAATCCTTGGTGGCACTCCAGAAGGAACGGATCATGAAGAAGACCCCGTCCAGTCCCCTCCCAAGAAGCCCTCCGCACTGCACCTACAGAAGCGCACGCTCCACAAAACGAAGAGAGGCCTGGCGCAACAGCTTGTGGTGTAGCTTTCCGATAGTACTTCCTAGAAGAACGTTACGCTGATTGGGTATGAGGTTGGTGGCCCCCTTACCCTTATGGAAGAAAACTCTCTCCACTCTTGAATCCTAGGGGTTCTCTTTGCAGCACGCTTGTCCTAAGTAGCAACGGATAGACAAGACGCACAACCAACTCATTAGCACACCTTCCTAGATCGGCCACTATGCCATCCATGCCTGCGGCCTTGTTCACAGGGCATTTGCGGAGTGTCTGCTCCGTGGTCACAAGCGTGGGGAGAAACTCAAGCACTGGGTCTGGCCTGGGGGTGGGGTGCTGACTAACTTTATTGCACTCCTCAAGTAGCTGCTCAGAGCCGACGCTCTTAACAGCCTCGATGTTAGCAAAGTACTTCTGAGCGATCTGTGCAATCTCCTATTGAGTCGTCGCAGCGTTGCCCGCATCATCAAGCATGTCTGGAAAGATCATGCCCTCGAAGCGCAAGGCGCGACCAAGGGCCGCCCATTCCTTGCCAGGAACGTGCCCGTCAATCGCTATCGACACCTCCCCCAAATTGATTCACCAGGAAGTCAGCCCTATCATGGTGCATACTCTCTATCAGAAGCTGCTGCGACGTCAGGATGAGACCGTTCAATGAGAGATGCAAGAGGTCAACGTGGAGTCCCCCTCTTAGGAACAGCTCGACCCAGGATGCAAGGCCATTTCTAGCTTGCCCCCACCTGGTGTGATATCCGATGCTGCTCAAGGATAGGCCTCCTGTGTGTAGCCTGGCGGCTATATGTCGGAAAACTCTGATCCTAAAACCCTCCCCCCATCGCTTGCTTCACAAGGGCTTTCTGAATGGCTCTGCGTGTGGCAATCAATGAGAGGGTGCAGGAGGAAAGATAGCAAGCGCGGGGTCTGCGCTTTTCCAAGGGGAAGGCTTGAGCGGCTGCCGTGTGAAGCTCATGCACAACACTCGTTAGGTGGGCGTTGACTCCAAGTTCCCAGGCCGGGACAGAGACCTCCCCAAGGAGGTCCCGAAAGCTGGATACACAGGCAGGGTCAGTGACCTTGTTACGATCACAACGGGGGGGTAGGGGGATCGATACTGGCAAACCCCCCTCTTCCATTGAAAGTCCACCTGCAACGGCACATGATCAGGCTGCTTGGCGCAGAGGTCCACATCATACCGAATCCTGACCGCGGTCACCGAAGCCATGAAGGCTGTGTCACAGCATGCATAGTCAATCCTATGCTTGGATTTTTCTTTGCCAATGAATGTGTGGCTGTGGGGGTGGGGTACCTTGGTATTGGCCACATGTAAATGATTATGGGCAACACACGTGTGAATTCAGCTCCGGTGGCGTCCTCCGCTTGGACAAATCCCTCCCCTCCTACCCAATCAGAGGTAACGCTGCCTAGCCTTCCATTCGCATCAACAAGAACCAGGGAAGCATTCCACTTTTCCAGCAACGAGCTGGTTTCAGACCAAAAGTTGCTAATATCCTTCCAAGGGTGGCCCGAGTGCGGGGCATGAAATCCTGAGGCTGGCCCGAGGCTGATATCCTCCTCCTCCTCCTCCTCCTCCTTCTCCTCCTCCTCCTCCTCCTCCTCCTCCTCCTCCTCCTCCCCCTCCTCCCCCTTCTCCCTCATCCGACGTCCAAGTGTCGAGTGCAGCACTGTTTCGGCACAGGCACCCGCGGGACCCGAACCGAACCGAATCTCCTCCCTCCTCGTCCTCGTCCTCGTCCTCGTCCTCCTCCCTTTCATCCTCCTCCTCCTCCTCCTCCTCCTCCTCCTCCTCCATTTATTCCTCCTCCCTCTCCTCCATGGAGTTCTGGCACGGTCTGGGACTGCCAGGACGCAACAGTCACGTGGACTCGCGCCGCTGAAGTCACAGGGAGGGTGCTTTGGCACTTGTGGGGATTCTCAGACGTTTGCTCTCCAATCGGGCATTGCCAGCAATGCAAATCCGCCGATCCGGCGTGTGAGTTTACGAAAACTACAACCTGAGCTTCAGCTCTGCTGGGGGGGGGGGCTGGGGGGCTCTGCCGGGGTAGCGGGGGGGGGGTTGATGGGGTCCATCCACCCTTTTTCCCCCCCCCCCCCCGAGAATCCCAAACCGCCCCAAGACGGGCCAAAGGGGCCCAGGAGGCCACCAAGACGGTCCAGGAGGCGCCCGAAACGGCCCAAGAGCGCTCCTGGACGCCTAAGATGGCCTGAAGACGGCCCAAGAGGCCTCCAAGACGCTTCAAGAAGATCCCAAGAGGACCCCCAAGAGGGCACAATGATAAAGTTGCTAATCGGTTTTGAAGCATTTTAACATTATCGCCTTTTCCGTCTTAGAAGCGCCGAAGACGGTCCAAGAGGTCCCCAAGATCGCCCCAAGACAGCCCAAGAGGCCCCCAAGAGGAGCCAAGACGGTCCAAGAGGGCCCCAATATAGCCCTGGAGGCCCCCCAAGACGACCCCGAGAGGCCCCCAAGATGGCCTCAAGAGGGTGAACCCGAACGGACCCTTCTAGTCTCCACCCCAAGATGACCCCAAGAGCCCCCAAGATGCCCCCGAGGCGCCCCAAGGGGCCCCCAGAGGCCCCCAAGAGGTCCCCAAGAGGCCCCCAAGAGGACACCGAGAGGCCCCCAAGAGGCCCCAAAGGCCCCCAAGAAGCCCCAAGAACCAAGAGGCCCCAAGAGGCGCTCACTCGCGTGCTGACAGGCCAGAGGTGCACGGCCTGACTTGGTATTGCTCGGAAGCGAAAGCGATGAACGAAGAACCTTCCACCCGTCGCCGTCACCAGTCGTCGGTCGTCGGCCGTCGGCAGCCGTTCGCCGTCAGTCGTCGTCGTCGTCGTCGTCGTCGTCGTCGTCGTCGTCGTCGTCGTCGTCGTCGTCGTCGTCGTCGTCGTCGGTTCGTCGTCATTAACTCCTTCGTCGGTCTTCGTCGTAATTATCCCGCTCGTCGACCGTTGGTCGTCCGTTGTCGTCGTCATCGTCCATTTCAACAACAATAGCATCAGGAGCGCCCCGAATCGGCGGCACTGGCAGGAGGCAACTACAATAAGTTCTTCAAGGTTCCTACGAAGCGGCAACTTGGACGTAGGGTTTATTGCAACATCGTTGATGTACCTTAGACTTGCACTGGTCCTCCTCCCCCACCGCTTCTTCCCTTTTCTCCTCCTCCTCCTCCTCCACCTCCCCCTCCTCCTCCACCTCCCCCTGCTCCTCCCTACCCCTCCTTCCGCGCCTCCTCTGAGGAAGCCCAGAAACCATTATCCCGGCAAAGCAACCTAACAGCGATATGTAGGAGCATATCTGGAAGCATTCCCCTTAAGATTCAGATAATAATCCTGTTGTAGAATTCTGCTGTTCTCGCAGTCGTGGTCGCATTCGCGATGGCAGTCGCAGTGGCAACAGCAGTCGCAGTCACAGCCTCAGCCTCAGCCTGCCTCAGCCTCAGCCTCAGCCTGCCTCAGCCTCAGCCTGCCTCAGCCTCGCCCTCAGCCTGCTTCAGCCTCAACATCAGTCTGCCTTCAGCCTCGGCCTCAGCCTGCCTCAGCCTCACCCTCAGCCTGCATCAGCCTCAGCCTGCCTCAGCCTCGCCCTCAGCCTGCTTCAGCCTCAACATCAGTCTGCCTTCAGCCTCGGCCTCAGCCTGCCTCAGCCTCACCCTGCATCAGCCTCAGCCTCAGCCTCAGCCTGCCTCAGCATCAGCCTGCCTCAGCCTCAGCCTCAGCCTGCCTCTGCCTCAGCCTCAGCCTGCTTCAGCCTCAGCCTCAGTCTGCCGTCGGCCTCGGCCTCAGCCTCAGCCTGCCTCACCCTCAGCCTGCATCAGCCTCAGCCTCAGCCACAGCCTGCCTCAGCATCAGCCTGCCTCAGCCTCAGCCTCAGCCTCAGCCTGCCTCAGCCTCAGCCTCAGCCTGCTTCAGCCTCAGCCTGAGTCTGCCTTCAGCCTCGGCCTCAGCCTCAGCCTGCCTCAGCCTCAGCCTGCATCAGCCTCAGCCTCAGCCTCAGCCTGCCTCAGCCTCAGCCTGCCTCAGCCTCAGCCTCAGCCTGCCTCAGCCTCAGCCTCAGCCTGCTTCAGCCTCAGCCTCAGTCTGCCTTCAGCCTCGGCCTCAGCCTCAGCCTGCCTCAGCCTCAGCCTGCATCAGCCTCAGCCTCAGCCTCAGCCTGCCTCAGCATCAGCCTGCCTCAGCCTCAGCCTCAGCCTGCCTCAGCCTCAGCCTCAGCCTGCCTCAGCCTCAGCCTCAGCCTGCTTCAGCCTCGGCCTCAGCCTCAGCCTGCCTCAGCCTCAGGCCTCAGCCTCAGCCTCAGCCTCAGCCTGCATCCTCAGCCTCAGCCTCAGCCTGCCTCAGCATCAGCCTGCCTCAGCCTCAGCCTCAGCCTGCCTCAGCCTCAGCCTCAGCCTGCTTCAGCCTCAGCCTCAGTCTGCCTTCAGCCTCGGCCTCAGCCTCAGCCTGCCTCAGCCTCAGCCTGCATCAGCCTCAGCCTCAGCCTCAGCCTGCCTCAGCATCAGCCTGCCTCAGCCTCAGCCTCAGCCTGCCTCAGCCTCAGCCTCAGCCTGCTTCAGCCTCAGCCTCAGTCTGCCTTCAGCCTCGGCCTCAGCCTCAGCCTGCCTCAGCCTCAGCCTGCATCAGCCTCAGCCTCAGCCTCAGCCTGCCTCAGCATCAGCCTGCCTCAGCCTCAGCCTCAGCCTGCCTCAGCCTCAGCCTCAGCCTGCTTCAGCCTCAGCCTCAGTCTGCCTTCAGCCTCGGCCTCAGCCTCAGCCTGCCTCAGCCTCAGCCTGCATCAGCCTCAGCCTCAGCCTCAGCCTGCCTCAGCATCAGCCTGCCTCAGCCTCAGCCTCAGCCTGCCTCAGCCTCAGCCTCAGCCTGCTTCAGCCTCAGCCTCAGTCTGCCTTCAGCCTCGTCCTCAGCTTCAGTCTGCCTTCAGCCTCAGCCTGCCTCAGCCTCAGCATCAGCCTGCCTCAGCATTCAAAGTGTGGCCCGGGAATGGAGTTCTGGGAACTCGAAGAACACGAAATGGCCTACAGTTGGCTCCGGGCATTCAAAATCATGCCCAGGAATGGAGTTCTGGGAACTCGAACACCACGAAGTGGCCTACAGTTGGCTCCGGGCATTCAAAATCATGCCCAGGAATGGAGTTCTGGGAACTCGAAGACCACGAAGTGGCCTACAGTTGGCTCCGGGCATCCAAAATGTGGCCCGGGAATGGAGTTCTGGGAACTCGAAGAGCACGAAGTGGCCTACAGTTGGCTCCGGGCATTCAGAATGTGGCCCGGGAATGGAGTTCTGGGAAATCGAAAAGCACGAAGTGTGTGACTGTATGCGAAAAACGATCTCCCCCGGCAAACCCCAACGGCCCCCCAACGGCCCCCCAACGGCTCCCCAACGGCTGCCCAGACCCCCCTGTGGAGTAATGTGCTGCTCTCTTTTTAGACCATTAGAATGCTCTCTTTTGACACCACTAGAAACCTATCAGTCTTCGCTGTTAGGTAAAAACACGATACCGCTACTGCCCGCACCTCTCCCAGGGCGCGTTCTGACCAGGACTGCGAGGCGCATCCAGCGCTGGCGACGAGGGCCCCCCCCGAGGGCCCCACACGGGGCGCACGAGGCAGAGGCAGCGGCAGGAGGATACTATACTCCCGCCTCCTCCGACATCCTCTTCCCTTCCCCCCCCCACCCTCCCCCTTGCGGGCGCGCAGGCGGTGCCAGGGTTCTGTCGGGCGTGTCCCCCTACAGGGCGATGTTCGACGAAAACCAAAAAATACCCTACAAATGCCCCAAACAGCTAACAAAATACTCAAAAAATAGTCCCCAGACTATTTTTGGATTATTTTTGGGGTATTTTTATTGTTCGTCGAAAATCCCCCTGTAGGGGGAGAGGCCCGACTCAATGCCAGGGATGCGGCCTCTGCTCCAGCACCGAGCCGTCCTGCCCGGGGAGCATGTGCCTCGGGGCCGTCGCCCCCCCCGCGGGGCGCAACCCCCGCGCGCGGAAGGCGGCAGCGCGGCGTGGCCTCCTGCTCCCGGGAGGGGGGAGGACAAGATGGGGGGGAGTGGAGGAGGAGGAGGAGGAGGAGGAGGAGGAGGAGGCGGAGGAGGAGGTGGAGGAGGAGGAGGAGGAGGAGGAGGAGGAGAAGGAGGAGGGGGGGGGAGAAGGAGGAGGAGGAGCAGGAGGAGGAGGAGGAGGAAGAGGCTGAGGAGGAGGAGGAGGATGAGAAGAAGGAGGAGGAGAAGGATTTGTTCATTTCATACGTTCAATGCTTATCTCAACAGGCGAAGACGGTGACCACGCCTGAGGCTGCTCGGCAGCCCCTCGTGCTTGGAAGGGTGGCCGCCAACCCACACTTGCAGCGGCAAAAATAGGATGGACCGGCACCCTGGGATGAGCGCCGACCTACCAAGAGGAGGAGGAGGAGGAGGAGAAGAGGAGGAGGAGGAAGAGGAGGAGGAGGAGGAGGAAGAGGAGGAGGAAGAGGAGGAGGAGGAGGAAGAAACCTTGCTTTATTTCCCAATCAATGCTTGCACTGAAGGTGTCCTAGCGGATCTTGAAACATTTGGCGAAAACTGGCGGCCGATTTCGGTGGACTGCTGGGGTCCCGGGTTCCCGATTCCAGGTTCCTGGGCTGTCGGTTCCGGGTTGTTGGTTCCCGGGGTCCCGTTTCCGCCTTTCCGATCTTAGGGTTGCTGGGTTCCTTCCCCGCGTTCCCGGGGTCCTGGTTCCGGGTTCTCGGTTCCCGTGTTCCTGGTTCCGCGTTCCCGATTGCGGAGTTCCCGATTCGACCTCAATCAGTCAATCTCACGCAATCGATATCACTCAATCGATCTCACTCAATCGATCTCACTCCATCGAATTCCTTATCGATCTCACTCGATCGATTTCAATTCACTAATTTCCAAATCATCCACTAGTTGGGTTTTTTCTCTGGTGTAATGTGCAAGTCTTGCTTCATCGCAACATGGAACGCCCCATCGACACCTTAACACCATGTTTGCCTGCCGTTCAGGCGAGAGCCTCTTTTTGAAAAAGAGCTGCCCTGCATCCCCCGATCGTGAAATACAACGATGCGTCCAACGATATCTCCGTGGCGCAACAAATAAATATATGTAAAACGGTGAAACAACTATAAACTTCTGGGCACGCACTTCCAATCAACTCAATCGGTTACCCGGACTTGAAAACGAATCGCCCTCCATCAGTGGAGCCTCCAAGCTTCCGGTATTCGAATTCAAGGAAGTCTCAAGCGAGAGCCCCATTGTACAAAGTAACCGTTCTTCATCCTTGAAGCTGCTGCCAACTTGAACTGTGAATGTTCGCGGCATTATGGCTAGAGCCACATTTTGAAACAGAGCGGCCCTCAGACAAATTACGGTTGCCTTTCAAAACGGGTTTTTGCGCGGCGATGCAATGAGAACCCTGCGTGGAGCACCGCCGCCCCTCAATCCCCCTAGATGTTGCAAGCTTCTGAGGGTATTCGGCGCGGCGCCGCGGCGAGAGCTCTATGTGATAAAACCATCGCCCTCCGTCACTGGAATTGCTGCAGCCTGTGACATGGCAGGTGCGCGGCGCGCAGAGAATATCTCCCGGTCGAACACGCTCCCACCTTCCCTGCGGCTGTCGGAGATGGTAAGCTTCATGGCCACGCCTTGTGCTGAAACATGAAGCGAAACACCAGACCCGCCCTACCGACACGTCTTGTGGTCACACTGGCAGGAGTTTCCCTTTCAGGACAAAAGGAGGCGTGGAACGGGGATGCCGAGCATGCTGAGGGGGGAGGGGGACGAGGAGGATGAAGTCCTCCTCCTCCGCCTCCTCCTCCTCCTCCACCGCTTCCCCCTCCCTCTTCTTCTCGTGCTCATCAAACCGCCGCCGCCGCCGCGTCCTCCTCCTCCTCCTCTTCCCTGCCGCTCCCCCCCTCTCCTCCGCGCACTCTCCTCTGCCTGCTCCTCCGCGTCCGCGCCCTCCCTCGGCATCGCTCGGGCGCGTGCACATCCCTTCCGCGGCGAGGACCACCCAGGAGCATGCCTGCTCCTCCCGCCACGGATGCGCGCACGAAGCCGGAGAACGCACGGGGAAGGGACGCCCGAGCGACGGCGAGAGGCCCTCCCTCGGAGCCGCGCGCTGGGCGGACCCCCCGCGCGCAGCGCCAGCGCCCCCACCGCGCGAGAGCTCCGTGCGCGGCCGCCCTGCCCTCGGGAGCCCGCCGCCGCCCTGCGGGAGGCGGGCCCTGGCGCCTCCCGCCTCACCGCCGGCCCTGCCGGGGGCCGCACCGTCTCCTCCCGCCATCGCTCGGACGTCCACTCCCCGTGCATTGGAGGATGAATCGTGTCTGCGTGTTTCGCTTCCTCCTGTGAGGCGCAGCTTGGGCAGCTTTGGGCAGTTCAGGCGTGCGGCTCTAGTTTGCTCCTGTTGTCAATCAGTAGGCCCGCGCCCCGGACTTACGACTCGCCGTGTGCGCTCTCGCCCGCGGCCGCGACAACAACAAAAAAACTTCTTTTCCTCCTGACGCTCCCCGTGCAGTGTCCGACTTCGTGCGCGTGTTGTTTGGCAGGAGGATCAAACATGCTCCTCGATGGTCTTCGCCGAGGACAAAATGCAAAACGCCCGAGCGATGCCGAGTCCTGGGCTCTCTCCCTCCTCCCTCTCTTGCAGGGGGCCCAGAGGCGCACGACCACATTTAGGTCGGGCACGTCCCCCTCCGGGCGGATTTTGGACGAGAAACCAGACACCTTCCAAAACATGCTCAAACATAGCCAAACATATGCAAAGACTCGTCCCCTGACTATTTCCCTCCTCCTCCCCCTCCTCCCTCCTCCCTCCTCCCTCTTCCCTCCCCACCCTCCCTGCCTCTGCTCTCGGCACACCTCTCCCACGTTTCTTAGCCCCATAGGGAGCTCCACCGAAGGTCCCAATGGGGGTGTTTGCATGCGGTTCCCCCACACAGGACAGCGTTTCGTGGCCCCATAAGGAGCTCCACCGAAGGCCCCGGTGGGGGTGTTCGCATGCGGTTCCCCCACCCAGGGCAGCGCTTCGTGGCCCCATGGGAGCTCCACCGAAGGCCCCACTGCGGCTGCTCTCGCATGCGGTTCCCCCACCCAGGGCAGCGCTTCGTGGCCCCATAGGGAGCTCCACCGAAGGCCTCAGTGGGGGTGTTCGCATGTGGTTCTCCCACCCAGGGCGGCGCTTCGTGGCCCCATGGGGAGCTCCACCGAAGGCCCGAGTGGTTGTTCTCGCATGCGGTTCCCCTACCCAGGACAGCGCTTCGTGGTCCCAGAGGGAGCTCCACCGAAGGCCCCAGTGGGGGTGTTCGCATGCGGTTCCCCCACACAGGGCAACGCTTCGTGGCCCCATAAGGAGCTCCACCGAAGGCCCCACTGGGGGTGTTCGCATGCGGTTCCCCCACCCAGGGCAGCGCTTCGTGGCCCCACAGGGAGCTCCACCGAAGACCCCACTGTGGCTGCTCTCGCATGCGCTCCCCCCCCACCCAGGGCAGCGCTTCGTGGCCCAATAGGGAGCTCCACCGAAGGCCTCAGTGGGGGTGTTCGCATGCGGTTCCCCCACCCAGGACAGCGCTTCGTGGCCCCGTAGGGAGCTCCACCGAAGGCCCCAGTGGGGGTGTTCGCATGCGGATCCCCGACCCAGGGCAGCGCTTCGTGGTCCCATACGGAGCTCCACCGGGGGCCCCACTGTGGCTGCTCTCGTTTGCGGTTCCCCCATCCAGGACAGCGTTTCGTGGCCCCATAGGGAGCCCCACCGAAGGCCCAAGTGGGGGTGTTCGCATGCCGTTCCCCCACCTAGGGCAGCGCTTCGTGGCCCCATAGGGAGCTCCACCGAAGGCCCCACTGTGGCTGCTCTCGCATGCGGTTCCCCCACCCAAGGCAGCGTTTCGTGGCCCCATAGAAAGCTCCACCGATGGCCCCAGTGGGGGTGTTCGCATGCGGTTCCCCCGCCCAGGGCAGCGGTTCGTGGCCCCATAGGGAGCTCCACCGAAAGCCCCAGTGGGGGTGTTCGCATGCGGCTCCCCCACCCAGGACAACGTTTCGTGGCCCCATAAGGAGCTCCACCGAAGGCCCCACTGTGGCTGCTCTCGCATGCGGTTCCCCCACCCAAGACAGCGCTTCGTGGCCCCATAGGGAGCTCCACCGAAAGCCTAAGTGGGGGTGTTCGCATGCGGTTCTCCCACCCAGGGCAGCGCTTCGTGGCCCCATGGGGAGCTCCACCGAAGGCCCCAGTGGGGGTGTTCGCATGCGGTTCCCCCACCCAAGACAACGTTTCGTGGCCCCATAGGGAACTCCACCGAAAGCGGCACCCACACGCGTTACGAACAATTGCTTATGGTTGGGTCCTTCGCCAAGATAATGTTTTACGATTTCCCTACCTAGGCTCCGCCTAAAAGGGTTCTTACTCTATGGGCTTAACAGGCCGGGCAATCGGGCTCGCCCCGGGCGGTTCCCCCAGGATCCGCCCCGCGGTTCCCCCAGCTACGTCCCCTTAGCTTAGCGTCGCTTATCTCATCTTAGCTTAACCTATTTCATCTTAGCTTAGCTTCGCTTCATCGTAGCTCAGATTTGTCTTAGCTTAGCTTACATTCATCTTAGCTTCGCTGAGCTTTAGCAGCGCATATCATAGCATAGCATATCATTACATAGCATGGTGCAGCTTAGCGTGACATAGCATAGCGTAGCGTAGCATAGCAAGGCAAGACATGGCTCAGCTTAGCTTAGCTAAGTTTAACATAGCACAGCATTGTGAGCATTATTTTGCTCGAGGCCAGAGGATGCCAAGACAACTTTCAAGTGGCGATGTGCCCGGCAGCCGGGGCGCGAACAGATGGATGCCGCCAAGAGAAAGGTGCGCGCTCGGCGGCTCCAACCTCTCCGGGACCTCTGCGCAGATCCGCAGGGAGGGAGCTTAAAAACAGGGAGGGCGCTTGAGCCAACAAGGTCACGGATACAACACCCCGACGCGATCCAAGCCAGCGACCTTCACGGCGGCCCAACCCCGAGACAGAAGCTAACAATGACGCGCTGAACACGAGGCATTTGAGCATTCTTTTTCTCGAGGCCAGAGGATGCCAAGACAACTTTCCAATGACGATGCGCCCGGCAGCCGGGACGCGAACAGATGGATGCCGCCAAGGGAAAGGTGCGCACTCGGCGGCTCTAACCTCTCCGAACTTGCTCCAAAACACCATCTGGCCACAGGCCTTATATTTTACCGACTGGCTCACAGAGCGGGCGGAAAATGCTGCCAGCAAAGGCGCGGACAAACGCGGCGCAGAGCTTGGGGGGATACGGCTCTGCTAGCTTACTGAACTTGACACAGCGCGGATGGTTGCCAATGATTTCAACGTGCTTCTTACCTGAGAACGAGCAAACACCGCGGCCAGAACATGTGGCACTGAGATGCCTACAGGAAATGTGGGCGCAGAGATCGTGCGCTTCCGCCGCGGAGCGCCCCAGGCGCAGTAACCTGTGACACAGGTCTCTATGCGTGAGCTCCGCGCGAGGATCTCGAAGGCTCTAACATTCCAAAGCCGGCTGGTGCGAGGATTCTCTACCGCGCACGGTGCACCGAGTCTTCGGCGCAGATCTAGGACACTGGAGGTAACTTTGCATAAGCGATTGGCTGTGTTGACTACGCGCTGATCGGCAGGCGAGAGGGGGAGGGGGCCAAGAGGGCAAGCACGCGACCGAACCGGCGAGAAGAGGCACCGGAGGGCCGAGAAGGAATAACAAGGAGGAGCCAGCCAGATCGCGGCGATCGAGCCGGCGCGAGCCCATCCGCGAATTGTTCGGACGAGGCTCTCATTCAGCAAGTCAAAGTGCGGACCGTGCCGAATGTCGATCTCAAATATCTGAATATTCTTCAAAGCTGCAGCTCGCCGCCATGCTCGAGCAAAGCGGCCTGGCCCAGAAAAGATCTCTAGAGCAAACTGTCGTCCTGTCACTGCTGCCTGGCGAGCGGCATCCTCAGGATCCGCGAGCCGATGCTGGCGGCGGCAGTGCGAGCCTGGAGCTGCACGGCGTCCGAGGCCCGCTGCAACTGCGTGGGTGAGAGGCCGCTCTTATCGTAGCGGCGCACGCTGCTGTCGGCTGCCCACCGCCCACGCTTCTTGATCTCAGCGAGAGGGCGGGCGCGGGTGGCCAGCTCGTGGCTCGCGCCGCCGTTGAGGAGCTGGTGCAGCGTGGGAGGCCCCAGGCTGCCGAGGCCTACGTCTACCGCGGCCTGGGAGAACAGGGCGGCCCAGCTCGAGCACTTCAGGTCGAGCAGCGGCAGCGTTGCGCCGCGGCCGGCACGGGGCCGCGCCAGCAAGCCTCCCACCCACCAGAACTCCGTGTTGTCGTGGCTCAGCGACTCGTCGAAATCGCCCGTCTTTGAAGGCGTGCTGTACTCCGACGCGTTCAGCAGCAGGGTCCACATCGCCAGAGCTCTGGGCCCCCCTCGCGGCGGTGAAACAGCATCTCTCACTCGCAGGCGCCAGCAGCTCGGACGGCCTGGTGTAGAACACGAAGAACAGGGGCGTCGCCGCGGCCGCAACCCAGTGGCCTTGATTGATCAGCAAATCCGCGATCAGCGCAGTGAGCGGCCACGGGATGGGCCACCTCGACCGGTTGGGGGCGGCCTTCGAAAAGCCCAGGAGCGCCCGCCTCGCCTTCGACAGCTCGGGCGCCTTCGGCGACAGGTCCTGCCGACAGTGCGCAAGGGCCGCCAGCAGGTAGGTGCCCACCGGGCTCGGGTAGCCCTGGAAGAACTGCTCGTGAAAGTAGGCCGTCACCGCCGAGTCAAGTTGGGTGGTGTTCCCGATCGCCCGACTGGCTGTCGTACACCACAGGCAGAACTGGCCCGCAATTCGCTTGTACCGAGCTTCCTGAGGCTCCTTCACGGTGCGCCTCTCGAGCAGAGACAGGCCGAGCTCGTCGACCGCCTGCTCCGACCCGTAGTCCCGGCGGCGGCGAGCAGCGCGATCGGCTCGAAGGTCTGGCTCGAGGCCGCTGAGCGGTGCCAGCGACTGCGCTGCGGGCCGCTTGCGGCACCTCTGGGCGGTCGAAGGCCTCGCTGCTGGCAGCCGCGACTGGGGCATCAGCGGGGCCGAAGTCGACGCCAAAGGCCCGACCGAGCCTGGCTGCAAAGGCGCGGGCGCGGCTGTCCCGCTGGCCGCAGGCGCCCCCGCCCAGCGGAGCATGTCTCGGCTTGGGCAGGACAGAAGCTGGAGGGTCGGGCGCGTGGGGCTTGGCCGACGCCTCGGCCCAGTCACCCTGCTTGCGCCTAGAGCATCGATCCGCAGGATTGTGCTCTGAAGGAAGCCGCCGCCAGCGAGAAGTCATGTTGAAAGCGAGGTTGAGTCCACCAATCTGACGACCGACTCGCATCAATCTCGAGGATGAACGACCCTTGGACACGGCGAGGATGCTGGCCATAGCGCCACCCAAGAACAAGTGGCGCTTCGCGAAATTCGCCAGGGCACGCGTCTTGTGGAGGTGAGCTAGAACCATGCTGCGGCCCTCGAGGATCACCTGGGCCTCCGAGCGGGCCCACCGTCTCACCAAGACACGCCGCCGCTCGCCGTCCCATATATTCGAATCAGCGAGCTTATCCCCTGGATGCTCGGGGGCGGGCCCGTCTATGTCGAAGCCTCCTAGAAGAGCGAGCGAGAGAGCGTGATCCCGAGGTCGATGACCCAATTCATCTTCACGAGAAAATCTCCACCTCTCATTGAACCGACCGAGCGACCTGACAGTGCCGACGTCCACCTTCTGCTGCACGATGCGCCCTCCCCAAGGCGACGCATCGACAGCGAGAACATCCTCAGACCAAGCAGCCCCAAGATTACGAGAGGCGAGAAAGATGAGCCCGGCGGCCCAGCCCAGTTCACGTCGAACAGAGCCCCAAAGACGGCGGCGACGAGGTCCAGCGTCAGCTGCAAAAGAGTAACGGGCCGAGAACACGCACAACAACTCGCGGCAGATGAGAGCACGCGTCGTGCAATGAGACATGATAACCGTCAAGGTCTCCCCGCTGACATACCCTTCCTTGAGAATCTGTTGAATGGCCAACCTGATCTTCCAGACAATGCGGGGACTCAGACCAACTGTCGCGTTTTCGTCGGAAAAGATCCAACCTAAAGCTGTCAAGCCGGGACCCGCCTCCACTGGGTGCGTAGGAAGATCTACCCCGCTCAACTCCTGCTGAACCTCCTCTGCCACGCCCTTGACTACCCCCCGATCCTTCCCGCAAGCGAAAAAAGTTGTCAACGTACTCGGCGCGCGCGATGGGCTCCAGACACGGAGGGGGGGGGGGGGGGGGTGGGGGATGATCAACAACGGCATTGCTTTCAGACGCGCCTCGAACCCTCATGGCTCGACGCTCAAGTACTTGCTGACAGGCCCAAAGAGAAAGCTTCCAGCCCATCGGAATCACCTTCAGGACTGGAAAAAGGTACTGGCCCTGTCTGACAGCGCGGCCTTGGGCCGACGAGACATTCACCAGGTCGGCACGAACCCTCGGGAGGACGAACATATCGCGAAGAGCTTCGGGCAACTGCACGCTGTAAAAAGCGTTTACAATATCGACCGAGCCGACCCGAATAGGGGCCGCGCTGTCAACCTCGATGGCCGAGAAGGCAGCCCCAGACGCCAGCGCCGCTGGGTCGCTATCACGAAAATTGCAAGATGGTAGCCTACCATCAGCTATCAAGCGATACTTCCCTGACTTCTTATAAACGCAAAACAAGCCAAAAGAGACCTCACCCGACAAGCGCCACTCGATCAGGTCGCAGTCAGCCATCCTACGCAGCAGCTCCGCGTAGAGGGCGGGAGGCCGCTTAAGAGCAGGATCCGAGTAAGGTCGAGCAGGCCCCTCGAGTCCAGCTATCTCCCTGCCAGTGGATTCTGGCAAGCGCAATTGAATTAACCGCTCAACAATCTCTTTGCCCCGATCCCCAGCCAGATGCTCCAGAGACCGCGAAACAGATCCAGCCGCCGGTAGGTCGACCAGGTGGACGGAGTCCATGCTGAGGGGAGCAATCACGGCGCCTTCGCCGTAAGCACTCTTCGCCCGAAGCGCTCGAAGGGCTCCTGGGCCGCTCAGATCGTCCGGCGGCGGCCCCGCCGAGATGACCGACTGGCGAATCATGTTGAGATTGGCCTGCTGGCTGGCGGTGGGGCCCTGGGTCTTCCGCGGACAAGATGAACCAAGGTGCAAATCGTTCAGCGCGCCGGCGACCTCGTCACACACCACATCAACATGGTTGGTACGCAGCAGCCGACGTCGGGTAGACCTGCCAAGGTGCACAGCAGTTCCTCTGAAACCCCGATGCAAAACTGAAGTGGGCCGAGGGAGAAGCAACAAGTTACGCTGCCGCTCCTCCGCCCAAAAAGGATGGCTGTGAGCAGACTGCCCCCCGGGTGAAAGTCCAGGAGGCCCTCCCTGAAAGTCGCGTTCGCGACAGGGCTGGTCGGGAGGTCGGTCCAGGCCCGGTGGGGTGAGCATCGCCCCTGCTCCTGATCTCCCTTCTTCCCCTGCTTCACGAGCTCCGCCCTCTCCTGGCGGGCCTTGCGGACCTGCTTGAGGATCGCTGCGTCGCGCTCGACCTCGCCAGCCACGTGGGCGATGAGGTCCGGTCAGACCATCGCCATGCCCGAATCCTTGGTCATTCCCGAGAAGATGACGGCTTCATCAAACACCGCGTGCTGCAATGATGCTGAGCCCCCTTTGTTCTTGCCCTTCGGCCCAGAACCGCGCGAGGCCAAGAAGTCCACGTGGTAGACGTACTCAACCAGCCGCGCATTCCTGAGCAGGATCTCCATCGTAGCACTGTCGCTGACGTCAATCATGTCGTAGCAGAAGCCCTCGTCCAAGCAGCGCATGGCAGCGCGGTGGACCTCCACGCCCCAGTCATCGGTCCGCAGACCGAAGGTCATGATGAGCGAGCGGTGATGCTCGAGAGGTCCTCCTTGCCAGCGAAAGAGCCAGCTGCAGCACCACTTGACCGCCCTGGGCCCAGGCACGGGCCAATCTGGAAAGGGTGACTCCCGAAGCTGGGCGTCTGACCCGACGAAGCGACCTCTGGGGCGATCCCTCGACGCCACGATCATGGCCTTGCTGACCCTCAAGTCGTGGTGGCTCTCCATGATGAGGTACTCCTCCACGGGGTGAGCCTGCAAGTCGCGGACCAACACGGCTGTGCCCGAAGGCGTTGTGAAGATGCCGACCTCGCCCTGCGCGTGATCAGTCGCCGCCGAGGTAACTGGTGACCCGCGAGGGCCGAAAGTGGTCGACCCCACCGTCACCCACTGCCCCAGCGGCGCCCGCGGCCGCGCCGCCCGCGAGAGGAGCAGCGGGAGCCAGGGCACCTGCTGCCGGCGCCAGGCCGCCCTCGGGCATCACCGCGGGCGGCTGCGCCAGAGGGATGAAGGCGCCTCCGGGCGGAGCCACCGCCGGCAAGCCCGCCGCCGCCGCCTGCTGGATGTACAGGTCATCCGCCGCCTGACGAGCCTGGCCCATGAACACCGCGAGCTCGGCTGCAGTGGGCAGGCGTCGAAACCTGTATGTCTCGGCCCGCGCAATCCCGGGCGGGATGGTCCGCCGATCTGAAGCGAAACGAACCGCCTGGTAGTCCGTGCTCGTTCCATCGAGTTGTTCGAAGTACACGTCAGCATCGGGCGTCACGCATACCACCAGCAGATCATTGACTGGAGTCACTCCCAGCGGCCGCAAGTGGCCCAAGACTCGCCGTTGCTGCCAGCCTCGATCCCCGTTGTGCAGGATCCAAGCCCAGGGCTGGACGGCCCTTGACGCCATGGCGGCGGGAGGTTGCCAGAGAAATTGATTCACAGCAACCAGCCGCCGTGATGAGCCGTGCAATCGTGAGCGAAGAGAGAAAGCCTAGCACCACGTCCCAGAAGCGGCTCGAGGGCGGCGTCACGTCGGGCGCCGGGCAGACTGGAGGCTCAGGGCAGGCCGCCTGCGCTGGCGTCGGGGACCCAGGGCACGCTGGACAGCTAGGTACCGAGAGGCAAGTCAGCTGGCACGTGTATGGCGAGCACTCGGGGCAAGCAGGAGCCGAGGGGCAGCGACTGAGATATGAGATGACGCCCGCTCCCAGCCAATCGGTCACCCGGTTCAGCATTGAACCGGGCTCTCGCTTGAGCCAACAAGGTCACGGATACAACACTCCGACGTAGGAGGAGGAGGAGGAGGAGGAGGAGGAGGAGGAGGAGGAGGAGGAGGAGGAGGAGGAGGAGGAGGAGGAGGAGGGGGAGGAGTGTGAAGCGGCCCACCCCCCGAGAAACGGAGGCCCGCGACCGCCGCGCGTGGGGCGTGCGACGGTCTTGCCGGGCAGCGTAGGCGTCCGCCTGCAGACTCCGCTGGAGCGCCCGACCCCGTCCCCTTCTGATGTTTAGCCATGAAAGCACCCCTCAATCCTTCGGGAGGGGACCTAGCTTAGGAGGGCCAGAATCATTGGGGACGGGGGCTCTTCTCTGCAGGTGCACCGAGCCAAGCCGCCTAGAAATAGTCCCAATGCAAAGACGGGGGGCTCAGTGAGGCCACGTCTTCACTGTGTTCCCAGGGTTCGTGGATCTTTCATTCTCGCTGATCCGACTCCCTGATCACTCCCCCAGTAACTCCTCCCTGTCAGAGTTGTTTTTGTATCCTGGCTTTCGACCATTGGCCGATGGGTGGGGAGAGGGGGGCCTGCGTCTGGGCCGGCGCTCCATGGGTCTGCTTCTGCCAGTCGCGCCGCCAGACTCATTACGGAGAGGGGTCCTGACCAGTGGCCACAAGCAACCGCCAACGGCAATCAAGGTCTACTGTTAGGTCGGGCATATTCTCCTACGGGCGGGTTTGGAACGATTTGTTTAAAGGAAAATGATCAAACATAGTTGTAAAAAAAGTCGTCCCCAGACTATTGTTTCACTATTTTCTAATGTTCCCCCTGTAGAGGGACACGCCCGCCTTAGATCTACTGGGGGGGGCCGAGGGGGGGGGGGGCAGGGGCCCGCGCCGACCGGCGAAACCATACATCAAGCAACGGCGACGTGTGCATACCCTGTGACCCCGTGACCCTGGGACCTGATGATGTTCCACTCCGTGCATCGCGGCACGCTTACGGATCAGTCTGTTTCCCCTGATCACGCGCCTTGTGCTGCTCGTGTTCTTCGTGCGGCACTCGAGTCCTGCTGGCACTATCGCTGCAGGGGACGATGAGACAGCGGAAGAGCGGAGGAGGAGGAGGAGGAGGAGGAGGAGGAGGAGGAGGAGGAGGAGGAGGAGGAGGAGGAGTGCGTCGTCGTCGGCGTCGTCGTCGGCGTCGTCGTCGTCGTCGGCGGCGTCGTCGGTCGGCTGCTCCGCACCGGGCCCCCCGAGGGCTCCTCTGGCCCCCCGTCGCCCCGGGGCGGCTCTCCCCGCGGCGGCCCCTGTGGCCACCGGCGGTGGCCCCGCGGCGCCGCGAGAGCGTGAGAGGGCGCCACGCGCTGTGCGGGAGGCGCGCTTATGGACCTCCGCCGCGGTGCTCTTCCGGGGCGGAGCCCCGGAGCTCTCTCGGCCCCTCCGGTGGGGCCAAGTCCGTACCTCAGGTCGGGCCTGTCCCCCTACAGGGGGGTTCTGGACGAACAATCAGAAATTCCCCAAAGAATACTCAACAAAAACACACAACAACAAAAAAACAATCGTACTCCGACTATGTTCTACTATTTTCGAATATCCCCCCTGTAGAGGGACAGGCCCGACTTAATCCTTACCCTGGGTCGCAGGGTGAATTGCCCGGGAGCTCGAAAACAACCCTCACGGGCGGAGGAGGAGGTGAACGAGAACGTCTGGATCGATTATCGGCCGCGAGCGAGGGGGAGAAGTGAGAGGGGGCGGGCCTTCTGAGAAGGCTCTGAAGTCCCCTGGCCTTCTGAGCCTTCCCCCGAAGACACAAACAGCACCTCAGAAGGCGTGAGGGCTTCTAAGAAGTCCCGCCGCCTTCTGAGAACGCCTTCTCCTTCTCACTTCCCCCTCTTCGCTCGCCGCCGAGCTTGGTCTTTGCATGATAACTCGGGTCTCTGGCGGCCGTTCAAGACGATCGGGGCACCCCCGGAACGCCCTCGGCGAGGCGCAGCTGCTGGCAAGCATTCCGCGGCTGAAAAACCGCTGAGAACCGACGCGAACGTCCGAAAACCTCCAACCTCAAACAATTTCGAACCTCCCTCGCTGTCGCTCGCCGCCGAAAGGAGTCGAGCGAACGCGTCTGGACCGATTGGTCCGAGGAGTTGGCGGTCTGGGCTCGGCACCGCCAGTGCAGCCATGCAGCCTCCTGACCCCTGGAGGGCGAGGCGGAGAGATGGTCATCGGCGAAGACGCGAGGAGACGCGCCGAGTCCCGGCGACGGACGGGACAGAGCAGCTGGAAAAAGGCAAACGGAGGGATGGGGAAGAGGAGGAGAAGGAGGAGGCGGAGGAGGAGGAGGAGGATGATGAGGAGGGGGAAGAGAGGAGGTGGAGGAGGAGGAAGAGGGAGGATGCGGAAAGATGAGGAAGGAGGAGAGAGGGATGAGGGAGGAAGAAGGAAGGGGGGGAGGAACGATCCCGCAACGACTCCCTGTGACTGCACTGGGATTGACCTCCATCGTCGACGTCGTCGTCGTCGTCGACGTGGCGCCAAGCCCCGGCCTGGGCGGGTTGAAGGTCCGCGGGTCCATGCTCATCCCGGGGGGCATGCCGTTGGTCATGTGGAGCGCAGGGGCCATCTGCGGCGCCGACCGCGGATGCGGGGGGACCAGCGGGGGAGCGGGAGGAGGGGGAGGAGGAGGAGGGGGGAGGTGGAGGTGGAGGGGGAGGTGGTGGTGGAGGAGGAGGAGGAGGAGACGGAGGAGGGGACGGAGGAGGAGGAGGAGGAGGAGGAGGAGGAGGAGAGGAGGAGGCGGAGGAAGGGGAGGAGAGGGAGGGGGGAGGAGGAGGAGGAGGAGGAGGAGGAGGAGGAGGAGGAGGAGGAGGAGGAGGAGGAGGAGGAGGAGGAGGAGTGGGAGGAGGGGGAGGAGGGGGAGGAGGAGCATGAGGAGGAAGATGAGGACGAGGAGGAGGACGAGGAGGAAGAGGATGCTCTACCCCACATGCACTTCGAGGGGGAGATCGGCGGGATACTGCAGCAGGGTCGTCCTCCCTCGACATGCCGCGTCCGAGCTCTCCCCGGGCCGAGAGCTCCTGTGGAGGGACACCCCGAAGACTCTTCAAACCATTGCATCCCGCAGGCTTGCCGCCCCCTCCGCGCTAGGGACAAGAGATGCCTGCACGACGGAGTGCCCATTGAGGCGCCACGACTCCTGCTATTACTCTGGCGACGAACGCTACTCTGACTACGAAGCGCGACTGGCCGGGCATTGGACTTGTACTACAACACATGCACGCACGGGCGCGGAATGTTTGTATTGTGTAGGGTAGCCCGGGGGTGAGATCCGTCAGGGGGAAACAAAACCGAAGAAAAAACAGCACGGCGAACAATACTGGGCAAATCATTCGGCACGTGGTGGTCCCGCTCCCTCCGCAGGGGCCCAGCCGGGCTTGCTGCCTTTGCTGCGGTGGCAGCGCCGACGGCCTCGGAGTGTACAAAGTCACCATGCTGATAGCAATGCCTGCAACACGACTCACCCACTGCGTGTACATTATACGAGGAGGAGGAGGAAGCGGAGGAGGAGCAGCAGGACGAAGAGGAGGAGGAGGACGAGGAGGTGGAGGAGGAGCAGCAGGAGGAAGAGGAGATATCGAGGACACGATTCTTCACCTTTGTGGGCATCGATGTGCCTCCAAGGCGTTTCACGGCGTGGGAGGCCATTCCCACTCTCACGTGATACCTGCCCGTCTTGACCTTGCGTCACGCTTCACCTCTGCTCGATAGGCCCAGCCGACGCGGTGACGCAGTCCACTGGTGACCATGATGGAGGGAGGTCTCAATCGAACTGGCTTTCAGCCTGGGGTCCAGAGGAGATAACTGAAGATAATTGGAAAAGGGGTGCGCGATGGGGGAGCAGGGAGAAAAAAAGTGAGAAATGGAGGAGGGAGGGGGGACGGAGTGATCAGGAAAGGAGGCGGAAGGGGGGATGCCGAGAAGAAGATCATGGGAGGAAAGAAGAGGGAAGGATGCCACCACCACTCATCCCCCTCCAGGTCTACTAGCATTCCCCATTCGTTCCCCTCGCTCTCCCCGTCGCCCTTCCCCTCCTCCTCCTGCTCGCCCCTCCTCCCCCTAGTCTTAGGTCGGGCCTGTCCCCCTACAGGGGGATTTTGGGTTGAATCTCCCTCCCGTAGAGGGACAGGCCCGACTTGACCCTACTCGAATCCCCCTGTGCCCCCTTAACCCTTAACCCTAATCGAATCCCCCTGTGCCCGACTTAACCCTAATCGGACCCTACTCTCCCTCCTCGACTCCCTGCCTTCGCCGACGACGGCGAGGGGGAGGCAGGCGAGGAGCGAGCGAGGGCGGGAGAGCAGGGGAGCACGCGCTCCCGGGTGCTTGCCCACTGCCTCGGCAGCGGGGGCAATGAAACGCAGCGTCTGAGTGGCGGCCAAGTGCGCATCTTCCCCAAGGGCTCCCAACTTCGCGCTTCGCGCTGCGCGAGGCGCGAATAACTTCGGCGCTCCCGCGCCGCCTCCCGGGGGAGAAGAGGAGGATAAGGAGGAATCGGAGCCGAACCGCGAGGCGCGAAGCGCGAACAACTTCGCGCCCTCGAGGGCGCCCTTGCTTCCCTCACCGGCGAGCGCTGCTGATGGGGACACTACCTGAGGCCCGCGATCCGCCCGTTGGCTGGGGATCCTAGCTCGGGGGGTGATGGGCACCACCCGATTGAAACCCGATCCATCTACGGCGGCCGACTTGGAGTCCCGAAACGGTGCGGTGACAGACCGTGCGGTGACCTCGCAATCCCCCAAGACCTCACCCCACGGTTTGGGGACCGCGGATGCCCCAGTCGCCCGAGACGCCCTCGGAGAACGACCCGAGTCCCGAAACCGTGCGGTGACCCCGAGTCCCCTCCCCCCTTGGAAATCGTGGGGTAGGGTTCGCAGGTGGCCTCCGAGGGCAGGAGGGAGGGAGGGGCGGGCAGGAGGGGGATGGGGGGAGGAGGCCCGCTCGTCCTGCTCCTCGGACCTCCGCCCCCGCAGCCCGTAGCCCCCCGCCCTCGCCCCCCTTCGCGCTCCTCCAGCCTGCCCCCCCCCCACGAGGAGGACGGAAGGACCTCTTTGGACCTCTTTGCTCTCGGACCTCTGTCCCTCAGTCTTCGTCCTGGCTTACGGGCATCTGCCGTCAATCGGAAGACTCTGAATCCTCCCGCGGCGCCCGCACATGCGCAGCCGTGCCTCTCGCAGCAGCCAGCAATCTCTGAACGTTTGCCTGGAAGCGCGACTCGTCGGCTGCACTGCTCGGCAGACCACGCTCGTGCCCGTCGTTGCGGGCGCGGGTCGCCGCGGGAGGCTCGGTGGGGCCCCCCCCACGCTCGCTGTTCTCCTGCGAACCCCTAGCCTCGTGGGCCGACACAACACGACCCTCATCTCTGCGAGCGATGGCCATCTTAATGGCTCTGGGGGGGCCCTCACGCCGAGGGAAAAGACCTAATTCAATTCGACGAATATTCTCGGCACCGTTCGGTGTGAGACCTCGACACTTCAGACGCAAAGACCTCGAGTCCACAGTCGCAAACATGCCGCAGACCGAACAGATCTGCAAGAACCATCGATCGACCCTAGTGATCGTGTGGGATTCGTGGATCTCGAGGTCCACTCCTTTAAACGGTATGAACTCTGGGACCTCCGACCTGGTTTTGCCAGGGGGCCCAGGACACGGAGAAACCGAAAACCGCAAAAACCTGGCTCCAGTCGCGATCGCGTCGCACTGTGAGCACCTCCATTTGTTTCCAACACGCTCTAGCTGGTGGGGCGAATCCCTGATCAATCTCTCCTGCTTAAAAAGTCTCTTACTAACTGGGGCTCTACCAGCACGCTCTGACGTCTCCGACGCGGCGGCCAGTAGCAATGCTCTGCGCGCTCGCTTCCGCACGAGGTGTGCGATCGCGTCTACCTTGTCAGTCTCTGGGGCCCTCCCCACCAGCCCGAACTCCCAAGCCAGCTCCGCCCCGACTCCCGCCCAGACGTCAGCAGCTAAATTCCCTGCTGCCAAGAACAGTTGCCGCGGCGATTCGAGCAGCTCAGGCGTCTCGTACGCCGTCCACTCTACCTGCACAAATCTGTCTGGGTGAGTCTGCCAGGCCACTCTGGCTCGGGCCCAGAGGTCCTCATTGGGACCCGTGGCTTTAGGGTGCTCCATGCGGTATTTCCAGGTCTTCGCGATCGTCCTATGATCAGTAATGAAAATGAAATCAGCGTGGCACTCTTCGAGCGCCAGGGCGAACGCTAAAATCTCCGAGCGGGGAACCGTTTGCCTGCGACCGAGGAGTGGGACTGCAACAGCTCGGCCCACACTCCACTCCCCGTCACGCACCTGCAATGCTACAATCGCTGATCCACAGCGGCGTCGGCGAGGGTCCGAGGAGTGCTTCCCTCCAGAGCCGTCGCCGAAAATGTGGATCTCTCCTTCGTACCGACACTCCTCCCAGTCCCCCAGCTCACCGAACCGAACCTCCCTCCCCTCAATCAGTTCATCGTTAAACCTAGGGTGCGTGAGAGAGGCTGGCGGCAGTCCTCGCAGCCACAGCGCTGGCTCCGCTTCAGCTTGCGCCATCGCAGCCGGCAGGAGGTCCGCCGACTTGGTGAAGTCCTCGTGGTCCACGTTCTTGGGGCATAGCCAGATCCGATGCATCAAGGTCTCCTCCTCCTCCTTGCACCTATCGCACTTCTTGCAGTCCAGGAGGTATCCTTGGTCGACGGATCGCTGCTTCGGCCACTGTCCTCCCGCGACCACGGCGATGTTGGCTCCGACCATGTCCAGCTGCCCCTGCTTCTCGAACCTTCGCTGCTCTGCGCGGATCTGCCAGACATCCGCTCCATCCTCCAGACCTTCACCATGTGGGTGTGCTGCTGCAGCCTTCCAGTATTGAGCTACCGTGTCGTCCTCGAAGTCGTCTATCAGCTGCTGGAAGCACCCCGTGTTGTCGAACGTGCCGTCCATGGCGGACGGGATATCCCACTGTTCTGCTGGATCCTCATCTGCTCCGACTGGTCGCATCCACACCGTCGCCGTTGGTGCATACCAGCCCACGTCCATGATGGTCGCCTGCACCGCTCCGACTGGTCCGCGCACTCCTCTCCAGCGTTTTGCCCCAAGCTTTGACAGACGGTCGAATATCCGCGGCCATGCCTTGACGATCCTGGCGTGGTTCTCTGGGTAGCGCTGCCATAGGTTGATCCACTCCTTGACCACGGCCACACGTATTGCCACCCCTGGATCGCCTTTCCACAACTCAACCGCCAGTGTCGTCGTCAAGCATCGGCCACGCGCCTTACCTCCTGCCACCTGTCCAGCTTGTCGTCGTAGGCGTTGGAGCTCGTGGACTGCAAGCCCGAAAGCTTGGTGGCCGTACACTGCCTGTGGTACTGCTCCTGCCGTCCATAATCCTTTACTCTCTTTGGCCAAGGCCGCGGTTCGACGCAGCCTCACGATCTTGGCGAACCTGTGCTTCGCTCTCTTGGCACGCTGCTTCGCTTTCGTAGTAACCCTTTTCCTACCAGCCGACGAATCCAGGCCTAGGTCCAGTGCCTCCGTGACTGCGTAGACGGGGATCTGCCTCTTCCTCATGGACTTGGCCGTCCGCATCACATCCTTCGGGTGGGTGCCTATCAGGACCGACTTGCTGGAGATCTTCATCCTCTGCTCCTTGAGGCCGTCCGTGATGATCTCCGTGACCTGGATGATGCCATCGCCGACTGTTTGCCTGCTACCTTCTTGTCTCGCCACCGTGTCGTCCACGAATGTCCACAGCGAAGCTTGTGGCGACCTCCGATGCGCCCTGTCTAATATCGGGTGCAAGAACAGCTTCGCCAGCCCCACGCCTCTGGCAGAGCCTGCTACCAGAGACCTCGTGGACCAGATCGCTTCGCTGAGAATGTTCCGCTCCTGCAGGTACCTCGGGCCCACGAACGCGGTGATCTCTAACGCCACCACCACTGCGGGGAATCCCACTCTGAGGGCGATCTGGGACAGGATGACGAGCGAGACTGTGTCGTAGAACTTCTCGATGTCCAACAGGAGCGTCATCGCCGATGCTCCGAGCTCTGCCCCCACCTCGTCCAGGCAGGCCCTGATGAGCCCCGCACGGAGGGCTGAGCTGCCTTTGAGGGCTGTGTCCCAATGGGCCGATAACGCGTCACTCCATTCTGTGCAGCACCCTCCCCGAGCCCTAGACCAGAGCTTGATGGGGAGGGCCAGCATACCGAGTACCCGATCTCCACCTTTGGGCTTGGCCGCCAGAGCGCACTTGGTGGCTGCCCATTGCCTCGGCCATGTGACTTCCTGCTCACAATACTGTAGGATGTGAAGTAACCATATTCTTGCATCTCTGGGAGCCCGAGCCAGATCGTGCGGGCCAAGAAGATCAACTCCTTTTGCTTTGGCCGACGACGACGCACCGATGGCCCCGTCGAGCTGCTCCAGCGTGAGGGGCTCCAGCACGTGCTCCCAGGACTGATCGCGTAGCCTGCCCAGCTGGTACGCGATGTCCTCCTTCGAGTCCACTGGGTCCGTCCATATGCGCTCCCACTCGTGCTTCCTGATGCCAATGAGGGCGTCTGGGTCCGCGATGCCCTCCATCTCCTCCGTGCACAGCTCGAACCTCGGCGCCTGCTGCTCCTTCACGTGCCGATGGAGGAGGCCGGCCTTGCCTGCCCATGCCTTCTTTGCCCACGCCGTGAAGTTCTTCTGCTGCACCGTGAAGCCACGCGCCTGCGCAGTGGCGAGGTGGCCCTCTGCCTGCATGACTAAGTTGCCGAGCTGCCCCTCATCCAAGTCCGCCAGGTCGTCCAGTATATCGTAGAACATCTGCTGCTGTGCAGTGCCGTGCTTCCTTCCAAAGACCTGACTCTGATCCATCTGCTGGAGGACCTTGCCCTGCGCCTTTGCCTCCGCCAAGCACTTTGCCTGCTGCCTGCCGTCGGTGCCGTTGGTGTACAGCGCTTGGTACCTGATGAGGATGGCGTTGAGGATGCCCCACTGCTCCGCTGGACCGAACTTCATGTGGGTGCGACCTGGTGTCGAGCGCGCCTTGACCCACTTGACCTCGAAGCCCGAAGCCCGTCCTCTGTAGTGCTCGGCCTCCTCCTCGTCGATCTCATCCGTGAGGATCGCCGCCTCCTCCAGACAGGTGACCCAGTCGCCGTACATCCTCGTCGCAGCTGCCTCTGCCTCGCGGTGCCTGGCGTCTCGGATGATGAGCTTGTCGTCCCATGACTGGAGCTCCTTCGATAGGTGCCAGCATGAGGTCCTCTGAGATGCGGCGGGCCAAGCAGCAGGGAACGCCAGCACCCCATTATCCTCCATGCTTGGAGGGCCGACAGCCCCAGGCGGCTCCACGCTCGCCAGGAGCGGCCACGCGCTGGAGGCTGGGGGTGGGGTGCGGCCCTGGCTGCCCCCGAAAAGAATTATCTGGGACGCCGAGGGTGTCGCGCTCGAACCTGATAAGCTCGCCGTCGCCACCGCCACCGTCCACGTGCCATCTGTGATGTAGAAGTCCTTAACCTTCTTCTCTGCCTCCGCTTCTTCGATCATGACCTGCTCCTGGAAGGCTACCCGAAGGTGTGGCTCCAATCGCTCCTCTGCTCGTTGCCGTTCTTCCTGTCGTTTGCGGGTCCTTTTGCTGTTCGGATCCGCCATCTTCTTCGGTCGCGGCGGTGTCGCCAGCTCCTTCGGTGACTGCATCTTGCGGTGCCACCAGGCCGTCGCCGAACCTTCCAGCGTGAGCGTCAGTCCGCAGTGTGTCCGCCACGGCACCGTGCGGACTGCCTCCAGCTTGACCTTGTGCGCGAAGTCCTTCCTTGCGATGCCGTAGTCGATGAGGCTGCCCTTCCCCTTGTCGCATGTGACCTCCACGTCTGGCTTGACCAGCGCTCCGCCGATCTGCTGCACGTAGCCCGTCTTGGCAATGTCCGCGAAGGTGACGTTCCAGTCCGCCAAGACCACCCACGGGTCCGCCAACGCCTTCACGAATCCTGCCAGCGCTCTGGCCCTCTCACGGTTGGGTCCGTGCAGACCAGCTCCTGGTAACCAATATGCTGTGACCGAGACCACGTTGCCCGCCTTGGTGTGGAGATTCACCGCCGTGAAGCCGTAGAAGGGGTCCTTCCTCCCGTCATTCTGCAGCCTCTCTCTGATGGTGTCGTAGGTGGAGCAGGCGATGTGAGACTTGACCAGGATGAGCTCACCACCCGAGGTCCCGTTCGCCGAGCGCTTCGTGGGCACCGCCGCTGTGCCCGCCGACTTCCAACCGTCCTTCGCCACGTCCACCTTCACCTGCTTCATCTGGTCCTGCGCCAAGTGCGTCTCGCACATCATGATTATGTCCATGTCGTTGCCCTGCTCGTTGATGAACTTGTGGGCCTTGGGGCCCCACTGCGTGATGTTCGAGAAGAACACCTTGCTAAAGACGATGGCCACCAGCAGCAGCAGGGCCTTCAGCTTGAGCAGGCTCCTGCTTCGGATTCGTCTTGCCCTTCGCGTCGTTACGGAGCCTCTCCAACCTGTCCTTGCGCTGCTGCACCTCCTCCTCTGACGGCTGCTTGTCCGCCTCATAGCCAGCCGCCTTGGAGTCGTCGTCGGTTGCTGATGGAGGTGCCGCTGCTGGTGCCTCTTCGCCTGTGTTCGCCTTCCGCTTCTTCGCCTTGTGGGAAGCGTGGATGGCGTCCGCCTGCTTCTTGAGCTCCGTGAACTCCGTGTACTGCTTCTGGGCGCTCTCCAGCAGCTTCGCGAGGGACGACAGGTCCGACTTGAACTTGAGTAGCTTCTTCTTATCCTCAGGCTCGAAGTCGTCCAGGTTGTCGAAGAGCGTGGGATCCACCTCGGGCGCCTTCCACTCCGTAGCCGACGCCTCGTCCTGAGAGGGGATGGCCTCGCTGGAGTACGCCCGCAGGACTGCCTCGTGCTCCTCCTCCGCGTCAGCTGCCTCCTCCAGCGCCTTGCTGTGCCTCTCCGTGGCGACGCCGAGAGAGCGCTCCGCCTCCGCGAGTTGGCTCGTCGCCTTCGCCAGCGCCGCCTTCTTCTGGTCCAAGTTGTTGATCGCCTGCCTGAGCGCCTTTGCCTTCGGGATCTCCGCGGGCATCGGCGCCTTGGCTGTGAGCTGGGCCTGGAGCGCCTGCAGCGGGCCGAGGTCGACCGTGGCCTTGGCTGTGGCGTAGGCGCCCTTCCCCATCTGGAACTTGTTGATGATTTGCTGCAGCTCGTCTGCGGGCGAAGTGGTAGGCTGCTTTGCCCACGGGGGTTTGCCATCCCCTCGTTGGCTGCGGCCCGCAGACGGCGGCTGCTCACTCCATCCGCTGAGATAGTCGTTGCACTTGTTGCACCAGCCTCCCGTGCGCTGCAGCTTCCAATCGTACACCCAGTTGCTGCAGCCACTGCAGACCGTGTACGTCTGGCGCCTCGGCATGGTGGCGCCGTGCTCACGGAAGCGGCCCGACCTGGGTGTCGGGCGGTCCTGACCTGGGCGAACAGGCCGCAACTGCTGAGAGCTGTCCTCGGATCAGAGGTCTCCACTCTGACCCCGAGGGAATCAAAACCTTGAGCCAAAATGGCTACGGAGGAGGACGGAAGGAGGGAGGGATGGGGGATGGGGAGGGAGGGGATACCACACGGTGTGGTCACCACCCCGTTCGGGTGCCCCCGAGCCGAGGGGGCCTCGAGCGCCGGGCACGACGTCGAGGCGCCGGCACGCAGGAGCCCGACGGCTCGCGAGTGGGCCGCAGCCCGGGCGGAGGCGAGGGAGGCTCAGGACGAGGAGGGGGGCTCGAAGCGCCGCTCTGGACCGCTCGAGCCCGCGAACTGGTCGGGACCACCGGATCACCCGACGAGAGCAGCGCGGGCGACCAGCTCGGCGAGGGGGGGGCGAGGCGGAGGCCGAGCGGCGAGCGCTGCGCTCCCGTGGGACTGAAGGAGGCTGCGGTGAGGGGGCGGCCTGCGGGCCAGAGCTCGGGTCAGTCGGGCCTAGCCCCGCCTGCAGGCGGGCGGACCTTAGGCGAAACGTTACAAATTCTCAAACAGAGTGAAAAATCGTCGGGAAACTGCCCCCCCAGACTATTTTTTTACCATTTCTGCACTTCCATCCCGTGGAGAGACATATCCGCCTTGCTCAGCTCGGGCCTCCGGCGGCCGCCGCGGAGTCGACAACCCGGGCACCCGCGGGCGGCGGCCCCCCATCACTAGGCGCTGCGCGGCTGCCAAGAGGAGGCACCCCTGGGCCGGGCGAGCCCCCGAGATCCGCCGAAGCGCCGACCTTTGAGTACAGTCGACACGCAATCAAAAGGAAGGCCTGGGCCCCACTGGCCGATGTGGCCCCCCCCTCCGGTTTTTGACGGGTGGATCCCCGGAGGGGATGGGGATGGGGATGGGGATGGGGATCGGGGATCGGATCAACGATGCTGAGACCGAGAACCAGAGGCCTCCCAGATGGGTTCCGATGAGATGGGGTCGAAGGGTCGCGCCGCATCGCCGATGCATCGCCGATGTGTCGCCGATGCATCGGCGATGCATTGGCGATGTCGGCGATGCATCGGCGCCGTCGGCGTCGAGAATATCGGGCTCCGCATCGAGCCGCATCGGCGATGCATCGGCAATCCGGCGCGATCCTTCGACCCCATCTACTCGGACCCCGTGGCGCTTTCTGCGCCGACTGGATCGCTGACTACAATCAAACCGAATGAGAAGGATGCGCGGTGAGCATGCACGGGCCTCGAAGGGCCATGTTACCGTTTTCCCAACGAAGTTCGCCAGCGAAGGTCGCTAAGGATGGGCAGATGTGGGCAAGGATGCACAGCTCGCCTTGGAAAGTTGCTCATCCTTACTGTGCGGGCTGACTGTGCGGAGGTATCTCACGGGGCCCTGTGCGCGCAGAAGGTGCGGTCGCGTCACGCAGTGGCAGTGGCCACGTGTTCGTTAGAACTCTTCGAGGACGAATGCACACATTCATACATTATCGGTTCGAAGCAAGACCTTCGCCGCAGCGCTGACGGACGCTCAGTGCGGTCGAAAAGGCAAACCTATCAGTTCGGAGCAAATTAACCCACAAGTTACTGCCAGAGACACTTGTCCACGCGGAGTTGCGCGAGGGGGGGAATTCGAATTGCAAACATTGCGTTCACGTACACTTTCGAAGGCCCATGCTGATCCCTTGGCGGCGCCGAAAGGGCCCAGCGCAGATCCAAGAGATCCGCGCGGACCTCCAAAGACTATGTTTGTGACTCTTCTTATTCGAGAAATTCGACATGGGGAGCAAACCCAATCTGACGAGGAAGAGGAGGAGAAGGGAGGAGGAGGACAAGTAGGAGGAGGGGTGAGGAAGATGAGACGGGGAGGATGGGGGAGGCTGGGGGAGGGGGGCAGAAAAAGGGGGATGGGGAGGAAAGGAAGGAGGGGGAGCATGGAGGGGAGAGTAAGATGAGAAAAGTGAGGAGGAGGGGGAAGGAAAGGGAGCAAAAGGGGGGGAGGAAGAGGGAGAGGAAAGTGAGGAGGCGGAGAATGGGGGGAAAAGATAAGGAGCAAGAAAAGATGGGGGGCGGGAAATGTCGACACATTTGGGATATCCACCGGCCATCTCGCGCGCGCGCGAGAGGGAGAGCCTGTCCGGGCGCCATGGCCACGGAGGACTGCCCGGGCACGGGTGCTGGCACGTAGGAGAGGTTGACCTACCACGGCTGGGGGCCGCAGGTGGGGGCTCTCGTGCTGCGCGGTTGCCGTCGTCGTCGGCGACGGCATCGTCGTCGTCGTCGTCGTCGCCGTCGTCGTCGTCATCGTCGTCGTCGTCGTCGTCGTCGTTGTTCTCGTCGTCGTCGGCGTCGGCGTCGGCGTCGGAGTCGGCGTCGGCGTCGGCGTCGGCGGCGGCGGCTGCGGCGTCATCCTCGTGTTCGCCGAGTCTGCAGTAAGGATGCAAGCCCCTTGAACGTCCAAAATCAAACCGAAGTTGGAAACACACGCCCAAGGTCTAAGATGGGCCGAGAGGTTGGGATGTTTGGGTTTTTCCTTTGAGAGTTGCTCGTCCTCATGATGCAATTTGTCTGCTTGTTTTGCCTAGCGATGTCAAAGGGGGTCAACGCTGACCGCTGCGTGGGTGGCCGACGACATCCCCGGGACCCACAAAACGCCCGATCGTCCAAACATCCCCCTCGATCCTCGATCCCAGAACCTGGCCCTTATTACGGCGCCCCCGGTGGGCATTCGCTGACCCCAGCTTCGTCCTCCTCCTCCTCTTTTTCTTTTTCCTCCTCCTCGTCCTCCTCTTCGAGCCGCCCCTCACCCGCATCAACGAGTTCGCGGTCCTCTTCCTTCTGAACTCCTATTCCCCTCCTTTGGAACGAGTCCCGGCGAGACGGGTACTGGAGACTGGGGGGTCTCCAGGGCCGCTTCTCCACCGCGGGGCCCGAAGGCGGCGAAAGACCGCCCCCGTTCCCCTCAGGACCCCGTTCCTACATGGCCCGCGCGCACACGCCCAAAGCAGGTCCGAAGACGGCGAACGGGAATCGCAAAGCAACGCGCGCTCGAGCTGCAACAGGGATAGCGGAGGGATAGGAGAGAGAAAAGGAGACCAAGAGAGAGAGAGAGAGAGAGAGAAACAAAAAAATACTAACAACAAATACGGAGAGAAAGAGAGAGAGAGGGAATCGTGCCAAACCCCGCTCCTGTGCTCCTTCGCTGCGCGGGCACGGTGCGGACGGGGAAAGGGAGGGAGTGCCCGAGCCAACGAACCAACCTTAGGACAATCCAGTCCTGAGCCCCCTCTCTGGGCGGAGGAAGAGGAGGAGGAGGAGGAGGAGGAGGAGGAGGAGGAGGAGGAGGAGGACGAGGAGGAGGAGGAGAGGAGGAGGAGGAGGAGGAGGAGGAGGAGGAGGAGGAGGAGGAGGAGGAGGAGGAGGAGGAGGAGGAGGAGCCCCCCCTCCACCCAAGAACGTGAAGCTGGCCTCTCGGGCTCCGCGCGTCGCCAGCTGGCAAGCCTCCCGCCCTCAATGGCGACTCGGTGCCGGGGCGTCTGCCTCTGCGCCCTCTCCTCCCTGGGACCCTGCACCGCCGACCAGCTGC
>CAUYUJ010020324.1:55000-85000 GCA_963575745.1 Prorocentrum cordatum | reverse complement strand
TCGCCATCACCATCATCACCACCAGCACCACCAACAGCATCACACCCGCCACCATCGCCATCACCATAGCCATCGCCATCGCCATCGCCATCGCCATCGCCATCATCATCATCATCATCATCATCATCATCATCATCATCATCATCATCATCATCATCACCACCAGCATCATCACCAGCATCATCATCATCATCATCATGGTCATTGTCATCATCATCATTATCATCAGCATCATCATCAGCAGCATAGGCATCAGCATTAGCATTAACACCAGAGTCACCATCATCATCATCATCACATTCATCATCATCATCATCATCATCATCATCATCATCATCATCATCATCATCATCGTCATCAACCTCACCATCGGCATCATCATCATCCGCATCACCAACATCCTCATCATGATCACCGTCCTCACAACTATCTTCGTCATCGCCATCACCATCGTCATCGCAAATGCCACCACCGTCGTGATCGTCATTATAATCGCAGTCGTACCCATCACCACCACCACCATCACCAACACCCATCTTTATCAGCATTATCATCATCACCAGCATCATCGTCCTCCTCATTATCATCATCCTCATCACCACAATCATGATACTGAGCATGATCATCATCATCATCATCATCATCATCATCATCATCATCATCATACTCCTCATAATCATGAGCAGCAGCACCATCATCGTCATTAGCATCAGCATCATCATCATGATCGCCATACTCATCATCATCACCATCAGCATCGCCATCACCACCATCATCATCATCATCATCATCATCATCGAATCATCAACCACATCATCAGCATCATCAACCTCATCATCATCATAATCATCAGCATCACCATCATCACCATCATCATCACCAGCATCAACATCATCATATCAGCGGCAACAACCTCAACATCATCATCAGCAACATCATCAACATCAACTTCATCATCAACAACATCAACATCACCATCAACAACATTCTCATCCTCATCATTATCATCATCATCATCATCATCATCATCATCAACAACATCAGCATCAACATCCCCTGACCGCCTCCCGCCGTGATAAAACACGACACATGGCTCATGGCCAAAAACCTTCGGCCTCTGCGTGCGAGCAAAGACATGTGTACGTGTACGCCTCCTGCGCTCACGCGTACACGAGCGACCGAGTTCAAACGTAGGCCAGCGGAAGCTGACCAGGCACACACCGGTCGAAATGGGGTAGAAACACATGAAGTGGGATGGCGTTGGGAATAGATTGGGCTTCCGCCCGCCTCTGGCAGATGAGGGGCGAGGAGAACCCGCGCGATCCTTGAAGTAGGAAGGCGCCCAAAGCAAATTGGGACCTGGGCAACCAAAAAAACACCCACTTGTATAACGACCAGCATGAACGTGTACTCCAAATCCCTTATTAATCGTCCCCCGGGTCTGGTTTTTTAAGGCGCCTCTTTTGTAACTGGGAGGTTCCGGTTTATCAGGGCGCTTTCTTCGGACTGGATATTGGGGGGTCTGGTTTGTGCAAGCGCCTCGCATCTGGAGGGGGGTCCGGCTTTTTTTGAGGGGGGTCGCTCAGGCTCGCGTGGCCATCCTCCTCCTCCTCCACCCCCTTCTCCTCCTCCCCTCCTCCTCCACCTCCTCCTCCTCCTCATCCTCCTGCTGCTCCTCCTCCTGCTCCTCCTCCTTCTCCTGCTCCTCGTTTAACAAACGATTTGGAAACGTATGTTGTTGGCCTCTGACTCTGCGGGGCCCTTGCCGGGGCCCCCAGACCGTCCGGGGAGGGGGCCCAGGCCAGGGGGGCGTCGGAGGTGGAGGGCCCCCTGGAGGCCAGAAGCGGGAGGACAACGTCCACGGGCCAGGGCCTTCAGATACAACAGGAGCTCGACCACACGAAACCCATTGGTTTCTGGTGGGGATACAATGCAACGTCCACAGGCCACGGCCGTCAGATATAAAGTGCAGTGCGAGCGCGGCCGCAAGAAACCCTCGCAAGGAACCCAACCCACGAGAACCCGCGCGCGAAGTGCACCGGAGGGGAAACCTGGAGCACTCTGAACGCGGCAGCTCCTTCAACGGCCGCGGGAAGTCGCCGCGCAACGCGCGGAGCGAAGAAACCCAGGATACCCTGACGGAGAGCATATGGTTTCTTTATGCGCGCCCCCACGGTGGGAGTTCGACCACACGGAACCCAGTGGTTTCTGGTGGGAGAGTCAAGCTTACCATCGCAGAACCGTCGAAGCCCAAGAAACCAAAGGCACCCTGGAGGCAAGCAGGGTGCTCTTTGGTATGGGCTGCCAGCGTGGAGCAACAAACGACGGCATAACACACAAGTTTCCGGAGCTCCGCGCGGAAATCTTGGATCTGCGCAGAGCTCCTCCCGTGAAGCGCGGGGAACGCCAGGGGCGGCGCCAGAAGCGCCGCCGGGGCGGCCCCGCACCGATCCAAGAAATCCGCGCGGAACTCCGAAAGGTAATGTCTGTGCCGTTCTTGTTCTTCGATGAGATAAGGAAGAGTGGGGGATGGTCGAACAGCCAGCCACGAGCACTCTCGCGTCCAGAGGTTTCACGACGCGACAACGGCGGCGCCTCCGGCACCGCCCCTGACGCGCTCATGCCATGCAGATGTTATTTCGTTGTTCGAACGTGGTCTGGGCGTCGTGATCATGTTCTTTTCCCTCAAAAAAGGAAGGTTTAATGAGCATGTCTGTTTTGTTTATGTTCACGCCGAGCGTGTGCGCCCAGTTTGGGTCCTCTGGGTCCTGGCGGGGCCGACCTGGCTCGAGAGGTGCGGCGGGGCGATGGCGTCATGCGGTCGTGACTCTTGCGTTCTTCTGCACTCTGTCTCGCGGGGTCGGGCCATAATGTTGCGCGCTGTGAAAACAACGTGGTTCGGGATGCTGACCTCGCCTCGCTGACGGAGATGAAAACTATAACGCTGCGTGCTGGGCGGCAGGGGGCGCCGGCTATGGCAACCACTGCTGCCGTTCGCTGCTGACCATCTGTTCGGGGCATCATGACGACGGCTTGTCACGAATATAGGTCGACGCTTACATCATCGTCGTTAAACCCTTCTTCATCGTCATGATACCACCGTCGCCACTAGCATCGCTGGCTGTGCTAGATTCGTCCCCTCTCGTCTCCACCGCATGTGTTGTTTCATTCTCTCTCGTTCTCTTTCTCTCTCTCTCTCTCTGTTTCTTTGTCTATGTTTCTTCATCTGTCCCTCCATTATTGCAAACTCTTTTTACGCGAAGCACAACTGGATACCAACGCGTGTGGCACAGCAACCTTTGATGCCCGCGACAACGCCGACCATTGCGACGGACGACGACCACGACGACGAAGGACGACTACGACTGCGGCGGCGGCAACAGGCGACGACGACATGAACATCGTTCTAAGCGACCCCTATCCCCATGGGCGTGGTCTGGGCCCCACTGGCCGATATACCCCCTAGATGGGGATATAGACTCTTCCTGCGGGTCTCGAAGGAGTATATCCCCATGTGGGGTGTTGAGATGGTGGGGGCCTGGATGGGGATGGGGATGCGGTGGGGGCATTTGTTTTATCTCTCCACGTCCGAGGACTTGCACGCACCAGCAGAATTCTAGCAATTGGCCCTTGTTTTCTCGGCGGGGAGCCACACCCCCGCTAAGGAGAAGAAAGAAAGCAGCGGGGGCTACCAACACGGTTCACGACACTACTCCTGGTGTGCCAACGCGCTGCAGCCTGCCAGCGGCTCGAAGAAAGTCAGGGACGCATCGTACTCACAACCACAAACAACAATGGGCCGGCACAGGAAGAAGGACGCGCCATCGCTCTGGCGTCAAACTACTGAATACGAGCACGAGCGCGAATATCGCCATCCCACAAGCTCTGGATTCGCGGATGAGCAATCTCTCGATAAAAAAAGGCACCAGTCGCTTAGCAGGACGCGCGCGTCCAGGTCGTGCTACGTGACGAGGTGAACATAGACCGTTTTCACCACGCACCTGGCCTGGTTCTCGCTGTTTGCCGCCCAATCGGCCACGCTGGCTAAGACCGCGCGCGCGCGGTGTGTGAGGTCAGCGGCAGTCTCCGCGCCCGCAGACCTCTGCAGCCTGGACTTCCACGCCTCCACCGCCACAGCGTCTGGGGCCATGATCCCCCACACATGGGAGGCGGCGGGCTCGTGCCAATCGCAGCCCCGCAGGTCGGCACCGCCCCACTCGCGACCAACAGGCGGGGCCTGCAACCTCGCGCCGTCGAGGTCCGAGCTGACCCTGGGAGGCCCCCGCGCACCCCGCGAACGCCACCTCGGTCCTCTGCGGGCTCGCTTCGCCCATGGACGAATCAGCCCGCTCCGCGAGCGAGCTCGCCTCCTTGGCCTCGGACGGGCACGATCTGCTATGGGCGTAGCCGCCGCCGTCGGAGCCGACCAAACTGCCCACCAAGCCGCCCTCGATCTTCACCGTCGCGTCCGAACCAGCACCGACGAAGTCGATCGCGTGCCGCGCGCCTGGCGCCAGCGCCACGGCCAGCGGCTCTGCGAGCGGCTGGACGCCCTGGACGCGCTCGCACGAATCCGCCTCCACAGACGTGCCGTCCGCCTTCTCGCAAGCCATCTACTACTCAGCCTTCGCCTAAGCGCGCGCCTCCGCGGCGACCTGGGCGCGCTGTGGGACCATCTCCTTTGCCGACCGGGAGCGGGGCGCGCCGCCGACCTCCGTGGAAAAGCCGCCCTCGCCGTCGCTGCCGATCGCCGCCCCGAAGACGCCGCGACTGTCCTGGGCGAGCCCGACGTCCGGGTGGCTGGCCACGATCCTGGGTTTGCTCAACCGACCGAGCCGAACAGCCAGGAGGGCCCCAGAAGGCCTGCGATCTCGAAGCAGCGCCTTGGCCTCGGAGACGCCGAGCTTGCCACTGCGGCCTGCGGCCTGCCCCACCACCAGGGGCATCTTCTCCGTGTCCTCGAGGAGCGAGCCCGCGCCGCCGACGCTGGCATCGAACTCCGCAACGGCAGGGTTGCCCCCTGCTCGCGCCGCCCCACGCGCCGCGGCGGCGACCAGCGTGGCGAGCAGCTTCGCCGAACCGCCCGGCTGCGTCGCCGCTGCGGCAGTGCCGCCCACGTCAGCGGCCACGGGGCATCCCGCGAGCAACTCCGCTGGAACCGCCGAAGCAGTCATGCCGCGCCGAGCGCCAAGACTCCACGAGGCTCCGGCGGCTCCGGCGCCCAAGGGCGGCCCGCCGTTCCAGACCCCCGCCGAGTGGCCTGAACCCAAACCGTCTGCGGATGCAGGCTCTCTTGCACAAGCGACGACAAGGAACGAACAGGGGGAAAAGCGGAATAGAAACCAGAAAAAAAGGAACCAACCTTTACGTCTTACGCCTGGCTCGCTGCGGTCGCCCCTCGGGCACCCGTGGTGACGAGCTTCAAGCGCGGCCTGCGCGAAGTCGCCGTCGGGGTGCCCGAACGGCAACCACTCCGCGGTGCCCAGCGGCGCGGCCCCTGGCGTCGCGGCTCCGCGCCGCGGCTTACCTCCGCGCGCACGACGTCGCCGCGCGGTTCACGGGTCCCGAGGACCTCCACCACAGGGCGAGACGTCGTGGTCAGCGCCGTTCACGTTCGCGGCCACCCTTCGCGCGCGGCTCGAGGTCGGGCGGGCACGGTGCCGCCGGCGTCGGCACGCGCGGCGGGCCCTGCGGCGGCGATCGCGCGGAGCGGACGGCGGCGCGGGCCTAGCCGACACACGGCCTTGAGCCCAAGTGGTGCGGACGGTGAGGGCATTTGATATAGAACCATTGGACAAGAAATCCAGGGTCTGAAAACCCGGTGAAACACCAATTGAGGCTTGGCCATGGATATCACGGCCGCCGTCATCAGATAAGGAATCCTGCAGGGTCTGAAACCTCCTGGGCACATTCCTTAACCAACCCCACTGCCGTAAGGGTCGTTGAAACGATACTGCCGACAGACGACGACAGCGTCGACGAACAGACCCAGCGACGACGGCGACGGCGACGGCGACGGCGACGACGCCCGACGCCCGACGACGCCGCCTGCATGGGGGCGGGCTGCGGTAGCGGTTGCGGCAACTGCTGCGGCTGCGCAGCGTCCTGCCGCTGCGGAGACGGCCGCCCTTCTCCCCCCGCCAAACGTGCAACTTTCGCTTGGAACTTCCTCCCATTGGCTACACGCAAGATTTGGACGCCCGAAACGGGTACGGAAAGAAAGGGTACAATGCCCAACAACAAATGTTGTCCCAAACCAGAAGCGGCTGTGGGGCCAAGCCGGCTCCTGCCTCAAATGGACACAGGCCGCCACGGCGCGAACAGCGAGTCCTGTTTAAAATGAAGAGGAACTGCTGCTGGGCATTGAACCCGTTCTCTCCGTACCCAGTTCGTTCGTGTCGACAGGGTTGACCCAAGGTAAAAGTTACCCTTGGTGCGCAACTGTTTGGAGGCCGCGGGGATGCCGAACCCAAGCGAGCAAAACGCCACTGCCGCCTCGCGTCCGGCGATCGGGGGACCCCATTGGGCCCGAACCGAAAGTCATTTCAGCGAAAGATCACTCTTCGGTCTTGTCGATCCAACACGAACGGTTTCCAGAACAATTCTCTGGCGGTTTCCCGTGATCCCCCCCCCGTTTCCTCCCTCCTCCATATTTTCCAGCCCCCCCTTCTCCCCCTCCTGGACGACGAGAGTGGGGTTAGTTCACTCAACAGAACGATGAACCAATGGCTGGCGACGCGGCTCGTGTCAGCACGGCTCCTCGTGTCTGTCTTCCTCCATTCCTCATCCCCACCCCTCATCATCCTCCTCGTCCCCCTCGTCCTCCTCGTCCTCGTCCTCCTCCTCCTCCTCCTGCGCTCCTCCTCGTCCTCCTTCTCCTCTCCTGCACGTCTCCCCTCCTCCTCCTCCTCCTCCTCCCTCCTCCCCTCGCTCCTCCCGCAACCCCTCCCTCCTCCTCCCCTCCTCTCCTCCTCCCCTCCTCCTCCTCCTCCCTCCTCCTCCTCCTCTCCTCTCCTCCTCCTCCTCCAGCTCCTCCTCCTCCTCCTCCTCCTCCTCCTCCTCCTCCTCCTCCTTCTCGCCCTCCTCCTCCTCAGAGGTCCCGACCCTTTCTCCGGGGCCGGTTTCTCATCGCGATGAATCGTTCGCTGACGGTCCCGAGACCCTGCGAAGGCCCCCAGAGGCCGAAGACGGCCCCACACCTCCTGTCATGATCTCTGTTGCAGCGCGATTCTGTATGGGTCCTCCGCTGCGAGGGGAACGAGGAAGGGAAGCTCGGCGCCCTGCAGTGGACAGCCTGCAGAAGCCCGAGAACGAAACTTTCACAGCACCCCGAAACCGTCAAAAAGCAAGCGGGAAACATATGACACGTGTGACAGCATAATGGTCTTTGCCCTTAGACAGGGTCTGCTCAGTCCCCCTCCTCCTCTCGGGCGGGTGGTAATGGGGGGTGACCTAAATGGGGGGTGGAGAAAATTGCATCTTTAGGACCTTTTTCTTCACCTCCCGTTGAGGTCACCCCCCATTACCACCCGCCCGATCTTCTTCCTCTTCCTCCTCTCGGCGGCGAGCGAGGGGGGGAAATGATAAGGAAAAGGCTTTCTCAGAAGGCGGCGGGACTTCTCAGAAGCCCTGGCGCCCAACGATCGCCTCCCCCCCCCAAAAAACAAAAAAATTATAGCCGGAGTGCAGTATCCCCAAACAGGGTTTTTAGACCCACTGCGGTTTCCAAGGTCGATTGCGTGCCCGCCTAGTGCGGGCTGGCATGGCATGTTAAAACATGCCTCCTCCTCCTCCTCCTCCTCCTCCTCGTCCACCTCCTCTTCATCCCGAAAGGCATCTCGGAACCCAGAGTTGCGAGGATGTCTCCAGCGTAACGGGCTGGACCACCTCGCGCGCGGCATTTCGGACCCCAGAGTTGCGACGATGTCTCGGGCGAAACGTGCTGCGAGGAAGTCTCAGGCGAAACGGGCCGGACCACCTCGAGCGCGGCGTCTCAGAGCTCCGAGTTGCGGGGGCCTCCTGGTGCCTCCTGGGGCCTCCTGGGGACCTCCTGGGGCTTCCTCCCGGGCCTCCTGTGGCCTCCTGAACTCCACCTGAGGTTTCCTGAAGCATCTTGGGGCTCCCAGGGGGGATATCTAACCTGTGGCCGTTTGGGCCTCTCCAAATACAGGGGGGGCCACAGGAGCAGGAAAAATCAACGAATCGACACCGGATGTGTATTAACTTGACACGTTCTGATAGAGGGCCTCCTGGGGCCTCCTGGGAGCCTCCTGGGAATCTCCTGCGGACCCCTGGGGCCTGTCCTGGGCGTCCTGCGGCCTCCTGAAGCTCTCTGGGACCTCCCCCTCCTCCTGCCTGCTCCCTCATGCACATCATCCGCCTCCTCCTTCTCCCTTCCATCTCCTCCTCCTCCTCCTCCTCCTCCTCCTCCTCCTCCTCCACCTCCTCTTCATCGCGAACGGCATTTCGGAGCCTAGAGTTGCGAGGATGTCTCCAGCGTAACGGGCTGGACCACCTCGCGCGCGGCATCTCGGACCCCAGAGTTGCGACGATGTCTCGGGCGAAACGTGCTGCGAGGAAGTCTCAGGCGAAACGGGCCGGACCACCTCGAGCGCGGCGTCTCAGAGCTCCGAGTTGCGGGGGCCTCCTGGTGCCTCCTGGGGCCTCCTGGGGACCTCCTGGAGCTTCCTCCTGGGCCTCCTGTGGCCTCCTGAACTCCACCTGGGGTTTCCTGAAGCCTCTTGGGGCTCCCAGGGGGGATATCTAACATGTGGCCGCTTGGGCCCCTCAAAATACAGGTGGGGGGGGCACAAGAGCAGGACAAATCAACGAATCGACACCGGATGTGTATTAACTTGACACGTTCTGATAGAGGGCCTCCTGGGGCCTCCTGGGAGCCTCCTGGGAATCTCCTGGAGACCCCTGGGCCTGTCCTGGGCGTCCTGCGGCCTCCTGGTGCCTCCTGGGCCTCCTGGGGACCTCCTGGAGCTTCCTCCTGGGCCTCCTGTGGCCTCCTGAACTCCACCTGAGGTTTCCTGAAGCATCTTGGGGCTCCCAGGGGGGATATCTAACCTGTGGCCGCTTGGGCCTCTCCAAATGGGGGGGGGGGGGCACAAGAGCAGGAAAAATCAACGAATCGACACCGGATGTGGATTAACTTGACACGTTCTGATAGAGGGCCTCCTGGGGCCTCCTGGGAATCTCCTGGGGGCCCCTGGGGCCTGTCCTGGGCGTCCTGCGGCCTCCTGGACCTCTCTGGGGCCTCCTGAGGCTCGCAGGGTCCCATGGAGGATATGTAACATGTGGCCTTCTGGGCCCCCAGGCTGGACCACCTCTTGCGCAGCATCTGAGAGCTCAGAGTTGCGAGAATATCTTGTGCGAAACAGGCCGGACCACCTTGCGCACGGCATCTCAGATCTCAGAGTTGCAAGGATTTCTCAGGCGAGACGGGCCGGACCACCTCGCGCAGGGCATCTCAGAGCTCAGAAGTTCGAGGATGTCTCAGGCGAAACGGGCCGGACCACCTCGCGCGCGGCATCGGGGAGATCAGAGTTTCGAGGATGTCTCAGGCGAAACGGGCCGGACCACCTCGCGCGCGGCATCTTGGAGCTCAGAGTTGCGAGGATGTCTCAGGCGAAACGGCCCGGACCACCTCTCGCGCGGCATCTGGGAGCTCAGAGTTTCGAGGATGTCTCAAGCGAAACGGCCCGGACCACCTCTCGCGCGGCCTCTCAGAGCTCAGATTTAGGAGGATGTCTCAGGCGAAACGCTCAATCCCGGACAACTCAGAAACGAGAGTTGTGAGGATGTCTCAGGCGAAACGGGCCGGACCACCATATTTGTTTGAGGATGTCTCTGCTTAGCTTTCCCTCGGCCGGAATTAGCTTCTATCACAACAGCACCCCGTTCAGCAAGCTGTTTGGGGAATAACGCCCAACTTCCTCCTCCTCCTCCTCCGCCTCCTCCTCCGCCTCCTCCTCGTCCTCCGCCTCGCTCCTCCTCGCTCCTCCCCGCTCCTCCGCCGGCCCTGACTGAGACCGGCGGGGAGGGCGCGGCGCGGCGTGGGCTCCGCAGGCTCCGCCATGCACTTCCACTGCTTGGTGGCGGGGTCCTGCCGCGTGCGCCCACGGGCGCACGCCCCCCGGTGGGGGGGGGGGGCATGGTGCAGCTGGAGGGATCGGGATCGGGATCGGCGCTGAGGGGTGTCCTCCTCCTCCTCCTCGTCCTGCTCCTCGTCCTCCTCGTCGTCCTCCTCCCCCTCCTCCTGCTCCTCCTCCTCCTCTTCCTCCTAATACTCCTCCTATTCCTCCTCATCCTCATCCCCCATCGTCCTCCTCGACCCCCATCGTCCTCCGTCGGGACGGTGCGGCTGAAGGGAACGGGACCGGGATCGGGATCGGCGCTGGGGGGGAGCTGGTCAACAAATCTAGCAGCACAAATGCACCCTCCCTGCGTCACGCTCTGACGAGCGCCTATGCTCGTAGCCTTTACGGCCGACGTCACAGGCGCAGCTGCATGGAGGAAGAAGAGGAAGGATAACGATTTGTTTCTGGCTGCGGCTAACACACAGACTCTCAGATCAAGGCGCTGATTTCTGTCACAACGCGATGTTCGTCCACTGGTTCGGGCCTCGTGACCCTCACAGATCGACCCTGCTCGAACAATGAGGGCTCCCGGAGTGATTGCTCGCGGTGTCTAACATCGGATCTTGGCGGAGATCCAGCGTATCGACAAACATCGATACGGAAATTGCTCTACGTTTTCGGCCTCTGGTGGGGGTTCTTGCCGGGCCCGGGGCCAGTAAGAAAAGACTCGGGATGAAACGCCTGTCCCAGGGAGTGGGTCGAGACCTCGCCATCGTTCGGACGTCCATTCCCCGTGCATTGTCCGACTTCGTGTGTATTCTTGGCCAGATGCTCAAACATACTTTTCGATTGTCCTCGCCAAGGAAAGCCTGCACACGTCCGAGCGATGCCGAAAGACATCGGATCTTCAGGCATCGGGCGACACATCTGAACCGAACCACCCCTCAGCACCGCTGCGCGTCCTCCTCGGCGATCCGACCTGCGAGCGAGGCAAGGCACTCCGGGGGTGCAGCTCTGGCAAAGAGTGGTTGCGGCCACGAAACAAAGGATGGGCCGTTTTTCCACCTCCACTACCAGATGCGGGGGGGGGGGGGGGGGGAGGAGGGAGAGGAGGAGGGAGGAGGAGGAGGAGGAGGAGGAGGAGGAGGAGGAGGAGAGGGGAGGAGAGGAGGAGGAGGAGGAGGAGGAGGAAGAGGAGGAGGAGGAGGAGGAGGGACTAGGAGGACGAGGAGGAGAGACCCCCCAGCGCCGATCCGATCCCGATCCCTCCAACTGCACCATCCGCCCCCCACCCCCCCGGAGGAGCGGAACAGGAGGAGGAGGAGGAGCCGCCATCTCGGCAGTACCAGCAGGGCAGATTGTGATCTATGTTTGGTGCAATCAGCGCCTTAGGCAGTCATCTACCTATTGTTGTGGGGAAGGTATATTCCTTATCTTTCTTTTTATCCACGTCTGTCTTGTTCCTTTGGTATAGTGATAGTTTTATCAGTTTAGTGATAGCACCAGGTATTCAGGCCATGTGCGTGGCCGCGCCGTTGGCGTTGCAGCTCGGTTGTCCGCACTCGAGTTCTGCTGATGCTGCTGCTCGTTCTTCACCCAATGGGCCTTCTTTCTTCTGCTCTCTCCTTACAGGCTTCCACCTTCCGCCTATGTCCGATCCAATCCGAGGAGGAGGGGGAGGAGAAAAAGAGGAGGAGGAGGAGGAAGAGGAGGAGGGGGAGGAGGGGGAGGAGGAGGGGGATCATGCTTGATCATGCTGCGAGTCCACTCACGTGGCAAGATCAGATCAGTCCCAATCGCCTGATCACTCAGCCGCGGAGGAACACGAGCCTCCGCGGCCGCACGGGCGCAGCGCAGGAGGAACACGAGCCCCCGCGATCGCGAAAACCTGGCGGCGGAGGAACGCGAGCCTCCGCCCGCCAGGCCAAAACCTCAGCCGCGGAGGAACACGAGCCTCCGTGGCCGTCGGGCGCCACGCAGGAGGAACACGAGCCTCCGCGGACGCAAGCCGCATGAGGAACACGAGCCTCCGCGTCACGCAGCGGGAGTGCCGCAGGAGGGCACGGGCCTCCGCGGCACTCACGTCGGTGACGTCTTCACGGGAAGGAAGCCGAGCTCCAGCGTAAGAGTCGACCGCGCCTCCTCCTCCAGACGGGAAAGAGCCTTGGACACTTCCTCGGCTGCCTCGTCGAAGGAGGCCTCCGCCTGCACCATGGCGGTCTTGGCAGTCTCGTGGTCGGTGGCCGCCTGCGTCAGCACAACAGCCTTCTTGACGACCTGGGCCTTGAGGGGCTCCTCCTTGTCATCCGAGGTCCTCAACTCCCTGTCCTCCTCATCGGCAACCTCCACGTCCGTGAGCGCATATCCCTTTCCTTGCCAGCCTTGCCGACGCGGGGTTTCTCGAGGTCAGCCTCGGTCTCCAGCCCGTATAAACGAGTATCCTCCAGGACATCAGAGGTCGGTCCCATCTCCGTCGGCACATCGGAGTCGGTGCAGGTAGGCCCGACAACAAAGCAATGCTCCACAGACACCCCATCCTGCTGCACCACCCGCTTCTGGGAGACCTGCTCCTCCAGCTCCTTCTTCTGAGCCTCCAGGGACTTCCTCGCCTCCTTCTCGTCCTCGGAGTCCGTCGCAAGGCACTCCTTGGGCACCTCAGAAGACGAGCACGTAGAGGACGAGTCGCTTTTCGTCGTTGTTGCCGTGCGCGCCCTCGACCAGGGCCTCGCGGTCGTGCCCAGCACCGCGGAGACCTCGGAGAGCAGGCAGGAGTCCGGGTGGGCTGCCCAGCGCCGGCCCGCTCGAAGCGCCGACCATCGCTTCGCCAAGGCGGGCTGCTCCTGGGCCAGAGCGCGCCGCACCTCCTCAGAAGTGGCCTTGCGGCCCAGGGCGAGGGAACGCCCTGCGCCATGCAGGACCTGCTCGTAGGTCTCGAGGGCGCAATAGTTCTCGCCGCCGCCGTCCGCCAGCAGCAGCATCAGCTCCGCGGCTTCGGCCACCGAGCCGCAGTGGGCGACGCACCATCGCGACCCCCGCATCGCCCGCGCCCAGGAGGGAGGGCCAGCCGTAGCTTGAGCCAAAATTGCTACGGAGGAGGAGGAGGGGGATGATGATGATGATGATGATGATGATGATGATGATGATGATGATGATGATGATGATGATGATGATGATGATGATGATGATGATGATGATGATGAGGATGAGGAGGAGGAGAAGGAGGAGGAGGCAGGAGGCAGGAGGGGGCATAATCAGGGAGGGAGGAAGGGATGCACCGGAGCAGGAGGGAGGGAGCCCCCTCGCGCTGCGCGGGCGCGCGCGCGCGCCTCCTCGGGGGGGGAGGCCCGCAGGCGCGGCTCTGCGCGCGCAACTGCAGGGCTCCGCGCGCGGCCGCGCGCGCGGCCGCGCGCGCGGGCGCCGCTCACTGCCGGACGAGGCCGGACCTGTCCTCGCCGGAGAGGAAGGCCTGCTCGGGGGCGTTGCGCACAGGGGGGTGGAGGGAGTAGGGAGGGCTTCTTATGGGGGAACGAAAACCAACATAAACATAACAACTCGGAGGTCCGCGCGGATTTCTTGGATCTGCGCTCCCTGGCGCGCGGAGCGCGCCAGGGGCGGCGCCGGAGGCGCCGCCAGGGGGGTCCAGCGCGGTTCCGAGAAATCCGCGCGGACCTCCGAGTTGTTATGTTTGTCTGTTTTCGTTCCCCTATCTTAGCAGGAAGCTGCTTCTGAGAAGGAGGCTGCCCCTACAACTACTGTGGTGGGGCCCGCGCCTGCGAAGAAGCAGGGGTGCGTCTAATAAGCCCTCCTCCTCCCCCCAACCCCTCTGCGCGTGGCTGAATGCGGGGGCCAGGACCCTCCTTCTCCTCCTCCTCCTCCTCCTGCCCATCCTCCTCCTCGTCCTCCTCCTCCTCCTCCTCCTCCTCCTCCTCTTCCTCCTCCTCCTCCTCCTCCTCCTCCTCCTCCATTCATTGCTCCTGGCGTCTCAGCCCCGAGGTCCGACCCTGCCAGAAACTGTCGAGCGGCGGGTTTGGGCCGGTCGTCGGCCTCGGGGTGCCCTCGCCGATCGATCCTCGAGGGCGGCAAACAACGGGTCAGGACGAGCAGAGACGTTCCCAGGGAAGTGGTTCGAGCCTTCGAGGCGCACGCATCGAAAGCATTGGGGCAACCTGATGTCTGGGAATGTGTTCGAGCCGGGCGCTGTCGCATGGGTGTTCAGCCCGCGGGACCCTGACGAATCGCTCTGGCTCGCAGATGGCGCAGAAAGAGGGAGTCAGGGGTTCCAGTGATTTTTCTACAATCCAATGTCTGGCCATCGCTCGGACGTCTAATCCCTATGTTTTTGTTCGGCTTCGTGCGTGGCTTTGTCGCCAAATGATCAAGGATGCTCCTCGATTGTCCTCGCCGAAGGAAAAAAGCACACGTCCGAGCGATGCCAAGATGTTTGCACCGATTCGCGTCTTCGGATCTCAACAGACGCTCGCGGCGTTACAGAAGCAAGACGGACATGTTTGCTGTGATGTTCGGCCTCTGGGGGCCCTCGCTGGGCTCCGGGACCGTCAAGAATGAAGGGGCCCTCGAACACACAAATTCGCCGGCCCAACGGGCCAGAGGCGTGCTAAGATCTCCGGTAACTTTTTAACAATATTTCTAGTTCGCGCGCGCGGAGCGGCCCCTGGGGGCCCCCGGACGAAAAGTACCCCGGCAAGGTCCCGAGAGAAGCCCGGGAGAAGCCACCAGACCACTCCAGGGGAGGGTATTTTTCGACACCCCTCACGAGGATCGTGGCCTCCGAGGGAGAGCCGCAATCGACTACCCCCAAGAGCCCCCCAAGAGGCCCTGGGGGCCTCCAAAACGCCGCCAAGGAGCCCCAAGAGACTCCCAAGAGGTCCCCAAGAGGCCCCCAAGAGGCCCTAAAGAGGGCTCCAGGGCCGGCGGCATGAGCGAAGCGATTAAATAAATACACACGAATAACAGGATTCCCCATATTCCCAATATTTTCTCGGTTTCTGTCTTCCCCCCCACTGCCCATATGTTCAAAGATTTTCTGAGGAATCGACGATAAATTGTGTCTGTGTGATTTTTTCTCCTCCTGAAAGAAACAATTCGGGATGAAAAGAAGCAGGTCCTTGGGAAAACGCCAGGGCTCCTGAGGATCCCGGATCCCGCACTGGAAGAATTAGGACATCGCACGTCGGGGAAGAAGGGGGGCGCCCAAAGGGGGGGTGTCGCAGGTCATTGCCAGAGGCATGTGCGCGGCCCAGGGGGGGGGCGGCGAAGGCACGTATTGAATCAAGAAGTGGGGGTCATGACATCTGGGGACATATTATGATCTCAGGCATGATTATCCACCCGCCGGCCAGCCTTAGAAAGTCCAGGGTTCGCTGGGGACTGGTGGCCTTTCAAACCGCCTCAACCCTCCCCAAACCCTCTGGGAAGGGTTTCGGGTGGTTTTTCGGAAGGGTTCGGGAGGGTTTTGGAAGGTTTTCTCGTCTCTTGGAGGGAAGCCAACCCCAAGCGAACCCTGGGATTTCTATCGCTAGTCATCCCCCCCTCCTGGCCGCCCCACGATGCCAAGAACAAGACAGCATCGGACTGGAACAAAAGATCTCCGATATCTGGCGGCTCTGGAAGACGTATGCCGTGCGCGCCGCGGCTTCTCGGAGCACTTCGAAACACTCTGAGAGCGTTCCATGTGGGCGCCAGAACGACTTATGTAGGGAAACGAACTCTATACACCGGCGCTTTTTCCGACCCTGCGCTGAAATTCGCACAGGAACGCGGATCCTGGTGTATACGGGATCCTGGTGTATACATTTTTCGCTACTTCCCCACCACACCACCCCGACGTCGCCCCCGACCCTCACAAAGTCGTGGGATTGAAAATCACAACCCGCCACTGGTAATGTATATGTTCCAGTTTCCGACTCTGTATCCCCAAACATGCTCGCGTCGAGGAAAAAAATCAGGACGGGGGGATTTCCGACATTTTCGGCCCCTGGGGGGGGCCCTCGCCTGGCCCCGGGACCGTCAAACCCCGGCTCAAAATGAGAAGCCCGCCCCGAGGAGATCAAGGGGCCCAAGAACACACAAATAAATACACACAAATAACAGGATTCCCCATAGTTGCCCATATTTTCTGGGTTTTCGTCTTCCCCCCACTTCCAATAGTGTCCCATATTTTCCTGGGAATCGACGATTAATTGTGTCTGTGGGTTTTTTTCCCTCCTGAGGAGAGAGGGTTGGGATTTCCAGGGGCCGCGCATTGAGAAACTTAAGATTTCGCATGTCTGGGTCCTGATGGCGGTACCTGTGCGACGTCGGCGATGCATCGGCGGCGTTGAGGTGACGATCGGGCTGCACATCGACCCGCATCACCCATGCATAAGCGATGCGGCGCGATCCTCTGACCCCATATGCTCGAACCCCATATTTGAGAGGCCTGGAACAATCAGCACGGTGCCGTTCCGCTGCTCTCGGCCTCCCGGTGTCCGTTCTTGGGCCTGAGGGCCGTCAAGCAAGAATTCGGGGTAAAAACCGGTCCCAGAGAAAAGGTTCGGGACTTCCAGGGCGCTGCAGTGGACAAACTCGAGACATCGAAAGTCTGGGCGTGGGGGCGGAGCCACACAGCAGATGCCAACCAGCCACAACTGGGGGGGCCGTCTCCTTACCCCCCTGGGGAAACACATCGTATCGACGAGCTCTCGACATGGGTGTCACCACCGATGGGCACCCAAGGGAGGTTAGGACCACAACTCCCCCCGTTGTGGCCCGTCCGAAATGTTGGAAACCGTTTTTTATCATTTGGCGACAATGGACGCGAGCGGGGGGGAGGAGGGGGGCCGATTGCTTCACGATTCGCGCCGGCGCCGTCTAGGAATGCCTGAGAATGGCTAGCGCCGGCGCGAATCGTGACATAACCAAGGGGGGGAGGGAAAACAAGAAACATAAAGGTACCGATGCCGCTACTCCCCGGACCTGGGAAGCCTTTGGAACAGACTTTCGAGGCAAACCCAGAGGTGGCGACGAGGGCCTCCTAGGAGGCCCAAAAAGGGGAAAACGAAGCAAGGGCAGCGGTGTGGGCGCCTGTTCATCCTCTCAGGGAAGGGAGGGGGTGGGGTTGGGCCAGAGGTGGAGATACGGGGAGATCCCTGTGGACGGCCACGGGAAGGGAGATGTCAGCCTCGAGCTGGGTCCGCACACCTGACCCCACCCTGGGCTGCCCCCCGGACAAGCTGATCTGGGGGCCCCTGTGCAGTCCGAAGTCTACTCAATGTCTCAGTCAACCTCTGCCACTTCAGGGGCAGGAGAGCCCAGAATCGAATCGACAGGCCGCATCGGCGATCGAAGTGCGTGGGATCGGCAAAACTCGGCAGCCAAGTCGGGAGGAGCCGAATCGGCGGAAATCGGCAGAGGAGTAAGGCCTCATTGAGGAATCGGAATCCGAAATCGGAATCGAATCGGAATCCATCGAAATCGAATCGAATCAAAGGAATCGAAACGAGCCCTGCAAGGGCGGCCAGCTTCGAATCGAGAAACCGGACTGGATCACTCGTCGGGCCCATGTGCACGGGCCAGCTCCAGGTCCAGAAGCCTTGCGCCAGCTACAGCGCGTGAGCAATGAATGAAAAAATGTCCACGGAAGCGGATGCCCTAACCGGCTCCCACCTGCGAGCTGCACCGCACTCTCGGCGGAAGTAGTCAGCACGTCGCTCATGGGAGCTGGCGACCTTCAAACAATCTTTAGCACCATGGGCCCCCATGACTGTCTCGGGCGGCTTCTTCTCCTTTTCCCAAGGAGGCTCTTGAGAACCAAACCGCCCGGCTCAAACACCGAGCTTCTGACTGGATTCTCGTCTTGCCTTCTGGCTAAATGGCCCATGTACAACATCTGTCTACGCGCGAGACCATCGCTCAGAGGCATCTGTTGGCAAATCTGCAAAACTGTATGATTCGACACACGACTGATGTATGACGGGGAGATTCTGCAAATTCGTCTGAAGCAATAATTTTGGAACCCGTCGAGCCGTCTTCGCTCGGCCTGGTGGAGCCACGCAATGAATCGGAACCGAAACCGAATCGGATCAGCCGCGCCAAGATGTCCGACACCACTATGCGAGCCTCGGGCCGCATCAAACCGTCAGAATGTCGGAGTCGGATCGGATCGTGCTGACCAAATTCGGTATCTACGTTATGCTATATGTATACATATTTATACATATATATATGTGTAGATATACACAGATCTATATACACAGACACCCTCCGACGAACTTTACATGTACCTTCAGGTCGGGAACCGTGTTTGAAGTCGCTGGCTCTCAGTGGTGATGTAGACATCGCCACCCTCCCCCGAGGCCCACGAGCAATCCAGTGGAAAGTGCCCGTGTCCTTCGTTTGTGGCGGCGCGGGCTGCGCCTTCGCCTTCTGGATCGCCTCGATCTCTTGCAGGCGCGCCTTCTGGCGAATGTCGAAGTTCTTCGTCGTGAAGTCGCACCTCAGCCACCGGGCAATCGGCTGGCGGGTCCTCCTCCTTCTCCTCCTCCTCCCTCCTCCTCCCTCCTCCTCCTCCTCCTTCTCCTCCTCCTGCTCCTCCTCCTCCTCCTCCTCCTCCTCATCCCCCTCTCCCTCCCCCTCCCCCTCCCCCTCCCCCTCCTCCCAGATCAATCTTCGGCGGCCCTGGGGGAGTGCTCACAAGATCGGCTGGGGAAGGGGAGAATGGAGGACCAACACCAAGAACATACTTCTGGAGGTCCGCGCGGATTGCTTGGATCGTCACTGGACCCTCCTCCCAGGCGCGCGGAACGCGCTCAAGGCGGCTCTGGAAGCCCTGCCGGGGGGTCCAGCGCCGATCCGAGAAATCCGCGATGAGCTTTGAAGCAGTATGCTTATGCAATTGTTTGTCCCTCGAGAAGATGACTAAATCAGCCACCTGCTGGTCGGAATGCGTGGAAGGTGGAAAGTCAAGGAAAGACGGCAAAGATTGGTGGCTCCACATAAATACTGACCTCCCCCCTGCTTCTGGAAGCGCTTTCTCGTGAGATGCCGCAGAGACTCCGACAGCGCTAACACGCAATGGCTGTTCGCCTGCACCTGCGGCGCGGAAAAAAAAACACGACGAGCACGACGCGGCGCAGAAGGAAAGAATTATGGAGGAACGTAAACTGCGATACTACCCACGAGGGGCGGACATGTCCGTGTCAGCGCCCTCGCGATCTGGATTCTGGGGTGCGATCTGGCGGATATAGATGGCAGAAAATCCACCCCGACAATAACCACCCCGACGCGCGAAACCGTTAGTACACGCACCCAAAGAAGGAATCAAACAGGGCAGGGCTGTGTCAGTAAACGTCCAGGGCCGTTTAGTAAACGCCAATTGTCCTGTCCGGGTGTTTTTTCCTCCCTTGAGGATACGCGGTCGCACGGGACGTTCGGGGCGGGGGCAGCCGCGAAGCATTAACAAACCCGATGGACTGCGGTGGGGTCGCGGCCCGGCGGCCCGGCCCGTGGGGCCCAGCGGATAATTACGACATGCTTTTCGCCTCTTCTCCTCCCCCTCCTCCTCCTCCCCCTCCTCCCCTCCTCCTCCTCCTCCTCCTCCTCCCCTCCTCCCTCCTCCTCCTCCTCCTCCTCCTCCTCCTCCTCCTCCTCTCCTCCCTCCCTCCCTCCCTCCCTCCCTCCCTCCCTCCCTCCCTTCCTCCCTCCTGTTCCTCCTCCTCCTCCTCCTCCTCCTCCTCTTCCTCCTCTTCCTCCTCTTCCTCCTCTTCCTCCTCCTCGAACTACGGGCGATGCCGGACAAGGTTGCAAACTCGCTGCACTGATGGACCTGCAACGTGCACAGCCAAATGCCTGGTATTATTGGACGAGCGCGTTCCGCTACTCGTTAAGTAACGACTCGCAGATGGCCTGGATCCCCCGCGGGGGATCTACGATAACTTACATCAGAACAGACATGTGCCTCTCGGACGTTTAAGAGTAGGCGCATTGCAAGTAGTGGAACGCGTTCGGTGAACTATGCGAAGCTCAGCATCCTAAGATGTGCCGGGAAACCACCTCGCGGCAGAGCGCGTACTGCTCACTGTAACCGTCAGAACAAAACGCGATTTCGTTCGGGATGGATTCCGGCACGCGCCCCCTTTCGTCCCCAAAGAAAGAACCACTACGAGGTCTCATGCGAAAACACATGCATGCGGAATCCGTGCCGGCAACTCGCTCTGACAATGTCAGCGGTTCGACCTGTCATTGGACTCCGCGGAGGTCTCGCCAACATGGGCGCGCGCAGTTTGCCAGAAGCTCACCTGCGTCTGTAAGATGTCCCAGCGGACCCCGCTGTATGAGCGGTTACAGATTTCGTTCTTCCTACCTTTAGGTCGGGCATGTCCTCCTACAGGCGGATGTTGGGTGAAAAACTGAAACATACTTAAAACATATCCCAACATAGCCAGAAATAAGAGAAACATCGTCCCCATACTATGTTTGAACTATTTTCGAATATCCCTTAGAAGGACATGCCCGATTTAATCCTGCCTCCCCGGGAAGCAACTTAGAACTGATGGGCAATACTTCGAATGCCACCAGCCCTGGAGGGCGTGACCCCGCCTTCCCCTTCGGGAAGGGAGCCTCCCCCTCCCCCTCCCCTACTCCCCCCTCGTGGACCTGGAGGGGAGGTTTCGCGGGTCGCTGGAACGTCGAAGATGGCCCCGGCGAGAAGGCAATTTCGACCAGGTTTTGGTCGCACTTTGGCCTCCTTGGGGGGAGGGGGGCCCCATGTACGTCGGTCCCACATTTGACCGTTCTACCACAAGATGGCCCTCGAGGCTCCCAAGGCTGCCTCACGACGGCCGCAAAGTGGCGCCCAGGAGGCCCGGCCCCCAAAAGCCCTAAGAGGCCTCGGAAAAAAAAGGCCAACATCATTGGCATTACGTTTGTTTATGCCACATGTTGGTCCCCTTTTTGGGGGAAAAGAAAATTTCAGATCCCAACCAAGCGCTTCAGATCCCAACTACACGGATCAGATCCCAACTGATGACGCTCCAGATCCAATCCCAGCTTATTTGAGCTTTGGGCGTTTGGTCGGCCTAGATACGCGCTTGACAAGCCCCTGATGGGCGCTTCCTTGATGGCGCCTCTTCGGCTTCATGCAGGATACCTGTGGGTTCCGCTTAGGCTTCCTCAAGATTCCTGGATATTGAACAAAGATTCCTGTAGAGTTCATCCGGATTCCTCCGGTATCCCGGAGGATTGCAAAACACCAATCGCACGATTCCTGAAGGATGTCTAAGGGACTTCTAAGGGAATCCCCCAGATGTCTCAAACTATTATTTCAGATGTCCTACGGGATTCCTGCCATGTTCTGGGAACTCTTCTGGGTTCTCGAGGGGTCCCTGCGGATTCCTACAGGATGCCTGAAGAGTTCCTCCAGATTATTGCGGGATTCCTGGGAGATTTCAGCGTTTCCTGCAGGAGTCCCACAACGAATTTTTACACCGATGTTCAAGGATTCCTGATGTATTTCTGAAGGGTTCCTGCAGATTTCCGAAGGTTCCCACGGATTTCCAGAAGATTATTTGTGGATTCCTGCGGGATCCCCGTCGGATTCTGATGGCACCTCCCGAATTGCTCGGGAATTCCTGAGATGCCTGAAGGATTTTAGGAAGATCCTACAAGGATTCCTGAGGGATTCCCGAAGGAAATCCTGAGGACTCCTGAAGATTTGAAAATCCTTCAAAAGCTGACGGACTATAAATGATTTGGGCCACTTCGGGCATTCCTAGAGAACCTCGTGGAGGCCCCTACAACGGCCCAAGAGGCCTCCCAGCGGTTCCCTAGGATGGCCCGAAGAGGCCAACAACACTGATGTCCCTATGGTGTTTGAAAGAGTTGGACATTTGCTTCAACACTGCCTTCCGACAGCCAAAGGCCCAAGATGCCCCCAACATTGCCCAAATATCGTCCAACATGCCAGTAGATCAGGGTGCGTACACGGCACAAGGCGACGTCAAAGACGGCCAAGATGGCCTCCACGACGCCCCTGAGACGGCAGCGGTTGGTCCCGAGACGTTCTCCACACGGCCAGGAGATCCCTCAGGCGCCCGAGGAGGTCTGCAAGCCAAGAGGCCAAGATCTCTGATGTTCCTATCCTGTCTCAACGGTCTTAGCGTTCTCGCCTTGTCGGGCTTGCGTCGCTCCAAGACGGGCACATGATCCCCATGGATTGCTCCAAGACGCCCCCAAGAGGCGCGCAGTGCTGCCGAAGAGGGCCCCAGAACAACTAAAACAACTCCATGGCGGCCCCCGAGAACTCCACGACGGATCTACAGCATCCAAAGAGGGACCCACAACTGCCAATGGAGGGCCCAACGCGGCCTCGGAAGGCCAAAAGGCCCCTCTGACGCCCAAAGAGGGCTCCAAGAGGACCTCTGGGAGGCAAACATCGCTGTGTCCCAGGTGTCTCTATGCGCGCAGCGTTTTCACATGTTCGGGCTTCTGGCGCCCCGAGGCTCAAGGCCCCCAAGTCGCCCCAAAACGGCCTAAGAAGTCCCCGAAAGGCCCACAAGACGGTCCATAAGGGTTCCGAAACGGCCCAAGAGGCCCCCAAGACGGCCCCGAAGACAGCCCCAGAGACCTCCAAGATAGGCCTACCAACACGGCGACCCAAAGCCAAAACGCCCCATTGACGCCCCCAGAGGCCCCTAAGAGATCCCCAAGAGGTCCGCAAGAGAACCCCCATGGCTGCCCCAGGCCAGCCCAGGATTCTCATGGCGACGCCACTGCGCGGCCAGAGCGGCCCGAGAGGCCTCCAAGATTGCTCGAAGAGGTTTCGAAAAGAGTATCAGGGACCCGGGACGGCCCAATATGGCCCCAGGATGTCCCAGGATGGCCCCGCCGCGATAGGCGTGGCACTTGGGCACCCCAAGGGGGAACCGCCAGGCGCGTTCGCATGTCAGTCTCCGCGCACAGTGGGCTGGGATGTCTCAGGCGGTTTGCTCGTTTCGGTCCCCAATGCATGTCTCTTCTGAGAGCCCCATGCTCACCGCTAGCCGTCTCCACCCCATCCACCTCAAATGCACTGCAGTAATCTGCTTTTCGAATCGGGAATTATGAGATAGAGCGAAGTGGGAATATACATAACAAGTTGTTACAGCTCTGAGAATACTCGCAACCAGCGCAATCCACGCAAAAGAGCGGCGTCGGCCTGGTCTTCGGGCCGCGCGCGCGCGAGGTGTGCCGCAGCACCCTCGATGCAGACGCGGGCCGCCACGCTGCTAACCAACCTGCCCTTCGCGGGCGTGGCCCCCGTAGAAGACGACCGCAGGGGGAAGTCCGAGGCGCCTCCTCGCCGGGCGGAGTGCCGCGAAAAGCGCCCGGGAAGGCCCGGGCCGCGCGTGGGGGCCGCCAGCGCGCCCCTGAGCTGGACGGGCGACCTCCGCGAAAGAGCTTCGCCTGAGGGCCGCCGCTGCGCGACTAGCCTGAGCATCGCCTTGGCCGCCGCTGACCGGATGACGACGGCCTCTGCGGCGTCCTTGCCCGCCGTGGTCTTGAACGTCCTGATCCGCAGCGCGATGGAGTCGCCGCGGTCGAGGACGTCGTCCGCCGTCAGCGCAGGGGCCTCGCCACCGCGCAGCAGGCCATCGAAGCTGATGAGCAGCAGGCAACCCACGTCGAACGCTCCGGCCTGCGCCGCCAGGCTCGCCGTGGCCGCGGCGATATCGGGCGCGAGCGGCAGCGCCCGCTCTGCAGGCTCCGCTCGACGCTGAACCTTCAGCAGCGCCCGCGACAGATCCAGCATCCGCCGCAGCTTGGGCAGCAGGAAGCACGCGCCCGCGACGGTGTTGCTCGCCGGCGCGACCTCCGCCCCTGCCTGCCAAATCGCCCCCAACAAATAGCCAGCGATCAGGCTGCCAGCGTCCTCCGCCTCGTCGCCCAGGGCGCGCGCCTGCTGAGGGCCCACCCCGTAGTGCCTCAGCAGGTCCTGCGCCGCGCGAGTGCACCTCGCCCGCGTCGCATACCCCACGCGCAGCGAGGTGAAGGTCTGCTGGCCCGCGGCCCGGCGATGCGGCCGCGGGCCCGCGCGGGAGCGCGGGGGGCCGAGCCTCGCCGCGCTTCCTGAGCCGTGAGCCACGCCACAGCTTGCGCGACGGCTCGTTTGCCGGGTTGTCCTCCGAGGCCACGTGGCCGATCAGCGGGCGCATGTCCGCCGCGATCGCCGCGGCCATCCAGCGCCTCAGCGCCGGCTGCAAACGGCGGCTGCTGCTGCGACCCTTGGTCACGATGGCCGCCGCGACTTGATTGTCGACGAAGTGGGGCCGCCGCGCGCAGCGCCGGGCTGACTTCCGCGCTCGCCAGCCACGCCGTACTCGGCACGACGCGCCACCGCCGCGCGAAGGGGCCCAGGCTCGAGCGAGGCCAGCCTCTTGGACGGCACGGCAGGCCGCAATCCAGCAGCGCGTCCGAGCCCCCCTTCTCCGCGCGGCCCAGGTGATGGAGGACGAGGCGCCCGGCTTCCTGGCGTTCGGGCCCCCCGAGCTGTCCTAGAAGCGGCGCTGGCCAATGTGCCGGGCCCCGGGCACGTGCAGGGGGCGCGCCAAAGCGGGCTCCGCCAAGAGGGCGCGCTGCAGAGCCCGCGCAACCGCATAGGCGCTGAAGCTGCTCCCGAGCAGGAAGGCCCCGGCGTTCGAGGCGGCCCGCGGGTTCGAGCCCTTCGTGGCTACAGCGGTGTAACCCACATCGAACCCGAGTAACCGTTCTCTTTCCGTGCAGCTTGGCAGCCTCCCTGGCGGCCTCGCAGAACAATCCTGGACGAGATTTTCCTCCTCGTACAGCGCAACGTGATAGCGGGGCGAATCGGCCTGCCAGCGCGCTCGCGCCTCGCCTGATGCCGAGGCCAGGCCGCGCGGCGCCGACGGGAAGCTTGGGGGCGGCCTGCAGCGCGCCAGCGTTGGGAAGGGGAGCGGGCGCCCGCCCCAGCGAAACCCCTGGTCCTCCCTCTCGATGTCCAGCAGCGGCCCGTTGTCTGCCATGACCTCGAGGTAGCAGCCCTCGTCGACATGGCGCAGCGGCGGCGCCACCTGGACCTGCCAGCAAAGCCAGAAGAGCCGCGGCCTGCGACGCGGCACCATGACCGACGAGCAGAGCTGGACATGGCCTTGAGGTTTTCGTCCGTCATGCTCGCCACGTTCTCGAGCAGCGAGTAGAACCGCCGCTCGAACGCCTGCTGCGAGAGCCGGAAGATCCTGGGCACCTCGTAGAACAAGGAGCTCTTGCGGCCATGCAGGCCTCCACCGCTCGCGTTGAGCCGCGAGAGGTCCTGGCACGGGCTGCCCGCGCCAGCGACGCACGCGGCCACCGTCTCCGAGAACATGTCAAAAAAGGTCCTGCACCATATTCTCGTCCACCCGCGTCACGTCGCCTCAGTCGATCGCGCCTGGCCAGCGCAGCCGGACAACTCGCCTGGCCTTCGCGTCGGTTTCGGCGGTGACATGGGCGACGGTCCAGACGGGCAACCTCGAGAGCGACACCGCGAGGCCGCCGATGCCGTCAACGAACCCTACGACTAGGACATTGGGCACCTTCAAAACGACTGACCTCGGGATCCTCGGGTTAGACACGGTCCAGGGGCACCGCGGGTCCCCAGGCATGTTGAGCAGCCGGGCGCCCGCGCCGAGGTGATCAGCGACCTGGCCCATGGACTTGAGCGCCGATGCCGCCTCCCCGCGGAGGCTCGTGGACGCGCAGACGCCGCCCCCGAACTCCGAGGCGTCCGAGACCGTGACCACCCCCTCGATGCGGGCGCGGGGAGAAGTGGCCGCTGTAGGCAGCAGCGTGAGGCCCAAGAGCTTCACAAACCGCAGCCCCCCAGGGATGTCATCTGAGTCTGCGTGGGGCGTCGCTCCGCTGGCCACCCCAGCAGCCCTTGAAAGTGGCGACAATTGCACAGATCGCAGCCCGAAGTGAGGAGGGAAGAGAGGAGGAGGCGGGCGGAGGAAGAAGACGCGACCGCAGTGCTCTATTCATAGCGAGTACCCAACGCAGGAGGGTTGGGAAAAAAACAAATTATATATTCCCCAAGAGTTTTTGAAGGATTGTGGCGTTTGCTGCTGTTTTTCTGCCTTCCGACGGCCCGAATGCCCCCAAAGATCAGCCAAGAGGCCCAATACGGCCCCAAGAGGCTCCCACGACGGCCCAAGAGGCCTCCACGACGCGCAAGATGGCCTCAAAGACGGCCTAAAAACCCTCCAAGACGTCCTCCAAGCAGGCCCGAAAAGGTCAAAACGGCCTCCAGACGGCCAAGGTGACAAGATGCCCACGTGTTCCCCGATGGCATTCCAAACCGATTCGGGTAACACATGGTCCGATAGTTTGGCAAGTTCGGCCTCAACGTTCGGCCACATAGGCGCTTTCACAAAGTCAGGGGGCGGTCTTCGATCCGCCGCCCCCTGTCGATTCATCGCAGGGGTGCCTGGCGTGCTGAATCCTCTCGGATTTGGTTTTGGCTCTTTCTCCAAAAGAGGGCCGCGTAAACCACCTCAGCGTCCACAAAAAATCCGCCAAGACGGTTCAAGATGGCCACGCTGGCCCAAGATGGCCTCCAAGATGGACACCAAGTTCGCCCAATATGGTCCAAGACGGCCTCCAAGACGGCCCAAGAGAATCCAAGATACCTCCAACTTCGCCCAATAAGCCTCCAAGCCGGCCCAACACGACCCAAAAGGCCTCTAAGAGGTCTTACAGGAGGACCCGAGGAGTCCAACATGATTGATTTTCCCAAGGTTGAAGGATTTTGGCATTTGCCTCTTTTCGGCAGTCCGACTGCTCAAGACGGCCCAAGAGGCCGCCAAGATCGTCCACGAGGCCTCCAAGAGGGCCCCATGACGGCCCAAGAGGCCTCCAAGACGGCCCCAAGATGGCACAAAGACTGCCCAAGAGACCTCCAAGACGCCCAAGATGGCCTCCAAGACGGCCCCGAAGCGCCTCAAGAGGACCTCAAGTCGGTTCAGAGAGGCCCCCAAGACGGCTCCCGACGGCGTACCAAGATGGCCGAAGTTGGCTCGAAACTGGCCCAAGACGGCCTCCAAGAGGGCCCCCAGAAGGCCAGAAAAAAAGCCCAAAACACTGATGTTCCATAGGTTTTTGAAGGATTTTGACGCTTGCTTCTTTTCGGCCTTCCGACGGACCGAGACGGCTCAAGAGCCCCCAAATATCGCCCAAAGATCGCCCACGAGGCCTCCAAGATGGACCCACAACGGCCCAAGAGGCCCCCAAGACGGCCCCGAGGGGCCCCCAAGACGGCCCAGGAGGCTTTTAAGACGCCCAAGATGGCCTCCAGGACGGCCCTGGAGCATTCCAAGAGGGCCCCAAGTCGGCTCAGAAAGGCCACCCAAACGGCTTCCGACGGCGTCGGACGGGCCAGGGGCCCACCAAGACGGCCGAAGATGGCACTAAAATGGCCCAAGACGGCCCAAGAGGCCTCCAAGAGGGCCTCCAGGAAAGCCGAAAAAGGCCCAAGTCATTGATTTCCCATGAGTTTTTGAAGGATTGTGGCATTTGCTGTTGTTTGGCCTTCCGACGACCCGAGACGGCCCAAGTGCCCCCAAAGATCGCCCAAGAAACCCAAGACGGCCCAAGAGGCCCCCAAGACGACCCAAGAGGCCTCCAAGACGCTCAAGATGGTCTCCAAGACGGCCCAAGAGCCCCCCAAGACGTCCTCAAAGAAGGCCCGAAAGGGTCAAAATGGCCTCCAGGCGGCCAAGATGACCTTCAAGATGCCCAGGTATTCCCCGAAGGCTTTCCAAACCGATTCGGGGAATATCAGGTCCGATATTTTGGCAGGTCTGGCCTCAACGTTCGGCCACATAGGCGCTTCCAAAAAGGCACTGGGGAGAATATGTGCCCACGAGTCTGGCCACCAAAACAAGCACACCGATCGAGACATCCTCAACATCTCCCCCCCCCCCTTGGGGGGCACAAGTGAGCGTCTCGCTCGAGACATCCTCCAAATCTGCTCAGAAATCTGAGGAAGTCGGGCATGCAAGCAAACAAACCGCTCGAACCATCCCCGCCATTTTGGCGCGAACGGAGGCCGTGAGATACCCCTGGCGCCCCCCCCTTGGGGGTGCTGATACCCGCGCATCGCTCAAGACATCCTCAGAATTTGCTCCGCCATCATCATCATCATCATCATCATCATCATCATCATCATCATCATCATCATCATCATCATCATCATCATCGTCGTCGTCGTCGTCGTCGTCGTCGTCGTCGTCGTCGTCGTCGTCGTCGTCGTCGTCGTCGTCGTCGTCGTCGTCGTCAACGTCATCGTCATCGTCATCGTCATCGTCATCGTCATCGTCATCGTCGTCGTCGTCATCATCATCATCATCATCATCATCATCATCATCATCAGCATCAGCATCAGCATCAGCATCAGCATCAGCATCAGCATCAGCATCAGCATCAGCATCATCATCATCATCATCATCATCATCATCATCATCATCATCATCATCATCATCATCATCATCATCATCATAGGTGGGCCGTCCTGAGGCCTTCTTGGGGGCCGCTGGGCCCATCCTGAGGCGGTGTCGGAGGCCTTGTGGGCCATCGTGGAATGTCAGGATACCGAGAAAGAGAGGACACCGAAAGCATGGTAAAACCCTAGCGCCAGCATTGTTTTTTGCTTCTCGGGGCGCTGATCTGGGGCCTCGGGCGCCATCTGGAGCCGGGAGGCGAACAATTTGAAATTTTGCTCCATGACCCTCCTTCTGAAAGCCATTGTGTGGCCGTCTCGGGAGCCTCGTGGGCCCTCTTGGGCGCCCCTGGGGGGCGTCATGGAGCCCTGCTAGCCCGTCCCAGAGCCTCACTGGGGGCCGTTGGGCCCGTCCTGAGGCGGGGTCGGAAGCCTCGTGGGCCGTCGTGGAGTGAGAATGTCGACAAAGAGATGGCACCGCAAACATTGTGAAACCCTAGCGAAAACAATGATTTTTGCTTCTCAGGGCACTCGGCTGGGGCCTGGAACGCCCACTGAAGCTTGCACGGGGCCGTCTTGGCGCAGCCTGGAAGCCTTCGGAGGCCGTTCGGAAAGCATCTTCGGCACTCTCGGGCCATGCTAGACCCAATGCTGATTTAGACATGTAGATGACGGTGACGACATTGGCAATGATTGCGATGACGGGTGGTGGTTTCTTCGTAGCAACAATGCTCTCCTGCCGACCGCTTCAACGTTGCTCATGCCAATGTAGGGTGAAACCCGGCCGCGTGCCCGTGACAGCGGCGCACGGGAGACCCTGCACTTCGCGCGATGAAGCGCCGCGCAAGCGGCAGCGCCCTGCAAGCCCCGCCACAGAAAAATCATGGTTTTCTTTTGATCGGCCGCCACACGAAGAAGGTAGGGCCACCACATAAAGAATCGTGGTGTGGAGGCCTAACAAAGTTCGGCTACAGAGCGGAAGCCCACGAACACTATGAACAAGTATCCTGGCGAAGAGCCCAACCATATGCAGCTGCGAGTACCGCCGTTGTGGGTATAGCCGTTGTGGGTATATACAACATATTATTTTCGTGCGGCGCTGTGAAATAAATCGAGACCTGGTTTGAATGTTGCTCGCTTTTGCCTTCAGGTGGATGCATTCACTCATCGTCTGTCGACTCACGTGCCTATCACCTCACATGCGACCTGTAGCGCCGGGGAATTCGTAGAGCCTCACGCCTCTACAACTGATCGCACAGTCGAGTGCAGGGAGATTCGGTTCCAATCTTGGCTGCTGAGCTGCTCAAATCTCGAGTGAACCTTCTAGTGGCAAGTCCCAGATAGGCCACCGAGCTCGGTGCTCTCGAAACTCTAGAAGTATGCTCAGCAACACTATAGATTGAATCGTGGAACGGCAACTCCCCGCCTGCGCGCAGGCAAACTGCTCCG
>CAUYUJ010020324.1:12500-50000 GCA_963575745.1 Prorocentrum cordatum | reverse complement strand
TCTGCTAGATGTACAGCAGTATATCCTGAGAGGATCTTGAATCAAAATTGCTCCTTGAGCGAAAACGGTTACGGATTGTGTGTTAGGCCTCTTTGAAGTTCGTTGGGATATCGTGCAAGGCCTCTCGGGGGCCTTTCGAAAGCAGTCTTAAAGCCTCTGGGGGGGGCGTTTTGGAGCCTCTTGGGCCCCCTTATGGGTCTCCTGGGTGCCTCTTTTGGGCCTCTTGGAGCCTCCTGGGGGCCTCTTGGGGCGGAAGGCTCGAATTGTCGGTTCACGTTCACCATCTTGGGCACCTCTTGAGGCCGTCCTGAAGCCCTCTTGGTCCGTCTTGGGCGCCTTTTGGGCCGTTTGGGTGCCCTCTTGGGCCGTCTTTTGGGCCTCGTGGGCCCTGCTGGGGCGAGGTTGGAGGCTTCTTGGACAGTCTTGGAGTGTCGATAACCCGAAAATAAAAGAACGCGAAAAAACATATGATAATGAACTTACTATCAATGATGTGCCCCCACGAGGCTTCCAAGCGGCCCCTAAGACCTTCCCAAGAGGCCCACAAATTACCCCCAAGAGGCCCCCAGGAGCGCTCGTCGTCGTCGTCGTCGTCGTCGTCGTCGTCGCCATTCAGGGTCGGCGGCACCGGCCGTAAGGCCTTCGCAATAACTACCTTACTATCAATGATGTTGGCCTCTCGGGGCCCTTCTCGGAGCGCTCTTGGGGCCTCTTCGGGGCCTCTTGGGCCATCATGGGGCCATCTTGGGCCGCTGAATGCGCTCTCGGGCCGTCCTGGCGGCATCTGGGCGTCCGCTGCGGGCGCCGAGGAAGACCCTCGAGGCGCAGGGAACGCCCAGGAGCGTTCAGAAAGACGCGCCGGCGCCCGGGACTTAAGTGGGTTAAGGGGGGGAAACGGGAGTTATGAAAATGTGGGGGCCCGGTCGCTGGTTAATATATATATATATACTGGAACCACGCGCGCGCTTCGCGCGCGCTTAGGTTCTAGTTACTCCCGCGACCACGCTCAACACCGCCAATGCCGCCACGGCTACCACCGCCCTTTCCGCCATCACCGCGGTCACGACCATTTCTGATTCCATGCCAATTCTGGGCATGACCAACCCATCCACAACGATTGCACTGTCCACGACCACTATAACGGCCATTGGTTCAACCTCTGCCTGTACCGCCACCAATATCACTACCATTGCCACTGCCATGAATCCACGACCACTATCACTACCACCACGGCAAGTGCCACCGCCACGACCATCCCAATCGTCGGTAGGACCACAATCGGCGCACGAACTGAAGCCAATTGCAGCCATCACCACCACGACCCCTCCAGGGCTCTCCTGGGGGCGTCTTCTGGGCCCCTTGGCGCTGTCTTGGGAGCCTTTTAGGGCTCTCTTGGAACCCTCTTGGGCCGTCTTGGGTCTCTGATGGAATGTCTTGGGGCCCTCTTGGGCCGTCTTGGAGCTCTCTTGGGCCCCTCTTGGGGGCCTCTTGGCCGAATTGGGGATCCCACTGCTTCTTCTCACATCCTCGTTATTCAGTATTCACTTCTCTTCGCCTATGCTCGTTTCCTCGCCCTTCCTCCCCTCGTCCTTTTGCGCGCTTTTCCTGCTCAGCCTTCCCTCTTCTTCCTCCTCGTCCTGATATTTTCTGCATCTGCCCTCCTTCCCCCTGCTCCTCCTCCCTTCCTCCTCTTCCTTCTCCCTCCCCCCCGCGTGGATCTCCGCAGGAGAAGCCTCCGGAAACTCTGGGAGGCCAGGTTCGTCTGGGGCGTTTTGGGGGCCTTTTGGGGCCTCCTTGGGACCTCTGGGGGCGGAGGGCTTGAAATATTCGTAGGGCATCCTCTCTGGGCCCCTGCTTGGGGCCGTCCCGGGTCCCTCTTGGGCCGTCGTGGGGACCTCTTGGGCTAGTCAGGGGCCCTTCTGGGCTGTCTTGGAACCCTCTTGGGCTGTCTTGGGGCGATCCTGGCGGCCTCTCGGGCCGTCTTCGTTCCCCTGGAAGGGCAAGAGGCGAATCCCTGGAAAATGTACGTTTTCCGAAGGGGACGGGGCCATTTTTGCATTCTGGGGCCCTCTTGGGAGGGCTCTTGGGGCCCTCTTGGGCTGTCTCGGGGGCTCCCGGGAGCCCTCTTGGAGCCATCGTCGGGGTCTTCAAGCTACATTTCGAGGCTCGTGCGCCCTCTTGATCTGTTTGGCGGCCTCCGGCGCCCTCGGGAGCCGTCCCAGGGGCGCCCCAGAGGCCCCGGTACCCCCATGCGCGCTCGAGGTCGCGGTCCCGAGCCCCCAGTCGTAGCCAGGCTTGATCGGCCAACTCATGTAATCTCATTTTGGTCGCGTCCTACTACGTCCAGGGACTCCCTTGCAGGCCCTGCGCAAGCCTCGGAATCGTATAGAAGGGGAAGTACGAAAACGCAGAAATCATTAATTAATTCCCTTTAAGTATTCATCGATTAGAGGCCCTCAAAGGCTTCCTGGGTTTTTTGGGGGAGGTGATAGGGTCTGAATTGTGGTCTGTTGTGCAAGAGTAGACCGGGGGCCAAACTTGAAAAACAAAAAAAAGGAATTGTGGGATGTCCATTTTTCCAGTTCCTCGGCGCTGTTCGGCGCTGTTTTTTGTTTGTGCCTCGCGGGTTTTGGTAGCCGGGCCCCTCAGGGGTGTGGCTTCCGGACCCCCTGGGGGTTCTGGAGGCCTCCTGGAGGCCTGGAGAGCCGTCGGAAGGGTTTCTCAGGCTGCGCGGGAGCGTGTTGGGCCGTTCTTTGCGTTCTGGGGGTTCCTTGGGGTCGTCTTGGGCTGTCCTTGGGCGTCTTGGGGGCCCCCCCGGAAGCCGGGAGACGCGGTACCGGCCAGATGTCAGGGGATGTGGGGGATCTCCGAGTCGGAGTCCCACTTTGAAAAAGAAACGGGAATTCTAGGCATTCCTTTCTCCCAACCCTCCTTGGATGGGTATTCGTTTTGAATAGAAGACTGTGGTCGCGTCCCTCCTCCTCCTCCTCCTCCTCCTCCTCCTCCTCCTCCTCCTCCTCCTCCTCCTCCCGCCTCCCGCCTCCTCCTGCCCTCTCTTCGCCGACGATGGGGGCTATCTGAGCGAGACCTCGCCGTCCCTTGGAGGCTCCGATCTGCGAAACTGTCGCCACTTTCGAGGGCTGATGGTGGGTCCTGCGGAGTGAGGCACCGCGCAGATCTGAGCGAGACCTCGCCGTCCCTGGGGGGCTGCGATCTGCGAAACTGTCGCCTCTTTCGAGGGCTGCTGGTGGGTCCTTCGGAGTGAGGCACCGCGGGGACCCGAGCGAGACCTCGCCGTCTCTGGGGGGCTGTGATCTGCGAAACTGTCGCCTCTTTCGAGGGCTGCTGGTGGGTCCTGCGGAGCGAGGCACCGCGCAAATCGGAGCGAGACCTCGCCGTCCCTGGGGGGCTGCGATCTGCGAAACTGTCGCCACGTTCGAGGGCTGCTGGTGGGTCCTGCGGAGTGAAGCACCGCGCAGATCTGAACGAGACCTCGCCGTCCCTGGGGGGCTGCTATCTGCGAAACTGTCGCCACTTTCGAGGGCTGCGGGTGTGTCCTGCGGACTGAGGCACCGCGCAGATCTGAGCGAGACCTCGCCGTCCCTGGGGGGCTGCGATCTGCGAAACTGTCGCCACTTTCGAAAGCTCGGGGTGGGTCGTGCGGAGTGAGGCACCGCGCAGATCTGAGTGAGACCTCGCCGTCCCTGGGGGGCTGCGATCTGCGAAACTGTCGCCACGTTCGAGGGCTGCTGGTGGGTCCTGCGGAGTGAAGCATCGCGCAGATCTGAACGAGACCTCGCCGTCCCTGGGGGGCTGCTATCTGCGAAACTGTCGCCACGTTCGAGGGCTGATGGTGGGTCCTGCGGAGTGAGGCACCGCGCAGATCTGAGCGAGACCTCGCCGTCCCTGGGGGGCTGCGATCTGCGAAACTGTCGTCACTTTCGAAAGCTGCTGGTGTGTCCTGCGGAGTGAGGCACCGCGCAGATCTGAGCGGGGCCTCGCCGTCCCTGGGAGGCTGCGATCTGCGAAACTGTCGCCACTTTCGAGGGCTGCTGGTGGGTCCTGCGGACTGAAGCACCGCGCAAATCTGAGCGGGACCTCGCTGTCCCTGGGGGGCTGCGATCTGCGAAACTGCCGCCACTTTCGAAGGCTGCTGGTGTGTCCTGCGGAGTGAAGCACCGCGCAGATCTGCGCGAGACCTCGCCGTCCCTGGGGGGCTGCGATCTGCGAAACTGTCGCCACTTTCGAAGGCTGCTGGTGGGTCCTGCGGAGTGAAGCACCGCGCAGATCTGAGCGAGACCTCGCCGTCCCTGGGGGGCTGCGATCTGCGAAGCTGTCGCCACGTTCGAGGGCTACTGGTGGATCCTGCGGACTGGGGCACCGCGCAGATCTGAGCGAGACCTCGCCGTCCCTGGGGGGCTGCGATCTGCGAAACTGTCGCCACTTTCGAGGGCTGCTGGTGGGATCTGCGGAGTGAAGCACCGCGCAGATCTGAGCGGGACTTCGCCGTCCTTGGGGGGCTGCGAGCTGCGAGACCGTCGCAACTTTCGAGGGGTGCTTGGAGGGGCAGCATAGCGATCTGCGGAACTGTCGCCAATTTCGAAGACTGCTGGCGGGTCCTGCGGAGTGAGGCACTGCGCAAATCTGAGCGGAACCTCGCCGTCCCCGGGGGGCTGTGATCTGCGAAACTGTCGCCTCTTTCGAGGGCTGCTGGTGGGTCCAGCGGAGTGAGGCACCGCGCAGATTTGAGCGAGACCTCGCCGTCCCTGAGGGGCTGCGATCTGCGAAGCTGTCGCCACGTTCAAGGGCTACTGGTGGATCCTGCGGACTGAGGCACCGCGGGGACCTGAGCGAGACCTCGCCGTCCCTGGGGGGCTGCGATCTGCGAAACTGTCGCCACGTTCGAAGGCTGCTGGTGGGTCCTGCGGAGTGAGGCACCGCGCAAATCTGAGCGGGGCCTCGCCGTCCTTGGGGGGCTGCGATCTGCGAAACCGTCGCAACTTTCGGAGGCTGGTGGCGGGTTCAGCGGAGCAAGGCACCAGGCAAATCTGAGCGAGACATCGCAATCCTTGTGGGGCTGCGAGCCTCACGAACGCCGCTCGCAGAAATATATGCGCCCATGTCACGTCATCACCTCCGTATGACGTCTCCCAAGCTACTCATGCCCCGCATTGCGCAGGGGTTTGGTACGTCGCCAGGGTCATGTCCCAACCCTCCTTGGTTGGGTATTCGTTTTGAATAGAACACTGTGGTCGCGTTCCTCCTCCTCCTCCTCCTCCTCCTCCTTCTTCTCCCGCCTCCCGCCTTCCTCTTGTCTCCTGTCGCCTTGTGGGTGCCGCGTGAGTGTGCGTGCGCATCTTGCATGCGGTACCTCTTATGTGCATCCTGCATGGGGTGCTGCGATCTGCGACATTGTCGCCACTTTCGGGGGCTGCTGGTGGGTCCTGCGGACTGAAGCACCGCGCGGACCTGCGCGAGACCTCGCCGTCCCTGGGGGGGGGGCTGCGATCTGCGACACTGTCGCAACTTTCGAGGGCTGCTGGGGGGTCCTGCGGAATGAGGCACCGCGCGGATCTAAGCGAGACCTCGTCGTCCCTGGGGGGTTGCGATCTGCGACACTGTCGCCAATTCCGAGGGCTGCTGGTGGGTCCTGCGGACTGAGGCACCGCGGGGACCTGAGCGAGACCTCGCCGTCCCTGGGGGGCTGCGATCTGCCACACTCTCGCCACTTTCGAGGGCTGCTGATGGGTCCTGCGGAGTGGGGCGCCGCGGCGACCTGAGCAAGACCTCGCCGTCTCTGGGGGGAGGGGATCTGCGACACTGTCGCAACTTTCAAAGGCTGCTGGTGGGTCCTGCGGAATGAGGCACCGCGCAGATCTGAGCGAGACCTCGCCGTCCCTGGGGGGCTGCGATCTGCGACACTGTCGCCTTTCGAGGGCTGCTGGTGGGTCCTGCGGACTGAGGCACCGCGGGGACCTGAGCGAGACCTCGCCGTCCCTGGGGGGCTGCGATCTGCGAAACTCTCGCCACTTTCGCGGGCTGCTGGTGGGTCCTGCGGACTGAGGCACCGCGGGGACCTGAGCGAAACCTCGCCGTCCCTGCGGGGGCTGCGATCTGCGACACTGTCGCCAATTTCAAGGGCTGCTGGTGGGTCCTGCGGACTGAGGCACCGCGGCGACCTGAGCGAGACCTCGCCGTCCCTGGGGGGGGGGGGCTGCGATGTGCGACGCTGTCGCCGATTTCGAGGGCTGCTGGAGTGTCCTGCGGACTGAGGCACCGCGGGGACCTGAGCGAGACCTCGCTGTCCCTGGAGGGCTGCGATCTGCGCCACCGTCGCCACTTTCGAGGGCTGCTGGTGGGTCCTGCAGACTGAGGCACCGCGGGGACCTGAGCGAGACCTCGCCGTCCCTGGGGGGCTGCGATCTGCGACATTGTCGCCACTTTCGAGGGCTGCTGGTGGGTCCTGCGGATTGAAGCACCGCGGGGACCCGAGCGAGACCTCGCCGTCTCTGGGGGTCTGCGATCTGCGACACTGTCGCCACGTTCGAGGGCTGCTGGTGGGTCCTGCGGACTGAGGCACCGCGGGGACCTGAGCGAGACCTCGCCGTCCCTGGGGGGGGGGCTGCGTTCATAACCACCACGACGCCCTTATACCTTCATCGGGGGCCTGCGAGCCTTCCGATTGCTGCCTACAAAATCACATGCGTCCATGTTACGTCATCACACCCGTTGTAGCAATCCTGATGTGTTTGCGCCCCGTATTGCGCAAGGGTTGGGCACGTCGCCAAAGTAATTTCCCCAACGAATCATGAATCTTCGAGGGTCGGAAGCGGGAATACGTCAGAAGGCGAAAACAAATGAAAAAAGACATGGGAAATCAACGAGTTTACCCTCTGTGGGCTCTCTCGGGACGGCTCTCGCAGCTCTCTTGGGCTGTTTGGGGCCTCGTCGGGGTCTTGAGGCCTCTCAGGGATCGGGGGTGTGTTGGGGGCCTCTGGGGGGTCCCAGAGGCCTCTCGGAGGTCGCTGGAAGCCTCCTGCGGGGCTGTCCTGGGCGCCTCTTCGGCAATCCTGGAGCCTTCTTGGCTCGTCTTGGGGCCGTCCTGAGGGTCTCATGGGTGGTCTTGGGGCGGTCTTGGGAGCCTCTTCGGCGCTCTTGCACCATTGGAAGCTCGAAGCGCGAGAAGCCAAAAGGATGGCAAAAACACATGGAAATCGACTATGTGGGCCTCTTCGGGCCGTCCCGGGACGCCTCTCGGACCTCTCTCGTGGTCTCTTGGAGGCCACCTGGGAGCCTCGAGAGCCGTCCGAAGGCTGACTTGGGCTGTTTGGGAACGTCTTGGACCATCTTTTCGCATTCTGGGTGCCCCTGGGAGGCGTCTTGGGCCCTCCTGGGGCGCTGTGGAGGCTCCCCGGAAAGGCCTCTTGGGCTCCTGGGGGGCGTTCTTGGGCGGTTTAGGCGTCTCGTGAGCCGTCTTGGGGCCCTCTTGGGGTCTCATCCTCGACCGGCTTGGGTGCCTCTTGGGCCGTCTTGGATGCAGTGGGCGCCCACAAGGCAAACACGCCAGAAATATAAGTTTTCCCATCGGAAATCGACGATGTTTGCTCATTGGGCCACTCTCGGGGTGCCTCTTGGGGCGTCTTCGGGGCCTGTTTTGCTGTTTTTTTTCTGGTCTCATGGGGGCCCCTCATCCCGGTCTCTCAACCCTGTTCATGCTTTCACCTTCCTCATCCATGTTCATGTTATTTGTGTTTCCTCGCCGCCTTCCTTACTCCAACCTGGGCACCCTCCTCCAGTCTCCAAGTCGCGGCGAAAGGTCTGGTCACACCCTGCATGCCAGTTGTAGTCATTTTCTTCGTTGACCATCTGATGGTGTCGCTGTCGTTCCCGTCGCACCCGTCGTCCATTGAGACTCGCCCTCGCGCCCAAACACTCACCGACAAACGCTCCCAGCGAGACGTGCCAAAAAAAATGAGATACACATGTGGGGACCACCGCGCTGAAACATTGCTGGCCCGGCCCCGAGGCCTGGCGAGGGCCCCTGGAGGCCGGGAGCGATGACAAACAGATGTCTGCGGGCGTGAATTAAAGGGGGGGGCGACACAAGTTGGGGAAGAGACGTGCATCTATCGTGCCCCTTGTGGGTCCCAGGGGGCCCCTTGAGGGCCGCTTGAGGCAAAAGGTACACCTTTCTTCGATCGACGCCCGATGTCTTTATTTGTTTCGAGAGGCCAGATGTCTGGACAGGGATCGAACAATGTCGTCATTACGTCGAAGGGTCCCGTTGTCCCTTGCCCCCGGGCGCGCCGCCGAATCTGGTCTTTGGGTCATAACTAGGGTCTCCGGCGGCGTTCGGAACGATCCGGGCATCCCGGGAACGCCCTCGGCGAGGCACAGCTGCTGACAAGCATCCCGAGGCTGCAATAACGGCCGAACACCGACGAAACACACCACCTCGAACCTCGAACCTCGAACTCCCTTCGTCCCTCCCCCTGGGCCGCCGACAACGGCGACGACGAACGCACGGCACGGCGACGGCGGTGGTGGCGTCGCTGGTCGAGGTTCATTCCTCCTCCTCCTCCTCCTCCTCCTCCTCCTCCTCCTCCTCCTCCTCCTCCGCCTCCTCCTCCTCCTCCTCCTCCTCCGCCTCCTCCTCCTCCTCCTCCTCCTCCTCCTCCTCCTCCTCCTCCTCCTCCTCCTCCTCCTCCTCCTCCTCCCCTCCTCCCCTCCCCCTCCTCCCCCTCCCCTCTCCCTCCCCCTCCACCTCCCCCTTCCCTTCCCCTTCCCCTTCCCCTCCCCCTCCCCCTCCCCCTCCCCCTCCCCCTCCCCCTTCCCCCTCCCCTCTTCCTCCCCCTCCCTTTCCCCTTCCCCCTTCCCCTTCCCCCCTTCCCCTCCCCCTCGCCCGTTCCCCGTTCCCCGTTCCCCGTTCCCCGTTCCCCGTTCCCCGTTCCCCTTCCCCTCCCCCTCCCCTCCTCCTCCTCCTCCTCCTCCTCCTCCTCCTCCTCCTCCTCCTCCTCCTCCTCCTCCTCCTCCTCCTCCTCCTCCTCCTCACTCCTCCTCACTCCTCCTCACTCCTCCTCACTTCTCACTCCTCACTGCTGCTCCTCCTCCTCCTCCTCCTCCTTCCCCCCCTCTTCCTCCTCCTCCTCCGTCTCGTCCTCCTTCTCCTGGCTCAAACCGTTTTAGCTCAAGCACGGGTGGCCCAAGGCATCGTTCCCAGTTGGGCTCGAACTAGCCATGGAACGCCCAGCCAATTGCCTTCTCGTGGCGCGTGGGGGGCTCCCACCACAGAACCGTTCTTAAGATAGTTGTTCTCGGTGTGGGATGGCAAGAATGGGCGAATTCGGGTTATCGCAATTATGTATTTCAATGATCGCACTTTCCCGACGACACGGGCGGACGGAGCGCGGCTGTGTTCGTCGTGGTGCTCTCATTGGCCTTCTTCTTCGGCATCCCGTCCGCAACCGAGGGGCACGGGGGCTTCGAGCCCATCTAAGACCCACTCGGGCGGCGGCCTTTTCGATGGAGCGTGGGTCTGGGAGCTATTTCAATTCAGTGCACTTCACTTCTCATGTATCCATCTGGTTGTATTGAAGGGGTGAACACACCGTCGCTCGCTTGCTGTGTTGTGGTCCTTTGGTATTGGCTGTTGGTGAGGCTGTCTGTGGAGGAGGCGATCCGTTTGGGTTGCCCGATGACCAGTGGTGTTCTCACCCTGATAAAGGGCCGTATCGAGTCGAATTCATCTCAGCTTAACCTCTGCCATGCTGTGTGATTTTCTGCACCGTGGGCGCTGTCACTGTCTGGAGGGACCCATCCGCGGTATCATCTCGGTGTTCCACGGGCTTCTCTTTCAGCAGGCCATCTTGTTCAGCGGGCCTTCTTCCATGGCCTTCAGTTCCACGGCTTGAAGTGCGTCTCCTTCTTGTTCGTCGGCTTCTACGGCAAACTCAAAGTGTGTGTGTGTGTGTTGTCGTAAATTGTATCGCTACGCGATGGCGGAATTCCTGGCGGAATCCTCCTCCTCCACCTCCTCCTCCTCCTCCTCCTCCTCCTCCTCCTCCTCCTCCTCCCCCTCACGACGGCCGGGGTCCCGGCTCGCTGTGCAGGTCAGCGTTAGCCTGCGCCAGGCCCTCCAGCTCGTCCACGGTGGCCCCGTGCGTGGCCTGGCTCGGCGCCGCCAGATCGAGCTTCGAGGCTCGAGGCTCGAGGTTCGAGCTTCGAGGTTTTCGGGCGCTCTCGTCGGTCCTTGGCGGCTTTTCGAAGTTCGAGGTTCGAGGTTTTCGGACGCGTTCGTCGGTCCTCAGCAGTTTTTTCAGCCTCGGGGTCCGAGTTGGAGGTTCGAGGTTTTCGGACGCTTTCGTCGGTCCTCGGCGTGAGGAGTGAGGAGGAGTGAGGAGGAGGAGGAGGAGGAGGAGGAGGAGGAGGAGGAGGAGGAGGAGGAGGAGCAGGAGGAGGAGGAGGAGGAGTGATGATGATGATGATGATGATGATGATGATGATGAGGAGGAGGAGGAGGAGGAGGAGGATGAGGGAGGAGGAGGAGTGAACCTCGACCAGCGACGCCATCATCGCCGTCGCCGTGCGTTGTTCGTCGCCGTTGTCGGCGGCCCAGGGGGAGGGACGAAGGGAGTTCGAGGTTCGAGGTTCGAGGCTTGCGGGTGTTTTTCGTCGGTGCTCGGCGGCTGTGGCAGCCTCTGGATGCTTGTCAGCAGCTGTGCCTCGCCGAGGGCGTTCCGGGGGTGCCCAGATCGTCCCGAATGGCCGCCGGAGACCCGACTTTATGACTTATGACCCAAAGATCAAATTCGGTGGTGCGCCCGGGGGGGAGTGAGAAGGAGAAGGCCTTCTCTATGGTTGACCCAAAAGGGGTCCAGTGAAAAGGGGGTGATGCAATAGATTTGGTGCATATATTCGTGGGCTTACAGTAGCTTTGGGGTGTGCAGTACATTCCAGTGCGAAAATGTGTGGCTGGATGTCCGCGTGCAAACACGTTGGTCCAACACAATGCAATGCAATTCTCTGGCGCGATGCATGTGCAATACAGTTGCCCCAAATCTATTGCACCAGCCCCGTTCACCTGGACCCCCTTGTGGGCCACGAGGTTGAAAGGTTCATTTGTTGAATTCAATTAAATAGCAAACGGGCTTGCCCCAAACGTAGCTTTTGCAAATATCGCACATATAATGGGTTACCTAAAATTATGCTGCAAAGCCCTTGGAATCCAACGCGTTGCGGAATGAGCGAAGCTCACAGGGGATAGCAAACGCTCGCGCGAGAGGAGGCACATAACTATTACCCCCGTGGCCTCTCCTCCTCGCCCGCGCCTCCTCTGCGCTGCGACCCCTCTCTTAGGACGATTGGTTCGGGATTTGCTGGCCCCCCCATCTATATTGGCAGCTCGCCGAAAAACCGCCGCCCACATTCAAGAGGGGGCGACGTGGAAGGAAGACGGGAGAGAGAGAGGAGGTCAGGCAATCGGACTCTTTTCCACATGATGATGCTTTTGTTCTCAGCGAGGGAACCCCCCAAACTCTGATCAGACCAGCTTCGTTGAGACGCGACGGTGGGGCGTGTGTTGTGGGTGTGGGCGTTTATTTGTGGCGTCTGTGTCTACTGTTAGGTGGCATTCCGCCCATTGTGTCCTAAGCTGCCCCCCCGTCGAAACTAGCAGGCGCTTCGATAGCGCGCCAACGCAACCCATGTATGAGATAGGCCTGCATTCCTGCTGAATGGACGGCACCAGGCTTGAACGCCAGACCCCTGGGCTACGCAAGCTGAGAGACTCTCCTGGGCAACGCGCGCCGCCGCATGAAACACTCGGCCGATGGCGCCCCTAAATAGCACGCAGTGCGTAAAGTTGGGCTCGCGGCTGCATTGCAGCCCTCTCTTGATAAACCTCAACGGCTGCTGGCATGTGGCATGCTGATGCCACGCCTCACCCGTCTACTTTTTCAGCTTCAACTGCAGCTTAGGCTTCGCGCTCGCAGCGGTCTCTGCCGCTGGTGGCGCGCTCGCACCCGCAGCGCTCGCACTGTGCGATGCTGCTGGCTGCGCAGCGGCGCTCGTGGAGGCGCCGTCCGCGGCGGCAGCCTCGCGCTCGCTCAGCTTAGCCTGCAAAGTCGGAGGCGGCTCCTCGACGGTGACACCAAGCCGCTCAGAGATGTATTTTTTAGATGTCCAAACAGACTTGCCTACAAGTGCGGCGTTCGTGAGAATCGCTGTAGACATAAGCGTGGCTCCTTCTTTAAAGGTAGACTTGATGGCCGGCAGATCTTCGATGAGACTCTTGAGCCCACGTGACTGGGACTCCGAAATCCACTGCAAGGAAACCTTCGCAAGCTCGTCAATGATGCGAGCAGCGGAGGGAAGAGCTGAAATGAACGCCTCGACCTGCTGGAATACTGCATTGTGTTTCGAGTCTTTTTCACCCGACGCCAGCCGCATGTTCTGGTCGAACGTCAAGGCCTGGACGAGAGGCCGATAATGTTCTCCGGATCCCTGTACTTCCTGATGAAGGCTGTCATGCACATCGGGTCGAGCTTCTCCACTAGCTCTTGGAACGAGGTGCCCCGCTGCACCATGAGCGCCACTCTCCACTCCTGCACCTCGGTCTTGGTGGACACTGGCTCGATCAGCGACTCGACGAGACGCAGGGCACTGGTACTTTGCATGCACCCGACGGCATTGCCTGCGAGCACCTGTTCCGCAGTGACCTTGATGGACCTGCACGCCTTCGCCGACTCGACGAGCGCGCTGACCGCTGGAGGCAAGGCCCCGACGAGCTCGGCAATGACGAAGAAGAAGTTCTGAGTTGCGAGCTCGCACTTCGGTGATCCCACGATTGGCCTGACCGCGGAGAGGATCACGCCCTCCGACGACATCTTCGAAATACAATCGACAATCTCTTGAAATGGATGTGCCCTGCTCCCAGAATTCGCCTTTGGCGCGACCTGCACTTTCGACTCTAACTCCCAAATCTCCGACCACGAAGCAAGCCTGGACTCGTCGCACCTCTTCGCGGTGTGGGCCTTCGCTTCGCAGACTTTCACTGCGACCTCGCAGCGCTGCGAGGCCTCCTTGAGGACGGCCCTCTCCGCCGCAGGGATGTCGAACTGCAGCGAGGTGTTCGCGGCGCCCATGGCGATGATGAAGATAAGGCATCGGAATGCAAGTCGGAGGCCACGTCCACATAGCTCGAGAAGTCATCGCTGAAGATGGAGCCCACGAAACCAGCGAGCCCGCCCGAGAAGTCGACGACGACCTGCTGCGCGCGGAAGATGTTCGACACCAAGTCGCCCTTGAGCTTGTAGAGTTGCTGGCCCTCGTGGTCGCCCTCGTCGTCGACGGCGTCCATGTACTTGCTGAACGTTGCCGCGGAGTTGGACATGATGACGTCTTGGAGCGCCGAGAAAGTACGTTCCACTGCGCTGGCGCTGCCTTGCTCCTGCGCGTGGCCCAGGGGCCCAGGATGCCCACGCTCATGCAACAGCCCCCGCCCCCGAAACGGTGACCTCCAAGCCGAGTGCACCCAGGAGATTTCTTCGGGGATGGGGACACAACACAAATGGAGTGTAGGAATCGCACGGGCCCCGATGCCTCGACGTTGGCGTACTTCTCCAGCTCGTGCACGCACTTCGCCACATCGTTGACGACGTTGTCCGCCAGGGATGCGCCGTTTCCCCCGCCGCGCCCTGGAATTGGAATGCGCTCCCAGGCGACCTTGGCATGGCTGACGTTACCGCCCGACACCTTCATGTAGCACTGAAGGCGGTTGCCGATCTTGCCCTTGTGAGAGGCGAGATGAATCCCTTCGGGGCGAAGGCCCCTGGGTAGCTTGTCCCCTGCACTGGCCCCCAAGACCCTCCCGAAGAACCCCATCGAGTACAAGTCGGCAGCGCACTGAGGGGTCCAGCCCATGACAACGTCGATCATGCTGTTGCCCGTGTCCAAATCTGCGATGTTGACCTTTTGGGGGCGGGGGCCCAATGAACTAACCCTTCCCACCTCACCCCCCCCCGCCCTCGCCCTCGAAATGAGGGGCGCAGGAGGGGGAGGCCAGGATGGGATGGGGAAGCCAATTGGGCGCCCCCCGTAACCCACCTTCCCAACCGTGCACTCGCCAGACTTCATCAGCTTGGCGAAGTCGTCGCGATTGGGCTTCTTGACCATCTTGTCGATGAAGCTCGCCACGAGGTTCACCTGACAACTCGACACAAAAGCCTCCGAGCACCCAGACTTCGCCAGGGTCGCCACCGAGAAGTGGTCGCAGCAGTCGTCGTACTTCGCCACCTTCAGGGCCATGACCTCGTTGGCAATGTCACCCGTCGACAGCAAGGTGAACACGGTGCTCGACAGCATGTTGGCTTGGGCCCCTTGGGGACAGGACTTGAATCTGTCGTTGAACTTGCCTGGCAAGCCGTCCAGCTTCTCCACGAAGTCCTGCGGCCGATCCTTGAACAGATCCAAAGTCTCCTTCATCGTGTAAATGTCTACGCTTTTCTTGAAGAGCTTCTCGGGCACCTCCGCCGAGTCGGCCACCCCGACGGAGGCTGCTGCTTTGGCTGCGTTGGCAGCCAGCTTCGTGCGCTGGTTCTCGAAGTCCCTCTTCTTGTACTTCCCGCTCCACAGGATGTCAGCCGAGAAGTACTCATCCGCATCGTTCAGCGCTGCTTCTGCTGCCCCGGCGGCGGACAGGTCACCTTCAGAAATGCGCTTCCTCTTGCGCTCCCCTCTCGCCGACAGGAGGCAGCGCTCCACCCTTTGAGGGGCGTTGGGCGCGGGCGTGCAGATCGTCGAGCTTGCGATGCTGGAGTCCACGTCGCTCAGTCTAGCAATGTCATGGTCATGATCAGGATCCTCGTCGAAGGCTTCATTGGGCAAGGACCAAGACCAAGAGCTCGACAGGGGTCGCTGGCTCCTCGGAATCGAGCGGTGGGTCGCAACTGGCGGGAAGGACGTCTTGCCCAAGACGCGGCGCTCAGGCGTGCCAAGGGCACCCTCTTGCACATTCTCTGCGTGGCGCTGTTCAGCCGCTGCCTGGTCAACGTGCCCCTCCACGACCATCTGTTTTGCGACGTCTCTCTTGCCGCGCCTGTGCCTGTGCGATCCTGCTGGCAAATCTGGTTGGACGACGACCCGCCCGCCGTCGGCATCCTCGATCTCGAAACCCATGGTCTTGGTGATGCACTCCTCCAGTTGGTTCTCGGTCGGGAAACTGAGCCCCTTGATCCTCGCGAACTCCTTCAACGGAGTGCAGGTACCCTCCTCGGCCGCCTCTCTAAACGATTGCTTCTCAACGCTGGTCTTGGACTTTGTATTGGCTGAATCGGTGTGGGCGAACTTGCACCCTCCTGTGACCTTCTCTGCGCGGAGCCTCTGGTGGCGCTCAGCCTCGCCCTCTTCCTCTGCGAGTTTTCTGTTGACCTCTTGTTGGCTCGTGCCTTTCTCGTAGTAGCGGTTGCGCACGTACCCGCATCCACCGCATTCAGCGCCCATCGGTACCCAGAGGCCCGTCTTGTTGCTCTTCTCGCCATTCGTCCACCACAACGGCTCTGTCCTGCCATCTTTGGCGTCCGTCTCCCAACCGTGAGTGTTCTGGTGGCAGGTGCTGCAGGTGGCCATTCGGACGTCGAGATACGGGATACCACCATCTGCCTCCTCCTGCTGCTTTGACTTCTTGCTGGCGGCCCTGGAAGCCTTGGGGGGCTCGCTGGATGCCCTCTTCCTTGCCACTCCCGACCCTGCCGCGTCGCTGACAGGCGCCCCATCCGCGAGCTCTGCACTCCTGCTGGTCTGAAGGAGAAGATGCAGTCAGCAAGAAAGAAACAACTGGGGTTCGCCTTGCCCCTGGAACCCAGAGTTGGACCAAAACGGCAACGGCTGAATGACCTCACGAATGAGGTGCGGTAATGGGCAGCCAATGCAATGCATCGAGGAGTGCTATACTAATGCAATGCAAATGCAATGCTGCGATGCAATACTACAAGCAATGCAAGCCAATGCAACGCACCGGGGAGTGTAATACTACTACGCCGTAGGCGAACAGGATGCGAATGCAATGCTAATGCAGCGGCATAAAGCTTTAGAAACAGTTCAGGCAAGTAAGTAAGTGGAGTAAGTAAGCAAACAGTAGCAGGTAATGACGTAAGTAAATTAAGTAAGTGCATACAGTACGTAATTGAATAAAGTAAGCACGTAAAGTGATACAGTGACAAGTAAGTCAAGTAACGTATTGGATGTAAGTAAGTCAACGAGTAAGTAAGTGAAGTACGGCACGCATTAGAGCATGTGCGTGGGTAAATGAGTAAGTAAGTAGAGTAAGTAAGTAAACGAGTAAGTAAATGAAGCAAGTAAGTGAGTAAACAATTATGTAATTACGTGAGTAAGTAAGTAAGTAAGTGAGCTAGTAAGTAAGTAAACGGGTGAGTGCGTAAGTGAGGGAACTTAAAGAAGTACGCAGCACGCCTTGACGACGCGAGCCAATGGGCTCGCATCGTCGTGGACTGGTGTGGGCTCGGGTTCGAGTCGTCCCGAACTGATGTGGGCTACTTCTCGGGTCGTCCTGGGCTGCTGCGGACTTGGGCTCGAGTCGCCCTGGATTGTCGTGGGCTTGGGTTCGGGTCGCTCCTCCGGAACGAACACAGAGAGATGGATGCGGAGTGAAGGCCGTCAGGCATCAAGGTATGCGAGGGGATGGCGTGGAGAGATTGGGGGAACGGATTTATCATGGGCCCTGCGAGCGAGCGAATCCCTGCTGGGGCTGTCTGCTGGCTGCGGTTGGCGGCTGGCGCCACGATGCAGCAATGTTATAATGAGCCGAGCGCATTCCAAAATGACGTATCTTGGAAAAGGAGGGTGGAGAAGCAGGAGAGGGAGGAGGAAGGGAAGGGGAGGGGGGTGGATGGGATTGGGGAGAGGGCTGGAGCAGGAGAGGAGTTCGAGAAGGGGAGGGCCACGGCGTGCCCTGCCACGCAGCACTCTCACTAGTCCACCGTGCTCAGACTCAGAACCCTGGCTCGGAGCCCGTTGATGTTAGAGGCGGCCAGAGCGTCGTCCTGGGTGATAGTGGAGCTGGCCGTGCTCTGGACATTCACGAGCTTGTTCCGAAGTAAGAACGCCCTGTGCTTATAGAACTTGGCGCGAAACTTCCAAACGAGGATGTCCTTGAACAGGGCCTTGAAGCGCTTTCTCGTGATAGGCCTCACCTTGGAAAGGAACCTAGGATTGGGAAGCTTCGGAAGTGGCGCGGGGGGGCATCCCTGAAATGTGGAAGAATGTCAGCCGATTACTGGAGACAATAATCTCGAAGCAGAAACGGCCATCAGGGGCATCGATGAGAAACGCATGTTGTAATGATGACCTTCATGATGATGACGTTGATAATGAAAGTGGTATCGATGATGTCGATACTGGTCATCTGCATGATGGTGACGATGGTAAACATGGTGATGAGCATAGTGCGGAGTGTCGTTGTCATGACCATGGTGCGAATGGTGATGACCTGACCATGGTGCAATATGGTAAGACCACGTTGAAGACCGCGCCTGGTGATCCTAAGCGGTCGCCCAGCCCTACCAGCTGTCTCGAAGCCGACGGGGGGAAACTGCCACATTATTTCGAGGCGCAAGTAGTAAGCCCCAAGTGCAAGCACTGTCTGGGGAAAGTGATTGCACTGTTTTGGGAAAGTGATTCTCATGGGCACCGCCCTCCTGGCCACAGTTCCCAGACACGTTTGTCAACCACTTGTCTGTGTTTTCTTATGTAATTAGTCCTAGGCCCACATGCTTCAACTACTTGTCATGCGAAACGCTTCTCAAACAAAGACTGAGCCCCAATTCCGCCGCGCCTCCGGCGGCGCCCAAAGGCTGGCGACGGTGACGGACGCGACGAAACGTCGCCCGACCCGTCTCATAGATTGCGATATAGATTGCGCTTGCGCCATAAACCACAAAGGGCCCCATTGGTTGCGGCATAGGTTGCGGCGCCTGAAAGACGGCGATGGCAACAGCGACGGTTGCGCCACAGGTCGCGCCATAGGTTTCGGTCGGAGGGCGGCGGCGGTGACGGTGGCGGTGAAGCACGAAGCCAGTAGTGCAACCACTTGCTCCAGAACAACGGATTCTGATTTTGCTGCTAGGAGTTACTTCAAAGCGGAACCAATGTTCTATTGATGTGTGTGTGAGAGGAAGTTCAAAACATGTGTTACGTATGTAGTAAGTCCGCTATGTTTAATGAAGCGTGGCCGCTATTGAAGTATGTATTTACGGCATGTGCGCAACTATTGATGATGCTTTCGTTATTAAAAGATAAGCACGGAAATGGTTCATAAAGCTGTATCAACGTCACCCCAGTGTATTACTGATGCCGTAATGACGCCATAACAGTTCAATTGATGAAGTATACATAAAGTCTTGACAGTGCCCCAATAATAGTTTGCTGAGGTATTCAAAAATGTCTTTATCTTGTTTGAACCATGCCTTACTCACGCTCTACTAATGTTTAGGTCATGTCTCAACCCATGCACGCGCGCACGCGATGCAGCTTGTATGCGTTTGGCATAACATGGACGGTGCTAAATCGAAAACCAAATTGGGAGAACTCAATGTAAGCATTGGCTTTCTGATCCCAAGAGATGGCCATATAAGAGGCGAGTACATGATCACGAAGCCGAACTGCACCGCGCGCGCGCGTACGCTCGCGCCGCGGCGCGCGCGCGCGATGCAGCTTGCATGCGGTTTATACAAAGTGGACGATGTTAAATCGAAAACCCAATGGGGAAAACCCAATGTAAACAACTGATTTCTGACCCCAAGAGATGGCCGTATAAGAGCCGAATACATTAACACGCATCCGAACTGCATCGCGCGCGCGCGTACGCGCGCGCCGCGGCGCACGATGCAGGTTGCATGCGCTCTCATGCAAAATGCACGATGTTAAATCGAAAGCCCAATGGGGAAAACCCAAATGTAAATATTGGTTTTCTGACCCCAAGAGGTGGCCATATAAGTGCCGAATAAACGAAAACGCAACCAAGCTGCATCGCGCGCGCTCGCGCCAATGCAGCTCGCATGCGCTTTTATGCAACATGGGGTGATGCTAAATCAAAAGCCCAATGGGGAAAACCAATGGTGAAATTTGGCTGCCTCGCCACAAGAGATGGCAATAGGAATGCCGAGTAAATGAAAACGCACCCAAGCTGCATCGCGCGCGCGCACGATGCAGCGTGTATGTGCTGGATGATTGCCCGCTCTGGTTTTAGAATGTGTGTGTGTTTGCTTGCTGCTCTTGATAATGTGCGAGTAACGCCGTAGTAATGTCTTACGGATGCCTTGGTGATGTCTTCACAATGTCTGAACGATGTGTTTGCCATGCCCCAGCATTATCATATGTATGTCATGACAATGACTCAATATTGTCGTGGTATGTTCAAGGGTGCTCTAGTAATACCATCATACTGCCCTGGATAATGTCGCGCGTACTTTCTATGTCGAAGAGCTTGTCTTACTAGTGACTCCATACTGCCTCAATAGTAAAGTTCTAAGGTCTTGACAATGGCTTACTAATGTATCGATATTGTCTCAACAATGTCTCAATAATGTTTAATGCATATTACAACAACGTCGCAAGCATATCCTACATCGCTGCAGGTAATGATGTCGTCGCACTTCTTCAAGAATATCTTCAACCATGCATGTGCGCCAGCGCGCAGCGATCACTGTCGAGATATGAAGCTCGCCGCAGATATGCGCCGCGCATCATGCGACCGCGAGCTAACTGCTCCCCGTTGCGACGTATCTGTCGCGCCAGCCGCAGTTTGTCGCGCGCGATACGCATGCCCGCCGCACGCGGTCATGCCCGCATGCGCAGCCTGGCGCACGCTGCTTCTCTGTAATCAAAGCCTGACCCATCGTACCCACGATGTATCCAGGAGTTATTCAGGAGTTATTCAGGATCATGTCAAGCATTCGGGTGCGATTCAGGAGTTATTCAGGAGTTATTCAGGAGATATCCAGATGTTATTCAGGCATTCAGGAGCTATTCAGGAGCTGCTCAGGAGATAATCGGGAGTCATTCAGGAGTTATTCAGGAGTTATTCAGGTTTTCCGGAATGATTGAGGAGTTATTCAGGCATTCAGGAGTTATTCAGGAGTCGTTCAGGAGTTATTCAGGTGTCATTCAGGGGGTCTTAGGGGTTGTTATGACAATGATACATGCCTCATGTTGGACCTAACTATGATCGGGTGCGCGCGTGCAGATGCTTGCAGCGTTGCGCTTGCAGCTGTCAACTGCTTGGTCCTGGTGGTAACTGGTGATGCACTTAGCTCAACCGAGCCCGATGTTAAACGCTTTGCAGCGTTGCGCGAGACCACGTACCAAGTGTTCTACACGCAGCCAGCTGGCAGGTTCGGCCGCGACCTCAGTCTTGCCACGCCCCATCGCGAGGGCGCTCGGGCTGGCCCAAGAGCGACCTGGGCGCCCAACTGGCTCCGATTCCGCCCGTCTATCATCTCCTCGCCCCTTCCCCCCCCGCCGTCGAGCGCGGTGCCCTTTGCCCCAGCCGATGGGGGGGCCCTGGAAGGGGCGAACGCGCCGAAGCTCCCCGCCCCTTAATGGCTTTTAATATCATTTGGGGCCCAATGGGTCCAGGCCGCCGAGGCGCGCGCCCCGCCGCCGCCGCGCGCGGGCCCCCTCCCCGCGCGCCCCCGTGGCCGACCCCCATCCCGCGCCGCCCCCCGCCGCCCGTGCCTTCCCGAGGCATCGATATGCGCGCGGCGACACGCGCGCGGGCCCGAGCCGACGTTCGACGCCGCGCGCAGGTGCGCCGCGCCGATGTCAAGGGAACATGACCATTTTTCGATTGTGGAAATCCGAGGGATCGCACGTTAACTTCACTGTCCAATCGGTCACCGTTCAGGGGCCACTTTAGTTCACAAGCCGACGTGGCGATTTTTGGATCGCGGACAATGCGGAACGCTCAACGCGCGCGCGCGGGTGACACGCGGCGGGCTGGCGATGCCAACTGCATTTTTTGATGAAGTGTAAAATGGCGCCAGCGGCCGGCTTTGAATTGAAATGCGTTTCGGAGTGTCGAACGGCGCCATTACGAAACGTCAGTTGCGTTAGCGCTGGGCCATCTCGGCGTCGAAACCTGAATCGCGAAAGCCAATTGTAACATTTGCATCCTGGGGCTCATCACTTGCCGATATGTCGATGCGCAGTGCGTGGTATATGGGTGCCAATCCGCGCGCGCGCGCGCGCCAGCGCGAAACGTAACGTTGCACTAGCGTTGGGCCATCTTTAACCCCGACAACTCAATCGTGAAAACGAATTGTACATTTTGGTTCCTGTGGCTCAATGCGGGGCGGCATATTGGCGCGTTATATTGGCGGCAATCCGCGCGCGCGCCAGCGCGCGCGCGCGCTCGCGCGTAGAGTTGCTCCAGCGCTGGGCAATCTTGGCGCCGAAAACTGAATCGCGGAAACCCATTGTACAAATTGCATCTTGTGCTTCAACATGGAACGATGATGCACTGGCGCGTGGGCGGCAATCCACGCGCGCGTGCGCGCCAGCGCGAAACGTGAAGGTTGCGCTAGCGCTTGGCCATCGAATAGGCCGAAAACTGAATCGCGAAAACCAATTGTAACATTTGCACCCTGGGACTCAACATGGGGCGACATAGTGGCGTGAGATGCACGGGCGGCAATCCGCCCGCGCGCGCGCTCGCGTCACCGAACAACGTAGAGTGGCGCATCCGCCGAGAACTCAATCGCGAAAGCCAATTGTAAACATGGAGCTCAACATGGCGCGATCTATTGATGCGCGATATATGGGTGGCCGTCCGCGCGAGCGCTGGCGCGCGCACGATGCATATTGCATGCGTTGGTTTTTAATATAAAATGGACGATGTTAATTCGAAAACCCAATGTGGAAACCCAGTGTAAACATGTGTATTCTGATTCTAAGAAATGGCCCTATACGTGCAGAGTACACGAAAACCTACCCACGCTGCACCACGCGCGCGCTCCGCGCACGCGCGGGCCGCGGCGCGCGCGCGCACGCTGCAGCTTGCATGCGCTTGTATACAAAATGAACGATGTTAAATCGAAAACCCAATGGGGAAAACCCAATGTAAAAAATTGTTTTCTGATACCACGAGATGACCATACAAAAGCCGAATACATGAAGACGCATCCGAACTGCATCGCGCGCGCGCACGCGCGCGCCGCGGGGCGCGCGCGCGATGCAGCCTGTATGCGTTTGTATAGAACTGGACGATGTTAATTCGAAAACCCAATGGGGAAAACCCAATGTAAAAATTGGGTTTCTGTTCCCAAGAGGTGGTCATATAAGTGGCGAATACACGGGTACGCACCCAAGCTGCATCGTGCGCGCGCGCGTACGCGCGCGCCGCGGCACGCGCGCCCGCGATGCAGTTTTTTTTTTTTTTTTTTTTTTTTTTTTTTTTTTTTTTTTTTTTTTTTTTTTTATATATATATAAAATAAAATGGACGATGTTAAATCGAAAACCTAATGGGGAAACCCCATGTAAAAAATGGTTCTCTGATCCCAAGAGATGGCCAGAACCGAATACATGAAAACGCATCCACGCTGCATCGTGCGCGCGCGCGCACGGGCGCGCCGCGGCGCGCGCGCGCGATGTAGTTTGCATGCGCTTGCATACAAGATGTGTCATGTTAAATCGAAAACCCAATGGGGAAAACCCAATGTAAAAATCGGTTCCCAGATCCCAAGACATGGTAATATAAGCGCAGAATAAGTGAAAAAAAGAAACGCATCAAAGCCGCATCGCGCCCGCGCGTACGCGCGCGCCGCTGCGCGCGCGCGCGATGCAGCTTGCATGCGTCTTTTATACAAAATGGACGATGTCAAATCGAAAACCCAATGGGGAAACAACCCAATGTAAAATTTAGTTTTCTGGCCCCAAGAGATGGCCGTATAAGGGCCGAATGCATGAAAACGTACACGGGTGACCCGCCGCGCGCGGGTGACCCGCCGCGCGCGGGTGACCATGGTCACCCGCGTGTGCGCGCATGGAGAGCTCTGCCGTGCCCGCAATAGAAGTGTCACCATGTTGGCTTGGGAACTAAAGTGAACCCTTAAAGGTGGTCGAACGGATTTCGGGTGACCCGCGCGCGCGCGGGTCAACCGCCGCGCGTGGGTGACCATGGTCACCCGCGGGCGGCGCGCATGGAGACTTCTGCGTTGCCCACAGTAGAGGTGTCGCCGTGTTGGCTTGGAAACTAAAGTGAACCCTTAACGGTGATCGAACGGATTTCGGGTGACCCGCGCGCGCGCGGGTCACCCGCCGCGCGTGGGTGACCATGGTCACCCGTGCGCGCGTGCGGAGAGTTCTGCGTTGCCCGCAGTGAGGAACATAGGTGCATAAAGCCATGATAACTTGAAACCACAATCGGCCATCCTTCAGGGTTCGCTCTAGTTTCCAGGTTGACCACTTGGCGCCGCGGCTGGCGCGCGCCAGCCGCGCACCAGTTTATCCAATGAGCAGGTCGCTCGGCGACCGCACTAAGGGCCCAAATCTGGTCGCAAGCCAAGATGGCCAAGATGGCAACGCCAGCCATTTAACGTTGTTTACTTGCACGCGCGCGCGCGCGCGCCAGCCAACCAAACCAACCGACCAACTAACCAAGCAGGGCCCTGCAGGGCGAGCGGGGTTTTGGGCGGGGAGCGCGGTGGCGCCTTGGGGATAAACTGCCGAGTTGGCGCCAACGGCGGGTCAGTCTGGGAGCCGTCGGACACGGGCCTCTCGGGCCGGGGAGGGGGCAGAGGCGGGGCCACGGGCTCTTCCCAGGCTGACCTAACAGCAGCGGCTCCTACAGGAGCGTTCAAACATTGTCTTGCCTCCTGTCTCGGCGGTCTCGGGCAGAGCTGGAGGGCTTTGGAAACAAAGGCCAGGAACTTGACGACCGGCCGTCAGCGGCGGGGGGAGGGGAGGAAGAGGAAAGGAGGAGGAGGCTCGGAGGCACGGGGGAGGAGGAGGAGGAGGAGGCGCGCCCACCCACCCCAGCGGGCGTGGCTCGGGCTACCTCGAAGCTCGCCTTGGGCGCTGCAGCGGCACAGGGGCCCCGGCCTGCTGCCGTGGGCCCCCGCGGCGCACCGACCTCTCGCCCTCGATTCCCCCACCTCCCCCTACCCCCCTTCCTGGACCTACTCCTCCTCACCTGTCCATCCTCGCCCTCATCACCCCCCCCCCCTCGTTCTCCTTATCCTATCCTTATCTTGATATCCGATCCTTCTCTTCCTCCTCATCCTAATTATCTTATTATCTTGATTTTCTTATCCTCCCTCATCATTATCATCCTCCTCGTCCTTATCCTTGATGTCCGGTCCTTCTTATCTTGATATCCTAATTCCTAGTCCTTCTCATCCTCCTCCTCCTCCTCGCCCTCCTCACTCGGCGCATGTTTCGCACCTGCAACCGCAGGGCTCGAGGCGCGAGGTCTCGCGCGCATCATGCGCCTGGTAATGCACCTGAGCCCGCTGCCCCTGCCGCTGGGGGCCGCAGTGCATCAGAAGCCTCGTCGAGCGCAGTCATCGCCTCGAGTGGCAAATTTGGATAACCAAGGAATGTCTGGATGGCAACGTAATCCACGGCTCGCGCCCCGTGCGGGAGCCTGCCCACGCAGAACACATGCGCGGGCTCATTGTCGCGCAGCGACGTGGAGGGTTTGATTTGATATCTGAAGCGCCATGTATGTTTAGCGATCGTCTCCCCGCACATCATGCACTTCGACCTATTCGACGGTGCGAGTTCAAAGTGAGATAAGCCAGCCATATTCGCACTTCAAATCGGTGCAGCTGCAGGCGGGGCCACTGGAGGAGCTGGAGCTGGCTTCGCCGTTACCTTGGGTTTCGCCTTCGCCTTGCTGTTGGGCTTCGGCTGATCGTCGTTGCTGTTGTCGTCGTCGACGTCGCTGCAGGACTCCTCGCCCATGTCCACGTCCTCGTGCTCGCCATCATGGCCCGCCTCATGGTCGCTCTCCTCTGGGGCCGATGGCGCGGCAGCGCCAGACTTGGGCTGCGCGTGGCCGGCCTGATCCGTCGGCGGCTTGAAATCCTGGCCAAGCCCGAAAGGCAGCTCGACATCTTCTTTTGCATCAGGCTTCTTCCTCGGCCTGCGCAGCTTGACCTGGGTAGCGATCTGGGTGGAAAATTTGGCCATGACCTCAAGTAGTTGGACCCGAAACCAAATTGCATCATCGCTCTGGGCATCGACGAAGTTGTACAGCTTGAGGCTCATCGTCCCCATGTCCGTCAAATCTTCGTTCATCCCCCGAGCGCGTCTTGCATTCATCATCGCCTTCCGACCTACCAAATGCGACGTATAAATCAATGCATTGTCACGCTTGGGCCCGCGAGCAATTTCATAGGTCATGGAATTTGGTATGGTCTCAAATGCTTTGATCAAGACGTGCATATCACCCTGTCCGATCCGCTCACATAGGAAATCATTTTCTGGAGATTCGCCATCTGGCCCGCTGAGCTCCAAGAATAATGGCAGATCGTAATCCCGAGCGCTGAAATTGAAACTCTTGACAAAATTCTCAACTGCATCAAAGGCCACATCGCATTTGCAAAGACCTCCGTGCTTCATACAACAAGGTAATTTGGGCTGAGCAGTCCCAGGAGGCTCGGGCACAGGCACGTCGTTGTGATAAAATATTCTGCCCATTCTCGATTTGATATCATTTCTGCTCGCTGCTGCATCCACCAAAGAGGTTTTGAGTCCCATCCAGGGTTCATCAAGCTGCGCCCCAGCCTTCCACGCGGGATGGGACCGCACGCGTTGCAACGCATGTATAAATGCAAACTCTCTGTCCAATCTCTTGGATGAGTGGCCTCCGGCAACAACATTGGCCCAATCCGACTCAACCGTTTGTCGGTGGAGAAATTCCTCGCGATGCCCGGTCCTGGCGGCATGTATGTTATCGGCCATGGCCTCGTAATGTTGGAGATCACTTGGGCTGAGCTGGTCGAAGGACTCCTTGAGCCTCGTCGCCTCTGGGCCTGCAGCGGCAGTGGATGGCCGAACGTTCGGGTTCCAGTGGGTTGACTTGTACATGGACCATGCCGAGGATTTCGTGACATTCTGCCTGCGTGTCCTGACGAATCGCTTGACCTCCTTCGCAACTTTGCGCACGCGTGTCTTATTCACAGCGTTGGTCCTGGCCATCTTGATAAACTTGTTTAGGTCGCCCGTCGGGAGAACCTTTTCGGGTGCGCGGTGCGTTTTGCGATCGATGTTGCGAAGCACCAACTTGTGATACGTCCTCTTCCCCAACACTGCTGGCTTGCACGCTGCGCCCCTACTCCTCACTCGTCGGACTTCTTGGCCTAATAAATGTTTCATTTCGACGGATACACTACTTGTCGGAATCGCTGCCACATGTAATCGCAGCGCCATGCGAGCTCTCATCATCAACTCTGGATCGGTCAACCGTCTGACCCAGACCTCGCTGAAATCGTCGAGACAATCGCTACATTCGGCCCCCGCCGATTGCAACGGCGCAGAGACTTCCTTGATAAACTCTTCGTCGGCCCCATCCTCGCACGCTCGCAACGCCGAGAACTTCGGCTGAGAAAAATAGAACACCAGACGACGCCACGCCTGAGCAGTAGTCAACAGCATCTTGCACGCCACGTCGTGCTGTTCCATGGGTGTCCCCAGGGACTCAGGGACGGAAAAAAAATCTCCCCTCCTCATTTCTCCCCCCCCCCCCCCCCCCCCCCTCCCCCCTTCCTCACCTTCCCCGTCCCCCTCCCCCCCCCCCCCCCCCCCCCCCTCATTCCCCGTCCCCCTTCCTCCCTCATTTCCTCATTCTTCCCCTTGCGCCGACCCAGTAAAACTATCCCCCGTTTATCAACCTCCTCACCACCGTTCTCACGTTGATCCCCTCCCTCATCCTCATCCTGCACTGTTCAAGCTGGCTACTTTCTGACCCCGTTGCGGGTCCAAGTTGACCCAGCCCATGCCGAATGTCGATAATCGCTTAGAGCAGCAACAAATTCAAACACTACACGCTTGCCACGTTCGCCAGAGAATACCTCCAGGTTCGATCTGCACGATTTCGCCATCACCTGCAGCAGATCCGCGATCGCCGGAGCAGCCGCGAGCGCCCCGTCCCCTGGGATCGAAGCTGCTGCAATTGAAAACTTGGTTGTCAGCTCCTCTCCCTTGAAGACGTGGTTCAGGAAGGATTGCAATGGCGCCTGGACGACTAAAACTTTGAGGTTCTGCCAACCAGCAGGGTGATTCTCCATGCGTTTAATCGCGAGGCCGGCTTTGACGACCTGCTTGGCACCGCTCTGCACTTGTTCGCCTCTGGCCGCAGCGTCATTCACCCCTCGCCCGGCTGACTCAATAGATTTCGTATCGAAGGCGCGCTTGAGAGATCTGTATAGCAAATTGTGCTGAGCCTGCCCACGATAACACAACTGGTTGGCTTTCTCCATGTGTTTCCAACGGTGCTCCAGGGCAAGAGGGCGCGATGGGCCGATGGACTTCATAATAACTGCCTTGATCTTATCATAAGCTTTGTCTCGAGTTCGACCGCACTTGCAAGATGGGAAACACCAATGAACCATATCGAAATCCGTTCCATACCATTGTCCGCTGTCGTACATCAAGATCCCCTGCTTCTGCTCATCTGTCATGCCGTAGCCAGTCAGCTTGAGGACATTTGCGGCGAACGATCGCCACTCGTCAAATCCAGGCGGGGGCTCCACCACGCGCTTATACTTGAAGTGTGTCTTCAGCTCCGTCTCCATTGCTTCGGTGCACTTGCTTGCTGACCTCCACGACTGACACAAGTGCCCGCGTCGGACCACGAACGAACTGAGCCCGTCGAAACTTTTAAGGATCGGCCTCGAGCAGAGGACGCAACTATGACCAAAACAATTCATCGAGAACACGGTTGGCACGTAATATATCTCAGGACTCCCATGCAGCACGTTTCGTTTTTCCCGTAAAGCCTCTTCAACTTTGCACGCGATGTTATTATTCAGCGTGAGACAATCTCTTACCATCGCCATGTTCTTCCAACAAGGAATTGCGATTCTATCTTTCAACACTGATGCAGGACCGATGCTCTCGCCAGGGTCGAGGCCATTGCAGACTGACCATCTTCGCCAGCAGCTCAGCACGGTGGCGTAGCTGGCCATCGGAATTGGTTGTGCAGGGCTGCATATTGGCGTGCTCGATATCTCATTTCTTCTGACGTCGAAGATCTTGAAAGCCGTCTCGGTCACATTGAGAACTGGAGCATGGACCATCGAGCCCGTCTTCGTTATTTTCCTAAGCTTCCTGGATAGCTCTGGGGGCGCTGCCTCGAGAATCGCATCCACATAATCGCGTCGTCGAATACATGGCTGAAGTGAAGGAAATGGCAGCCCCGTTGAAGGTCGTCACTCGCCCACCTGCGCAGGCCACGTGCCTGAGACTCAACATGTGAAACTAATAACCTGTTGACGTCGGCCGCGCTGGTGTTTCTTGAATTGACTGTGATGGAATGGCCCCATCAGGCGTGGCAGCAATAACTGAACATTTTTTCATGGACTCCGATGTCGTGTACGATCCACTGAACAAGCTGGCATCCATCCTTTCGCTATCAACAAGAACTCCAGTGCTACTTGCATCCAGTATGCGTTTGTTCGTACCCTATTCTCTACTGAGCTTCATTTTCAATCGAATCGTTGGGGCAGGCTCGAATCCGCGTGCACGACCTCGCCCACCTCCCCGGCCCCGGCGGCCTCGGCCACGGCCGCCGCGGCCTTGCCCAGCGGGCGCCGCTGGTGCGAGTCCTGCGGCGTCGGCCAGGGCGGCGGCGGCCTCAGCAGGCCCAGGCGGCCTGGCACCTGCTGCAGACTCAACCAAGTCTGCAAGCATCCATGCAATATGAAGTGCAACTATCTGCAGCAGCATACATTTCGCGAAAAGCGAAAATTGCTTCATCTTCATGAAGCATATGAAGTTCAGCCCAAACGGCTACGGGATTATGATGAGCAGACGCACAAAGGGTGTATGTGTGTGATACCGTTTGCAAGCGACAAGACACGAGCGGGACAATTATGGATTTCACAACGCGCATCTCCCTCGTATTGTTTGTTTTCTCCGTCCTCGTTGTCATGCATTCCACTCCCCCTCAAACCACCTATCCTCATTCATACTCCTTCCCGACGTTACCCTCATCCTCCCTCTCGTCTGTTGTTCTCCCATATTTACCACCTCCTCCTGACCTTTCTATCTTTTCTCCATCGTCGTCTATTCGTCACCCAAGTTCGTTCCTGCCTGACACCTCCTCCAGCCGCCCCCTCATTCTTCCGTCCTCCTTTCCTTTTTGTCGTCTCGCCTCTCTTCTCCCTCCCCCGTCGCTCCTCTTTCTCCTGCTTCCCTCATCCACCAGGGTGCTCGAGTAGTGATTTTGTTTTGCATTTCGATTTCGAACCATTTGGATGATGGGAGGTGTTGTTCGGAGGGCCACGGGTCAACAGTTCCCCCCCCCCCCCGATTTTTAGAAGCACGGCGAATGGCGAGAGAGCGGAAGGGGGTGACCTCCCCAGGTCCGACGTTCGAGAAGATTGGTCGGAGGGAGTAGGACGGGGGGGAGGAGCAGAGGCAAGAGGAGAGAAGAGGATAGGAGAGAACAGGCAGGAACCAGTAGGATGAGGGAGAAGGGAGGTGAAGGTATTTGCGAGGTCGTTCAGACGAGGAAGACGAGGAGAGAAAGAGAGAGAGAGAGAGAGAAAGAGGGAGGGAGAGAGAAAGAGAGACATCTGAGAGAGAGGATCGGGAACCATTATGAGGAGAGCCGAGTGGGAACCATTCCAGGATAACCAATATGATTTAAGGAGTCGAGGTGAAATGTCTGAGGGGAGGTGTAGGAGGAGAGTTTGTTGTAACTGAACCAGGTGTCAGTGTGCAAAGGTTCATTCGTTGAGCGCAGCTAAGAAAGATGCCCCGAACGCTACGCACACACCCGACCTCCCTAAAACCCTGAGGCCCCAGACGCTAAGTAGATGTCGTGTACGTTGCATACAAAGGGCCTCGAACGCTACATATACCGCCAACTTCCTGACAACCTTGAGCCCCAACGATGTGGATCATCAGTGTTATAGCACATCAGAACATACATCGGGCATGCCTTTTACCTCCTGAATACCGTTTTAAATTATATTCAACAAATGAACCTTTCAACCACGAGGATCCTCAGCGGGCGGCTGGGCGTCTCAGAAGCCCCCCGGCCCTCTGAGAAGCCTCCTGCGTCTGCCGGGGAGGCTCAGGAAACTTCTCTGAGGGCCGGAGGACTGACTTTCCGAGCCTTCTGAGGAGGCCTCCTCCTTTTCACGTCCCCGTCGCTCGCCGCCGACCAGGGGCACCAGCGGGAGGAGGAGGGAGGTCGCGGGGGAAGAGGAGATCTCCAGAGGCCTCCCAAAGGGGGTCCGAGCATAGCGGGTCCGAGGATCACGCCGCATCGCCGATGCATCGGTGCATCGGCAACGTCGGCGTGGAGGAAATCGTGCTCACCATCGAGTCGCATCGCCGAAGCATCGGCGATGGGGAACGATCATTCGACCCCATCTGCTCCGACCCGATATGGCAGGCCTAGATTCTCTCGGCTTTTTTTCGGCGGCGAGCGAAGGGGGGGGAGTGAGAAGGATACGGCCTTCTCAGAAGGCTCGAAAGTCCACCAGCCTTCCGAGAGGCTCCCTGAGCTTTCCCCAAAGACACAGACGAAGGCGCGAGGGCCCCCATCGGCGATCAATGGGCGACTGGGGGTCGATGCATCCCCCCCTATGCTTATCCCCCCTTTGTTGCCCCCGACATCTTGGCTTTCCATATGTCCTGGATGCTCCTGGATGTTCCAGTGCAGTGCTGTTTGGTACTCGTGCTGGCTCTGCCCTCCCGAGAACAGCAAGAGCAGGGACCGCGTCGCCCAGACAAGGGCACCCTCCTCCTCCTCCCCCTCCCTCCTCCTCCTCCTCGTCCTCCTCCTCCTCCTCCTCCCTCCTCCCCCCCCTCCTCCTCCTCTCTCCTCCTCCTCCTCCTCCTCGTCCTCCTCCTCCTCCTCCTCCTCCTCCTCCTCCTCCTCCTCCTCCTCCTCCTCCTCCTCCTCCTCCTCCTCCTCCCCCCAACCCCCCTCGGAAGCCGGAGCTGCGCTGCCCGCGCGGCGCGACGCTTCTTCCAGAGCCGGCGCGCCCAGGAGGCGTGTTGCCCTCCGTGCCGCGGGGGGCCCGGATTTAGGTCGGGCACAGTGGGACTTTGGGCGAACAGTTAAAGATACCCCAAACATATGCCAAGAATGCGAAGAAATAGTCGAAGCATCATCCCCAGACTCTATATTCTGGACTATCTTCGAACATTCCTCCTGTAGAGGGACAGGCCCGACTTGAGCCTGGATCTCTGCGAGCTCCGCCAATGGGGAGGAGGGCGAGGCTCAGGTGCGGAGCTGCCAGCAGCGCAGGCAGCCACGCTGAAGTAGGCCACGAGGTGGACCCGCAACCAAGCGACACCACCCCACCCACGACCCGGCGGTGTTGAAAGCTTTGAGTCGCTTGCCCACCCACAACACCACCCACGACACCACTCCACCCTACGACCCAGGGACGACCCGTCGGGTCGCAGGTGGGGCGGTGCCGATTGGTTCTTGGTCGACCAGGATGGCGCAAGCCTGCACCGAGCGAAAGGAGCACAGAGAGAAGCCAGCCCTCAAGTTCCCCGCTCCCTCAGGGGGGCTCAGGCCTGCGGGTGCGGCAGACTGCGATCTAAGGGCTAGCCTCAGTCCCCCTGCAGGTGGATTTTGGGCGAACAAGAAATTGTCGAAACTATCCCAAAAACTTACAACACAAATGAACAATCGTTCTATGTTTTGAAAAAAGAAATTAAAAACAAAGGTCCTTTTAAAACAACAGAAAAACTATGTTTGAATCTTTCTCCTGTAGAGGGACAGGCCCGACTTAAAGCCAGCAACTCTGCGGCGCCCTCGAGGAGGGTCCGGCTGGCAAGACGCGCCTCCGCAGCAAGCAGTGCGGATCGGCGCCCGAGGCCGGCGCGGCCCTCCCCGCTCGGCGGGCCAGAGGGGAGCGGGTGCGCGGGGAGGGAGGGGCCCCCCTTGCGCCCTCGAGACACGGTGGTGGCGCGAAAGCTTCTCGAACACGGGTCGCGCCTCTGGCACGTCAGGGGGGGCTCGTGTCATGTAGCTCCCATCTTACTTCAGGACCACATCCCCAAAACAATTTCGAGCACCCAGAAAAGCGTCGAAAGAGTGCCGAAAGAGTGTCGAAACAATGTCGGGCGAGTGTCTCCCAGGGCCCGGCACGTGAAAACCCTCGAGCTTCGGTACACATGTTTCTGGTGCTCGAAATTCTTTACGGTGGCCAAGGCTCAAGTAGGCTGGAACGTCATGAGGCTCGTGCAAAGGAAGGGAGGGTGGCGCACACAGGACGTGATCGTGCGGAGCTTGCAGCGCAGCCGTGGCTGGTCGAGATTCTGGCAGCGTCCACCCGCTGAGGACCGGGGGGCTGCCGCCGGATGCAGCCCGAACGATCGACGCACACCTCTTTCCTGGAACGCGGCAGGCACCCAAAGCACATGCATACAAGAAGAAAAAGCGGCATGACCATAAATATTCGACGGTCCGCGCGGATGTCTTGGACCTGTGCTGGACCCCCCTCCCTGGGCCCAGCACTGGCGTTTCTCCTTCTTGGAACGCAGGACCTCAGGATAAAAAGCCAACCGCGGCCGGCCCCCTCCAAGGCTGGTCGGGGAGAGGCTGGAGGAGCTGCGCCGGAAGCGGCGGCTGCAGGGACATCATGGGGCCGGTGCCCGTGGGGGAGGGCTTGCCTCCTCCGGCGGCCGCTCCGGGTGAATCTCGTGCTGCTATCAGCCCCGGCTTCATAGCTAGCCCGTCCGCCTCCCCGAGCCAGGCGCACTCGTTCCCGTTCGGGGCGCCGCTTCTCTCGGGTTTCGACCCGTGCCCTCTCGAGCGGCTAGGTATGCATCGCAAGCGACTTAGGTCCTTGCTGTAGTATCAACACCGTTAGTCTCCGACGCTCGATCATGACCAAAGCTACCAGCCTTGACCTCGGCGTCGGCACTCGCTATACAGCGAACCGCAAACGCAATCCTTCCCCCGAGCCCTAACGTGCTCACGACTTCCGACACATGTCTTCGAGATCAGGGATGCAAGTGCGATCTCCTCCTCCCTCCGCCTCCGCCGCCTCCATCCTGAATATCTTCCCCATCAATGGATACTTCGCCTTGTCTGTGTCTGACCGCCCGACGTGTCGTCATATGGCCGGTTGGGCGCTTCGACTGAGACTTCCTCCCCAGTTTCTGACCACAGAACATTACAGCTGCAACTCGTGCACGGAAGGATCGAGGGGGGGCTTTTTAAGATGTGTGTTCTCGCCTTAGCGTCGCGCGGTTTCATCGTCAGAAACTCAAGCCGTTGATTACACGGATGAGGCAGGTCGTGTTCAACATGTGACCTCTCCGACAATGAGAGACAACTAAACTTACACTCGTCGTGCGGGGGGCACGCAGCAGGGGCGGGACAAGCTTGGAGGCCCAACAGTAACATGCCACGGCGCCCGGCTCTGCGGAATACATCCATCACTCCTTCTGGCAACTGATGGTAGCTGCTCAGAGGAGGGAGGATGAAGGAGGGACGGGCAAGAGGAGGAGGAGGAGGAGGAGGAGGAGGAGGAGGAGGAGGAGGAGGAGGAGGAGGAGGAGCAGGAGAACGAGTGCCAGCGAGAGGACAGAAGTGGAAAAGACTCGGGGACGCACTGACCCAGGTCAATCCAAGCCCGGGTCAGGCAAACTTAGCAGGATCCTGTCTGCAGGCTCCTGCAGGATCCGGCGCGGTAGCCTGGGTCAATGCAGCCCTGGCCCTGCAAGATCCCGCAAGATGCGGCGCCCTGGCTGGCCCCCGTTTGCACTGGCCCCCGTCTCAAGGCTCTCTAAAGACGATTCCTCGCCATCGCTCGGACGTCCATTCCCCGTGCATGTTCCGACGTCGTGCGTGCATTCTTGGCAGGAGGATCAAACGTGCTCCCCGATGGTCCTCGCCGAGGAAAGAATGTACACGCCCGAGCGAGGCCGAGGCTCGCAGGGGCCCGAGTCGTTCTCTCTTGCGGCCCCCCTGGGCCCGCGGAGGGTTCCAGGGAGCCCGAGAGCACGGCGACAAGCCTCGGGACCGGCCTCCCGCAGGCCCCGCTCTTCGCCCAGAGGCGAGGAGGAGGGGGTCTCGGAGGAGGAAGGAGCGAGGAGGAGGGGGGAGGGGCGCACCATCTGCCTCGGGACCCGCTTCCCGCAGGACCCACTTTTACCCCAGTGGCGAGGAGGAGGAGGAGAGGGAGGAGGAGGAGGAGGACGGAGCGAGGAGGGCAGGGGCGCACCATCCGCCCGCTCGGAGCGAGGACGAGTGGGAATTGCGAGGAGGAGGAGGAGGAGGAGGAGGAGGAACGAGGCGGCTGAGGAGGAGGAGGAGGAAGAGGACCAGTGTAAGCCCAAGATGCATCAACGATGTTGGAATACATCCTCCCTCCAAGCTCCCTCTTCATAGGCCCCTACAACGGTTCACTTCCACTACGGGAACGGCCTCGTTGGAAGACAACCGTTTGAAGACCCTGAAGCATGCCAAAACATGGCTCTCGGGATTCCATCGCCACGGATCGACCTGATGTTTGCGTCTTGACGGCCCTGAATGGTGCCAGAACGCCATTCCTGGGACTTCAACGTCGCGCATCAACATGACTGTTGCACCCTCGTAGTCCTGAGTCTTTCCAAAGCATCACTTATGGTACGTTGGTCATGGGAATCCGTGAAACTCTTGCAAAGGAAAACAAATGTGCGCGGCGCGAGGGCGAGAACCAAAATTTGAAAAGGAACCACCCTCAATGCTTGAAACGATTGCAAATGTTGAAAACGAATGCGCGCGGCGCTGATGCGAGAACCACAATTTGAAAACGGCCCGCCCTCGATCCGTGAAGCTACTGCACATGTTAAAAACGACTGTGCGCGGCGCTAATGCGAGAGCCACATTTTGAAAACAACCCGCCCTCCATCTGTAAAATGGTGTCAGTCTTGAAGCTTCGGAGTCATACATGGTGACGAAGCCTCAGGCGAAAGGCCCGGCCCGCCCTAAAACTTGGCCTCGGGGCGCGACAGGAAGAAGTTATGTATAAGGAATGGAGGAGGAAAAAGGAATGAGCCGAAGGGCGACGCACCACCGCAACACCCCTGAGATCCGACGTCTCTAAAAAAAACATCGCGAAGAATCACGACTGGAGCCCCAAACCCCATCTTTCTGCGCCGTTGTTCGAGCCGCAACGATGTGCGAGGATCCGGCTCCTCTCCCCCCGACCGGCCCCTCCTCGCCCCCCCCAGGGGAAAGGGCGGGGACCTCCACAGACTTCTCCGCCGCGCCCCAAGGAGGCACGGCGAGGGCAGTGTCGCCCCCCCAGGCTCCCACGGCGCAAGATCGCAAACCACACCCCGGCATAACCATTCCATTTGTAGTCGCCGGCACGGGTGCGTCGCGCAGGAGGCGGCAGAGGGCGGAGGAGACGGAGCAGGAGGAGCAGGAAGAGAAGCAGGAGGGGGAGGAGCAGGAGGAGCAGGAGCAGCAGGCGCAAGAGGAGGAGGAGGAGAAGGAGGAGGAGGAGGAGGAGGAGGAGGAGGAGCGGCAGGAGGAGGAGGAGAAGGGGGAGGAGGAGGAGGAGGAGGAGGAGGAGGAGGTAGAGCGGACACGCGAGAGGGCACAAGATCCTTCCGAGGGCCACGCTGCCTCAGGGATGTAAAAGGCATGGGTCGCTAGACAGAAGGCACAAGGGCGCCCTTGATTTGGCAGGGTCGACAGTGTGGCGGAGGGTGTGCGAGAGGGATAGAGAGCGGAAGGAGCAGGAGCAGGAGGAGAGGAGGAAGAGGAGGAGGAGGAGGGGGATGATGATGATGATGTGATGAGATGAGGAGGAGGAGGAGGAGGAAGAGGAGGGGGGATGATGATGATGATGATGATGATGATGATGATGATGAGGAGGAGGAGGAGGAGGAGGAGGAGGAGGAGGAGGAGGAGGAGGAGGAGGAGGAGGAGGCGGATGAACAGGAGGAGACGGCGGAGGAGGAGGAGGAGGAGGAGGAGGAGGAGCAGCAGGGGGAGGAGGGGGAGGAGGAGGAGTGGAAGGGAGGAGCGGAAGGAGAGGAGAGAAGGAACGAGCGAGCAGGAGGGAGAGGAGGAAAAGGGGAAGACAGGGGAGGAGAGGAGAAGAAGCCAACAGGAAGGGCGCAGGAGCATGCGCGACCCGCCGCCGCCCGCCGCCTCGGCGTCGCTCTTCTCGACCCTGGCCGAAGCGATGGCCTTCGTCTTGAAGACGACGAGCTCGCCGAGCGCCTTCGGGGAAGGGATCGGCACCAGCCGAAGGTTGCCAGTCCATCCTTCGTGCATAACAGCAGTCGGAGGCGGCACGTCGGCCTCAGCGGAGGTCGCTGCCGACGATGTCACGCCAGAGCGTCCGTGCGACGCCACAGGAGCACGTGGCGACGAGGGGGCCGGGAACACCCCGAACACCCAGACAGGAATTCCACCAGCGACTGCCCACCGAAATGCAGAATCGACCTCGGAAAGGCATCGGCACGCCCGGAATGGAAACGTGTGGCGGGTTCGTGCCGTGACGACCCTGGCGATGATTTTTGTCGGACACCGCGTGCATCGCTCAGCTTTGATCGGTCGGCGGTCTTTTGATCGCCTGAACGCTCCATGCTGGCCGTTTCTGGGCCACTGGCGGCGCTCAGCCCTGAACGCCCGCGCCAGGGCCGCTGCCTCCCCGGCACGGCAGGAAGCTGCCGCACGCTGCCCAGCAGCAGCTGTGGCCCAGAAGCTGCAGCGGCCACTGTTGGGCGGGCGACGTTCTGTGGGGAGAACAAATCCACCCTCACAACAAGCACCACGACAAGCGAACCCATTGAGCAAACGCATCCAAATGAGGAACGGAACAAAGCAAAACTGGTGGTAAACGCCCAAACCGTTTACTAAACACCATTTGGGTCGGAGTGCTTTTTCCTCCGCTGATCTTACCTCAGCTTAACAAAGAAACGTCCGCTGCGGCACCCGCAGCGAATCGTGTTCTAAATGGGCAACATCAGCCACGGCCTTCGCCCCCCGCCCTTTCGAGGGTCCGAAAGCCGTCGCATGCCAGGGACAGGCCTGGCTCTTAAGATGAGCTCCGCGGCGCAGCGCTTTCGGGGAGGAAAAAGGGTGCCTCGTCGTCGACAAACAACGAACGAAAACGACGAGGCCGCAGCCTCGACCACGCTCGTAATGCGTGTTTGTGACGCCGTTGGCCCTTCTAGGAGGTTTCGCGGAGGACACAACGCCGCCGCCGCCGTCGTCCGAGGCCCGGGGTGCGCTCCACACCCATCCGCTTCGAGGCGAAGCTCGCGTCGTCAGTCCCAAAGCA